>OZ035828.1:1486778-1664278 GCA_964034765.1 Knipowitschia caucasica
GGACTCTCGTTTCCCCGTCTGTGTGTTCCACTCGTACACGGCTCCGTCCATCCCACAGGAGAGCAGCCTGAGGTCCCCAGGGGCCCACTCCACCCCCCGCACCTGCCAACACAATGGTCATGATAATGCATCGGCTTACACTGCAAAGAATGATCAAATATGAGGCAATAAAAGCTTGGATCGAGTGGTTTTTAACTTCATCTGAAACTTTCTGACTTAAAGATCCTCCTGCACACCCACCACCTCCTCACTGACCTCCTCACTGACCTCCTCACTGACCTCCTCACTGACCTCCTCACTGACCTCCTCACTGACCCTCACTGACCTCCTCACTGACCTCCTCACTGACCTCCTCACTGACCTCCTCACTGACCTCCTCACTGACCTCCTCACTGACCTCCTCACTGACCTCCTCACTGACCTCCTCACTGACCTCCTCACTGACCTCCTCACTGACCTCCTCACTGACCTCCTCACTGACCCTCACTGACCTCCTCACTGACCTCCTCACTGACCTCCTCACTGACCTCCTCACTGACCTCCTCACTGACCTCCTCACTGACCTCCTCACTGACCTCCTCACCGACCTCCTCACTGACCTCCTCACTGACCTCCTCACTGACCTCCTCACTGACCTCCTCACTGACCTCCTCACTGACCTCCTCACTGACCTCCTCACTGACCTCCTCACTGACCTCCTCACCGACCTCCTCACTGACCTCCTCACTGACCTCCTCACTGACCTCCTCACTGACCTCCTCACTGACCTCCTCACTGACCTCCTCACTGACCTCCTCACTGACCTCCTCACTGACCTCCTCACTGACCTCCTCACTGACCTCCTCACTCCTCACTGACCTCCTCACTGACCTCCTCACTGACCTCCTCACTGACCTCCTCACTGACCTCCTCACTCCTCACTCCTCAGCAGAACCCGGTCAGGCCAACAGTACCGTCTGCTCCTGCCCAGGACTCCTGGACCACCTCAGGGCCCCACAGACGGTGGAAGCTTTAAAAAGGGTCTTAAAACCCATCTTTTTATTAAAGCGTACAGCTATTTTCTTAGTCTTTTTATTTGATGTGTTTTCTTTATTTAGGGTCGGGCCAGCTGTGTGGGCGTTTCCGTTGGACTACAAACACGCCTTAGTGGGGGTTACAGTAAAGTTTCAACAACCAATCACCAATCAGTATCAAAATACGCTTTCAAAATAAACCAGCAGCACAGAATCTTGGTTGAACCGCACGTGAAGACTTAAAGGGCCTTTGCAACTGGAGCACAAGGGTTACGGGAAGTTTGTGATTAGTGATATACAGTTTCCTTAAAGAGGGACTAATTTTTGCTTTGTTTAATAAACATTATCTGTGAAAGTGTTTTTTGTGTAGATACACTTTGAAAGGTGTACAATTACATTTTTGTAGTGTAAATATGTATTGTGTGTGTAATGTGAGATAAGATATTCCTTTATTCGTCGCAGTGGAGAAATGTCAGTGTCATCGATGCACATTACAGCAGAGAAAGAAGGAAACAAGAGCTCTCAGACGCACACATCAAATGTCTATTATTTAAGATAATAGACAATTGAATTAAAATAAACTCTGGAGCTATATTTGCACTTGGTTCAGGAGTGTTTACAGCTGTGTACATGGTTTATATAGTCACAGATACGTCACAGATCGAAAGACATACGTGTCACATCCAGAGACAATCAGAGCATATCAGTCACAACATGGACACACAATCAGAGCATATCAGTCACAACATGGACACACAATCAGAGCATATCAGTCACAACATGGACACACAATCAGAGCATATCAGTCACAACATGGACACACAATCAGAGCATATCAGTCACAACATGGACACACAATCAGAGCATATCAGTCACAACATGGACACACAATCAGAGCATATCAGTCACAACATGGACACACAATCAGAGCATATCAGTCACAACATGGACACACAATCAGAGCATATCAGTCACAACATGGACACACAATCAGAGCATATCAGTCACAACATGGACACACAATCAGAGCATATCAGTCACAACATGGACACACAATCAGAGCATATCAGTCACAACATGGACACACAATCAGAGCATATCAGTCACAACATGGACACACAATCAGAGCATATCAGTCACAACATGGACACACAATCAGAGCATATCAGTCACAACATGGACACACAATCAGAGCATATCAGTCACAACATGGACACACAATCAGAGCATATCAGTCACAACATGGACACACAGAGTCCTTGTAGAGTCTTGCGGTGGTCCACCTGCGTGGTCCACCTGCGTGGTCCACCTGCGTGGGCCATATAACTGTCTGATTCCCATAGAGCCAATAATTGAATGGTAGAACAGATGGACTAACAGAAGAGCATGGACAGTTGGTTTCATTTGGATTGACCCAGTAATTGGCAATAAAGACTATCTTCAGTTTGATAGTTAAAATAAAATACACCTGTATCGACCGTAGCTCACGAGTACCACCAGGAGGGAACATTTCTCGACCTAAATGTAGACGGTAAAACCCATATCTTTATTTTAACAGAACTGTCTATCATCGAGAACAGCATTGACGTCGTTCTTATTTTGAATATCTTATTTTGAAATACCGAATGAGATCAGATGTGTTCAGCAGCGAATTAAGAAGGAGGAGGCGCTTCTGTATTTGAAGAGGGTGTTCCTGTTAAACACATGGACGCCCCTTTTAGCTGCTGGCCGGATTATATTGAGATTAAGACACATTTTGCCAATTTTGGGCAATTGTTGACTATTATTGGGGAGAGCATTGGCCTTTGAGCCTGAAGGTTGTGGGTTCAATCCCACCACGGGGCGCTTCTCCACCGACTCCCACTGCTGTGAATGGTTGGTGGTGGTGGGAGGGGCCGATGGCACATACTGGTTGCCTCGCTTCTGTCAGTGTGCCCCAAGGCAGGTGTGGCTACAGTAGAATTCACTCAATTCACTCATTCTATCCAAACACGGTGGTGATAAACTACTGCAGCCACAACCGGAACCGCAACCAGTCTGTGCCATCGGCCCCTCCCTCCCGTTCACACACACCAGACTCATTCTGATTCTCCGAGCTTCACCTGAACTTTAGAACCAAAGTCTTACTTTCCCGTTGTGTCCTTTCAGATTGATGACGTTTTCAAAAGAAGTGACGGAAAAGATGGAGATGACGTTTCCACTGACGGCTGCGAACAGGTGTCCCCCATGACTGAAGGCACACTGGGGAGACAGGGTTAGCATTTAGCATTAGATAATTAGCATTTAGCAATAAGGAATTAGCATTTAGCTTTAGATAATTATTATTAGAGACTTATTAGAGATTCAGCATTACAGATGTAGCATTTAGCATTAGCATTAGCATTAGCATTTAGCATTAGCATTTAGCAGTACAGATTGATGGATGAGAATGTGACGCTGGCGCTCACCTCTCTGCAGCCGC
Organism: Knipowitschia caucasica; assembly: GCA_964034765.1. Classification (NCBI taxonomy): domain Eukaryota; kingdom Metazoa; phylum Chordata; class Actinopteri; order Gobiiformes; family Gobiidae; genus Knipowitschia; species Knipowitschia caucasica. Next base: position 1,490,253 of record OZ035828.1, read on the forward strand.
GAACAGGGAACTCTTTAAAGGTGCGGATGTCGTCGACGAGGAGGTTCATGAGTCTGAGTTTGTCTGAGAAACCCACCAGGACGAAGAGGCCTGTGGGGTGCAGCGCCACGCTGAAGGCCTCCTCCTGGAACTCTTTGGACAGCTCCAGAGATCTGAGACACACAGCATTACACTGTTCCCGGGGTCAAGAGATGACAACAATATAACAGAGACCAGAGAGAGACCAGAGAGAGAGACCATAGAGAGACCAGAGAGAGAGACCAGAGAGAGAGACCAGAGAGAGACCAGAGAGAGACCAGAGAGAGACCAGAGAGAGACCAGAGAGAGAGACCATAGAGAGAGACCAGAGAGAGACCAGAGAGAGACCAGAGAGAGAGACCAGAGAGAGACCAGAGAGAGACCAGCAAGAGACCAGAGAGAGAGACCAGAGAGAGACCAGAGAGAGACCATAGAGAGACCATAGAGAGACCAGAGAGACCAGAGAGAGACCAGAGGGAGCCGAGTCAAAGAAACCTTGACCTTTTGTTTGTGTTTGGACAGAGTCCTGTTTCGGTAAAAAATAATAAAAGACTGTTTGGAGGACTATATTACAGCTGTGATCTAATCCAGTCTCACTTGGTGTCATAATAATCTAATCCAGTCTCACTTGGTTTCATAATAATCTAATCCAGACTCACTTGGTTTCATAATAATCTAATCCAGTCTCACTTGGTTTCATAATAATCTAATCCAGACTCACTTGGTTTCATAATAATCTAATCCAGACTCACTTGGTTTCATAATAATCTAATCCAGACTCACTTGGTTTCATAATAATCTAATCCAGACTCACTTGGTTTCATAATAATCTAATCCAGTCTCACTTGGTTTCATAATAATCTAATCCAGACTCACTTGGTTTCATAATAATCCAATCCAGACTCACTTGGTTTCATAATAATCTAATCCAGACTCACTTGGTGTCATAATAATCTAATCCAGACTCACTTGGTGTCATAATAATCTAATCCAGACTCACTTGGTTTCATAATAATCTAATCCAGACTCACTTGGTTTCATAATAATCCAATCCAGACTCACTTGGTTTCATAATAATCTAATCCAGTCTCACTTGGTTTCATAATAATCTAATCCAGACTCACTTGGTTTCATAATAATCTAATCCAGACTCACTTGGTTTCATAATAATCTAATCCAGACTCACTTGGTTTCATAATAATCTAATCCAGACTCACTTGGTTTCATAATAATCTAATCCAGTCTCACTTGGTTTCATAATAATCTAATCCAGACTCACTTGGTTTCATAATAATCCAATCCAGACTCACTTGGTTTCATAATAATCTAATCCAGACTCACTTGGTGTCATAATAATCTAATCCAGACTCACTTGGTTTCATAATAATCTAATCCAGACTCACTTGGTTTCATAATAATATAATCCAGACTCACTTGGTTTCATAATAATCCAATCCAGACTCACTTGGTTTCATAATAATCTAATCCAGACTCACTTGGTGTCATAATAATCTAATCCAGACTCACTTGGTTTCATAATAATCTAATCCAGACTCACTTGGTTTCATAATAATCTAATCCAGACTCACTTGGTTTCATAATAATCTAATCCAGACTCACTTGGTTTCATAATAATCTAATCCAGACTCACTTGGTTTCATAATAATCTAATTCAGACTCACTTGGTTTCATAATAATCTAATCCAGACTCACTTGGTTTCATAATAATCTAATCCAGACTCACTTGGTTTCATAATAATCCAATCCAGACTCACTTGGTTTCATAATAATCCAATCCAGACTCACTTGGTTTCATAATAATCCAATCCAGACTCACTTGGTTTCATAATAATCCAATCCAGACTCACTTGGTTTCATAATAATCTAATCCAGACTCACTTGGTTTCATAAAAATCCAATCCAGACTCACTTGGTTTCATAATAATCTAATCCAGACTCACTTGGTTTCATAATAATCTAATCCAGACTCACTTGGTTTCATAATAATCCAATCCAGACTCACTTGGTTTCATAATAATCTAATCCAGACTCACTTGATTTCATAATAATCTAATCCAGACTCACTTGGTTTCATAATAATCTAATCCAGACTCACTTGGTTTCATAATAATCTAATACAGACTCACTTGGTTTCATAATAATCTAATCCAGACTCACTTGGTTTCATAATAATCTAATCCAGTCTCACTTGGTTTCATAATAATCTAATCCAGACTCACTTGGTTTCATAATAATCCAATCCTGGCTCACTTGGTTTCATAATAATCTAATCCAGACTCACTTGGTGTCATAATAATCTAATCCAGACTCACTTGGTTTCATAATAATCTAATCCAGACTCACTTGGTTTCATAATAATCTAATCCAGACTCACTTGGTTTCATAATAATCTAATCCAGACTCACTTGGTTTCATAATAATCTAATCCAGACTCACTTGGTGTCATAATAATCTAATCCAGACTCACTTGGTTTCATAATAATCTAATCCAGACTCACTTGGTTTCATAATAATCTAATCCAGACTCACTTGGTGTCATAATAATCTAATCCAGACTCACTTGGTTTCATAATAATCCAATCCAGACTCACTTGGTTTCATAATAATCTAATCCAGACTCACTTGGTTTCATAATAATCTAATCCAGACTCACTTGGTTTCATAATAATATAATCCAGACTCACTTGGTTTCATAATAATCTAATCCAGACTCACTTGGTGTCATAATAATCTAATCCAGACTCACTTGGTTTCATAAAAATCTAATCCAGACTCACTTGGTTTCATAATAATCCAATCCAGACTCACTTGGTTTCATAATAATCTAATCCAGACTCACTTGGTGTCATAATAATCTAATCCAGACTCACTTGGTTTCATAAAAATCTAATCCAGACTCACTTGGTTTCATAATAATCCAATCCAGACTCACTTGGTTTCATAATAATCTAATCCAGACTCACTTGGTTTCATAAAAATCTAATCCAGACTCACTTGGTTTCATAATAATCCAATCCAGACTCACTTGGTTTCATAATAATCTAATCCAGACTCACTTGGTTTCATAATAATCCAATCCAGACTCACTTGGTTTCATAATAATCCAATCCAGACTTGTTTCATAATAATCTAATCCAGACTCACTTGGTTTCATAATAATCCAATCCAGACTCACTTGGTTTCATAATAATCTAATCCAGACTTGTTTCATAATAATCTAATCCAGACTCACTTGGTTTCATAATTCCAGATTCTCACAGACCGGTCCAGGGAGCAGGTGGCGACGATGGGTTTTCGTGGACAAGTGGATAAACCAGTGATGGGCTTGGAATGAAACGACTGAGTCAGGAACTCACACACCAGAGGTCCCTCCTGTAACATACAACCATGTGGTTCAACCAGAGAGACACCAGAGAGAGACCAGAGAGAGACCAGAGAGCAGAGACCAGAGGGAGGACCAGAGACCAGAAAGACCAGAGAGAGACCAGAGAGACCAGAGAGAGACCAGAGAGAGACCAGAGAGAGGGTAGAGAGAGACCAGAGACCAGAGAGAGAGACCAGAGAGACCAGAGAGAGACCAGAGAGAGAGACCAGAGAGAGAGACCAGAGAGAGACCAGAGAGAGACCAGAGCGAGAGAGACAAGAGAGAGAGACCAGAGAGACCAGAGTGAGCAGAGAGAGACCAGAGTGAGCAGAGTGAGCAGAGAGAGACCAGAGAGAGACCAGAGAGAGAGAGACCAGAGAGAGAGACCAGAGTGAGCAGAGAGAGACCAGAGTGAGAGAGACCAGAGAGAGAGACCAGAGAGAGAGACCAGAGAGACCAGAGAGAGAGAGACCAGAGAGAGAGACCAGAGTGAGCAGAGAGAGACCAGAGAGACCAGAGTGAGCAGAGAGAGACCAGAGAGACCAGAGTGAGCAGAGTGAGCAGAGAGAGACCAGAGAGAGACCAGAGAGACCAGAGAGAGAGAGACCAGAGAGAGAGACCAGAGTGAGCAGAGAGAGACCAGAGAGAGAGACCAGAGAGAGAGACCAGAAAGAGAGACCAGAGAGAGAGAGACCAGAGAGAGAGACCAGAGTGAGCAGAGAGAGACCAGAGGTACAGGAACCTTGACCTTGACCTTGTGTTTGGACAGAGACACAGAGTAGAGCTGTCCTGTGTCCGTGCTGAGGACCAGTGAGTCCTCTGAGGGACTGATGCTGAGGCTGTGGATCTGCTGGGACTCCGCTGGGACCAGCTCCGACCCCCAGGAGTCTGAGGGGATCTGAACCAAAGCAGGAGAGAAGAGTGTGTGTCATTCAAATTGTGAGTTTACCGTCGTTTTCTTCAAATTTGACCTTTACTCACTTTAAACAAGTGCTAAAACTGGGGATTATAAACTGGAATATAGAAAAACAGTTTGTTTAAATGCTAACGCTAATGCTCAATGGAAATGTGTGTTGCTATAGTAACCAGCACTTGAAAAAGTCTGGTTACCATAGCCAGAGTCTACTACTACTACTACTCCTACTACTACTACCACTACTGCTGCTGCTGCTACTACTACTTCTACTACTACTACTTCTCAATTAAGAGATAATAATGACATAAATAAACTAAACATAGAGACAGAAAAAGCCACAAAGTTATGAACCCCACATGAGAGGAGTGATTATTTCCAAAACAAAAAGCCGTCAAATTGACTGCTCAGAGAGTTCTCGTGTTAGAGTTACCAGTACGTCCTGCCTCCGCCTGTAGCCGTCCTCCTTCGTCCTCTCGAACAGACTCACGGTTCCTGGTCCTGAAGAACAAGCAAAACCTTTGGACATCGACACGACCGCCGTGACCTTCATCCTGCAGCTCTCCTCTTCATCACAGTCTTTCATCCTCTTCATCTCCACAGGCCTAAGAACAAACACACTTTGATACAGCGTTTTATACAGCGTTTTATACAGCGTTTTATACAGCGTTTTATACAGCGCTTTTCTGGACTCTTAAAGTCTCTTCACACGGTGGTGATAAACTACTGTAGCCACAGCTGCCCTGGGGCACACTGACAGAAGCCCCTCCCACCACCACCAACCATTCACACACACACCAGACTCATTCTAATGTGGGGGAAGTGTCTTGCCTAAGGACACACAGTTAGGCACATCTCTGACCTGTCCACTCTCTCTGTGACAGAGGCATTGTTGAGGTTGATTTCTCGTCGCAGTTCTCCAGATTCAAAGATGAGGAGTCGTCCGGAGTCAGTCCCGGCCACCACCTGGTCCTGGTCCCGGGACAACCATGTGTGGCACAGGAAGTTCACATGGTCCACTTTGGGGACGCTGGTCTGCTTCAGGGAGCCCTCTGCGTAACGATACAGTCTGAGCACGCCTCTGCCGCTAACACACACCTGCGAGCTGTTGAACGGGTTGAAGCTAACCTGTCGAGATCACAGGGACGAGATCATAGGTACGAGATCACAGGTACGAGATCATAGACACGAGATCACAGGGTGTCCCCCCTCTCCCTCCCTCCCCCCTCCCCTCTCCCTCACCCTGGTGATGGGGTTGTTGGAGCTTCCTGTTGCCACGGTAGCCAGAACCTTCTGTTTCTCCCAGAGCCACAGGACCAGGAGCCAGTCCGGGGCCGAGCTCTGAGCCAGGAGGAGCTTGGTGTCAGAGGAGAAGGCCAGGCAGGTAAAGTCCTGGGGGCCCCCCGCGCTGAGGCCCCCCGCAGTGAGGACCTTCCTCTTCCGGCCCTGCTCGTGCTGCAGGTCGAACACGGTGATGGTGGCGGTGGTTCCGGTCTCTGATGAGGCCAGGTACCTGTGGTCTGCGCTGAGGGTCAGGGCTCTGAGGTCCGAGTCCGAGACTGAGACAAACACAGTAAAGCTGCTTTAAATGTATATGAGTCCTGTACCTGTGATAACCCTCTGGTCCTGTACCTGAGGTAACCCTCTGTACCTGTGATAACCCTCTGGTCCTGTACCTGTGACAACCCTCTGGTCCTGTACCTGAGGTAACCCTCTGTACCTGTGATAACCCTCTGGTCCTGTACCTGTGACAACCCTCTGTACCTGTGATAACCCTCTGGCCCTGTACCTGTGATAAACCTCTGGTCCTGTACCTGTGACAACCCTCTGGTCCTGTAACTGAGGTAACCCTCTGTACCTGTGATAACCCTCTGGTCCTGTACCTGAGGTAACCCTCTGTACCTGTGATAACCCTCTGGCCCTGTACCTGTGATAACCCTCTGTACCTGGGGTAAACTTCTGGCCCTGTGCCTGTGATAACCCTCTGTACCTGTGATAACCCTCTGGCCCTGTACCTGTGATAACCCTCTGTACCTGGGGTAAACTTCTGGCCCTGTGCCTGTGATAACCCTCTGGCCCTGTACCTGTGATAACCCTCTGTACCTGGGGTAAACTTCTGGCCCTGTGCCTGTGATAACCCTCTGGTCCTGTACCTGTGATAACCCTCTGGTCCTGTACCTGTGATAAACCTCTGGCCCTGTACCTGTGATAACCCTCTGGTCCTGTACCTGTGATAACCCTCTGGCCCTGTACCTGTGATAACCCTCTGTACCTGGGGTAAACTTCTGGCCCTGTGCCTGTGATAACCCTCTGTACCTGTGATAACCCTCTGGCCCTGTACCTGTGATAACCCTCTGTACCTGGGGTAAACTTCTGGCCCTGTGCCTGTGATAACCCTCTGGCCCTGTACCTGTGATAACCCTCTGTACCTGGGGTAAACTTCTGGCCCTGTGCCTGTGATAACCCTCTGGTCCTGTACCTGTGATAACCCTCTGGTCCTGTACCTGTGATAACCCTCTGGTCCTGTACCTGTGGTAAGCCTCTGGTCCTGTACCTGTGATAACCCTCTGTACCTGGGGTAAACTTCTGGCCCTGTGCCTGTGATAACCCTCTGGCCCTGTACCTGTGATAACCCTCTGTACCTGGGGTAAACTTCTGGCCCTGTACCTGTGATAACCCTCTGTACCTGGGGTAAACTTCTGGCCCTGTGCCTGTGATAACCCTCTGGTCCTGTACCTGTGATAAACCTCTGGTACTGTACCTGTGATAACCCGCTGGCCCTGTACCTGTGATAACCCTCTGTACCTGGGGTAAACTTCTGGTCCTGTACCTGTGATAACCCTCTGGTCCTGTACCTGTGATAAACCTCTGGTACTGTACCTGTGATAACCCGCTGGCCCTGTGCCTGTGATAACCCTCTGTACCTGTGATAACCCTCTGGCCCTGTACCTGTGATAACCCTCTGTACCTGGGGTAAACTTCTGGCCCTGTGCCTGTGATAACCCTCTGGCCCTGTACCTGTGATAACCCTCTGTACCTGGGGTAAACTTCTGGCCCTGTACCTGTGATAACCCTCTGGCCCTGTACCTGTGATAACCCTCTGGTCCTGTACCTGTGATAACCCTCTGGTCCTGTACCTGTGATAAACCTCTGGTCCTGTACCTGTGATAACCCTCTGGCCCTGTACCTGTGATAACCCTCTGGTCCTGTACCTGTGATAACCCTCTGGCCCTGTACCTGTGATAACCCTCTGGTCCTGTACCTGGGATAACCCTCTGGTCCTGTACCTGTGATAACCCTCTGGTACTGTACCTGTGATAACCCGCTGGCCCTGTACCTGTGATAACCCTCTGTACCTGGGGTAAACTTCTGGCCCTGTACCTGTGATAAGCCTCGGTACCTGGGGTAAACTTCTGGCCCTGTACCTGTGATAACCCTCTGTACCTGGGGTAAACTTCTGGCCCTGTACCTGTGATAACCCTCTGTACCTGGGGTAAACTTCTGGCCCTGTACCTGTGATAAGCCTCGGTACCTGGGGTAAACTTCTGGGTCCGCAGGGCGCAGTTGTGGCTCACACAGTTGCTGCCGCTGATGAAGACCACGGTGTGTTCGTCAGTGAAGAAGACGTTGTTGTTGACGGAGCGGAGGCCGAACACGTGATGAGGCTGCGCCACAACAGCCGCCATTTTATGATATTATTATAATTATATTATTATTATTTTACTGTTAGAGTAAAAGTATCCTCCGTGTGCTGGAGTTCCGGGGCAGGAGAGATCAAAGGAGCGCGTCCGGTCGCTAAGCAACGCGCGCGTGCTCGTGCACACGTGCAGACAGAGGAGCGCGTCTATCGCGAGAGTTCTTTTTATAAGTTCAAGAAAACTACAGAATGTTGAGTATTTACCACAAACTGTAAATAATGACGTCATAAAGATACCTTTAATGAAAACTTTATTCTGGAGAAAATAAAAACACAAATATTTATTGGTTTAGTGCAGAAAGTTGTTTATAGGCTTTAGACATCAGAAGAGCGTTAGAAAAGTCTAAATAATACAAAACTAAGTTAGGATATATTTTAATGTTGTTTAAGTAGAAACTTAGTAACAAATATAAAGTTAATAAAATGTACAAATCTACAAAAGTAACGTGTCACAAGTGTCCAGTAAAAAGCCTGATCCAAACATCCAGCAGGAGGCGCTGTGGTTCAACAGGTGATAAAGAGGGAGTTCAGAGACTGCTGACTCTGGGTCCTCTTCAGGGGCCCCCCGCTGGTCAGGGGCCCCCCGCGGGACAGGCCCTCACACACAGACAGCTCCTGGTGCAGAGCGCTCAGAACCTCCAGAACGTGGTCTTTACCTGCGGAAAAAGAACGTGACATAAAGTCTAGAGCAGAGAAACAGAAGTTTCACACACGCTGTAACTCCCTCCACTGCCACCAGGGGGAGCAGGTGCGTTTGTTTAACACACGCTGTAACTCCCTCCACTGCCACCAGGGGAAGCAGGTGCGTTTGTTTAACACACGCTGTAACTCCCTCCACTGCCACCAGGGGGAGCAGGTGCGTTTGTTTAACACACGCTGTAACTCCCTCCACTGCCACCAGGGGGAGTAGGTGTGAAGGTTTTATGCCAGAGTTAGAGATTTTATATTTGATTATTTATTATGCAGAGACAGAGATGTTATTTTATGTTAGAACAGAGTTATTGTGTTTCATCTTGGGCAGTGTGCTGCTCGTGCTGCTCTGTGACTGATGGTGCAACACTGACATTTCCTGCTGTGGAAAGTTTCTCACGCTGATGGTTTTACTTTATTATAAACATTTAACAAAAGATCTGCAGATGTTTTTATGATTGTAAAGGCACATTTTATTATTAGGAACAACACAATTGTTCCAATATTTTTTCACAACTCTCTCTGGTCTCTCTCTGGTCTCTCTCTGGCCTCTTCCTGGTCTCTCTCTGGTCTCTCTCTCTGGTCTCTCTCTGGTCTCTCTCTGGTCTCTCTCTGGTCTCTCTCTGGTCTCTCTCTGGTCTCTCTCTGGCCTCTCTCTGGTCTCTCTCTGGTCTCTCTCTGGTCTCTCTCTGGTCTCTCTCTCTGGTCTCTCTCTGGTCTCTCTCTGGTCTCTCTCTGGTCTCTCTCTGGTCTCTCTCTGGTCTCTCTCTGGTCTCTCTCTGGTCTCTCTCTGGTCTCTCTCTGGTCTCTCTCTGGCCTCTCTCTGGCCTCTCTCTGGCCTCTCTCTGGTCTCTCTCTGGTCTCTCTCTGGTCTCTCTCTGGCCTCTCTCTGGTCTCTCTCTGGTCTCTCTCTGGCCTCTCTCTGGTCTCTCTCTGGTCTCTCTCTGGCCTCTCTCTGGTCTCTCTCTGGTCTCTCTCTGGTCTCTCTCTGGCCTCTCTCTGGTCTCTCTCTGGCCTCTCCCTTGTCTCTCACTGGTCTCTCTCTGGTCTCTCTCTCTCTGGCTCTCCCTAGTCTCTCTCTAGTCTCTCACTGGTCTCTCTCTGGTCTCCCCCTGGTCTCTCTCTGGTCTCTCTCTCTCTCTGGTCTCTCTCTGGTCTCTCTCTCTGGTCGCTCTCCTGGTCTCTCTCTCTGATCTCTCTCTGGTCTCTCTCTCTGGTCTCTCTCTGGTCTCTCTCTGGTCTCTCTCTCTGGTCTCTCTCTGGTCTCTCTCTGGTCTCTCTCTGGTCTCTCTCTGGTCTCTCTCTCTGGTCTCTCTCTGGTCTCTCTCTGGTCTCTCTCTAGTCTCTCTCTGGTCTCTCTCTGGTCTCTCTCTCTGGTCTCTCTCTCTGGTCTCTCTCTGGTCTCTCTCTGGTCTCTCTCTGGTCTCTCTCTGGTCTCTCTCTCTGGTCTCTCTCTGGTCTCTCTCTGGTCTCTCTCTGGTCTCTCTCTGGTCTCTCTCTGGTCTCTCTCTGGTCTCTCTCTGGTCTCTCTCTGGTCTCTCTCTGGTCTCTCTCCTGATCTCTCACAATGTTAAAACAAGTTTCATATAAAGCACATTTCTTGCTGAGTCTCCTCTAAGTGAAGTCTCTCTCGTCTGTGGCTGCGAGACCCTGCCTGGGTTTTATTGGGTGTGAGAGCGGGACTCACCGAGCTGAGGGTCCCGACGAGACCCCAAAGTGCTGAGCAGGATTTTCCCCAGAGAGCGGCGGGACACGTCCTGGAACAAAGGAGCGTTATTCTCAGAGATGTGAAGAAACACGTCCTGCGGTTTCAGCTCGTTAAAAACATGGGTTCGTTTCTCTCTTTAAATGAGTTCAGGATTTTGTTACGACGCAATTCTGAGCTTTAAACATTTGGAACAAGAACGTTTAGAAAATCTCTGGTCTCTCTCTGGTCTCTCTCTGGTCTCTCTCTGGTCTCTCTCTCTGGTCTCTCTCTGGTCTCTCTCTCTGGTCTCTCTCTCTGGTCTCTCTCTGGTCTCTCTCTGGTCTCTGTCTCTCTCTGGTCTCTCTCTGGTCTCTCTGGTCTCTCTCTCTGGTCTCTCTCTCTGGTCTCTCTCTCTCGTCTCTCTCTCTCGTCTCTCTCTCTCGTCTTCCTCTCTGGTCTCTCTGGTCTCTCTCTGGTCTCTGTCTCTGGTTTCTCTGGTCTCTCTGGTCTCTCTCTCTGGTCTCCCTCTCTGGTCTCTCTGGTCTCTCTCTGGTCTCTGTCTCTCTCTGGTCTCTCTCTGGTCTCTGTCTCTCTCTGGTCTCTCTCTGGTCTCTCTCTGGTCTCTCTCTGGTCTCTAGTCTCTCTCTGGTCTCTCTCTGGTCTCTCTCTGGTCTCTCTCTGGTCTCTCTCTGGTCTCTCTCTGGTCTCTCTCTGGACTCTCTCTGGTCTCTCTCTGGTCTCTCTCTGGTCTCTCTCTGGTCTCTCTCTGGTCTCTCTCTGGACTCTCTCTGGTCTCTCTCTGGTCTCTCTCTGGTCTTACCAGTTCTCGCAGCTGCTGTAGGAGCTGAAGGATGTCCAAGAGTTTGTCCTCGACCAGAGACAGTCGTCCTCGCTCCGCCTCCTGCTTCTGAAGCTCCGCCTCCAGCCTCCGAAGCTCCGCCCCCAGCCTCCGAAGCTCCGCCCCCAGCCGCCTCTCCTCGTCCTTCTGCAGCAGCTGCTCCGTGGACTCCTGAAACTTCCAGATGTTTGCACTTCAGAGACCGCGGACTGAGGAACACGTCTGCATCAAACTATGAATGAATGATCCATCCTCTCTCTCCTGTGGCCTAAACAGGAACACCAACAGTTATAGACCCAGGACTGAGGCTGTAGACCCAGGACTGAGGCTGTAGACCCAGGACTGAGGCTGTAGACCCAGGACTGAGGCTGTAGACCCAGGACTGAGGCTGTAGACCCAGGACTGAGGCTGTAGACCCAGGACTGAGGCTGTAGACCCAGGACTGAGGCTGTAGACCCAGGACTGAGACTGCAGACCCAGGACTGAGGCTGTAGACCCAGGACTGAGGCTGTAGACCCAGGACTGAGGCTGTAGACCCAGGACTGAGGCTGTAGACCCAGGACTGAGACTATAGACCCAGGACTGAGGCTGTAGACCCAGGACTGAGGCTGCAGACCCAGGACTGAGGCTGTAGACCCAGGACTGAGGCTGTAGACCCAGGACTGAGGCTGCAGACCCAGGACTGAGGCTGTAGACCCAGGACTGAGGCTGTAGACCCAGGACTGAGACTATAGACCCAGGACTGAGGCTGTAGACCCAGGACTGAGGCTGTAGACCACAGAAAGACCATTTTCTGTCTGAATAAAAACACACGACACTGAACCTGTGTTTTTAAACTCTGCAGAAACATCTTTAATTGTGAGGAGACAAATGGGACGAGTGTGTTTATGTGGTGAGCGCAGTGAGAGGCAGCTGTGCACACACCCAGGCTCTGGACCAGATCCTAGACCAGATGCTGGTCTGTCCCCTCTCTTCAGTCTGAACTCTCTCTCTGGTCTCTCTCTGGTCTCTCTCTGGTCTCTCTCTGGTCTCTCTCTGGTCTCTCTCTCTGGTCTCTCTCTGGTCTCTCTCTCTGGTCTCTCTCTGGTCTCTCTCTCTGGTCTCTCTCTCTGGTCTCTCTCTCTGGTCTTTCTCTGGTCTCTCTCTCTGGTCTCTCTCTGGTCTCTCTCTCTGGTCTCTCTCTGGTCTCTCTCTCTGGTCTCTCTCTGGTCTCTCTCTGGTCTCTCTCTGGTCTCTCTCTGGTCTCTCTCTGGTCTCTCTCTCTGGTCTCTCTCTCTGGTCTCTCTCTCTGGTCCCTCTCTCTGGTCTCTCTCTGGTCTCTCTCTCTGGTCTCTCTCTCTAGTCTCTCTCTCTGGTCTCTCTGGTCTCTCTCTGGTCTCTCTCTGGTCTTTCTCTGGTCTCTCCCTGGTCTCTCTCTAGTCTCTCTCTGGTCTCTCTCTCTAGTCTCTCTCTCTGGTCTCTCTGGTCTCTCTCTGGTCTCTCTCTGGTCTCTCTCTGGTCTCTCTCTGGTCTCTCCCTGGTCTCTCTCTAGTCTCTTTCTAGTCTCTCTCTCTAGTCTCTCTCTAGTCTCTCTCTGGTCTCTCTCTCTGGTCTCTCTCTCTGGTCTCTCTCTGGTCTCTCTCTCTGGTCTCTCTCTCTGGTCTCTATCTCTGGACTCTCTCTGGTCTCTCTCTCTGGTCTCTCTCTCTATCTCTGGACTCTCTCAGGTCTCTCTCTGGTCTCTCTCTCTGGTCTCTCTCTATCTCTGGACTCTCTCTGGTCTCTCTCTCTGGTCTCTCTCTCTATCTCTGGACTCTCTCAGGTCTCTCTCTCTGGACCAGGTGGTTAAAGCTTCCCTGTGGTTTCTGGAAGCTGTCTGTAGTTTGGCAACAACCCTCTGTTTCTCTCATCAGTCTGAACTCTCTCTCTGGTCTCGCTCTGGTCTCTCACTGGTCTCTCTCTGGTCTCGCTCTGGTCTCGCTGTGGTCTCTCTCACAGAGGGCCACCCTGAGCCTTCTGCACCAGACACACAAACACAGTTATTACAGAGAAACTGGGCCGACTGAATCAGGAGGCAGAAGTCTGAACTGTTTGATTCTCTAATCTGTGTTGGTGAATTCAGCAGCTGTGTCCTCTGAGATATTTACTCTTGTGATTTTGGGCTAAACAAGAAAACATTTACTTGAAGTGAATTAAAGAAAATAAAACGCGTAAATGAAAACGCATTGGTTAAACATCAGAGTATATTATTCTGACACTCGCACATTCACCTGGTCCTGGTGCATGTGTCCTGGTGTCTACCTGGTCCTGGTGCATGTGTCCTGGTGTCTACCTGGTCCTTACCTGGTCCTGGTGCATGTGTCCTGGTGTCTACCTGGTCCTTACCTGGTCCTGGTGCATGTGTCCTGGTGTCTACCTGGTCCTTACCTGGTCCTGGTGCATGTGTCCTGGTGTCTGCCTGGTCCTTACCTGGTCCTGGTGTCTGCCTGGTCCTTACCTGGTCTTGGTGCATGTGTCCCGGTGTCTGCCTGGTCCTTACCTGGTCCTGGTGCATGTGTCCTGGTGTCTGCCTGGTCCTTACCTGGTCTTGGTGCATGTGTCCCGGTGTCTGCCTGGTCCTTACCTGGTCCTGGTGCATGTGTCCTGGTGTCTGCCTGGTCCTTACCTGGTCCTGGTGTATGTGTCCTGGTGTCTACCTGGTCCTTACCTGGTCCTGGTGCATGTGTCCTGGTGTCTACCTGGTCCTTACCTGGTCCTGGTGCATGTGTCCTGGTGTCTACCTGGTCCTTACCTGGTCCTGGTGCATGTGTCCTGGTGTCTGCCTGGTCCTTACCTGGTCCTGGTGCATGTGTCCTGGTGTCTACCTGGTCCTTACCTGGTCCTGGTGCATGTGTCCTGGTGTCTACCTGGTCCTTACCTGGTCCTGGTGCATGTGTCCTGGTGTCTACCTGGTCCTTACCTGGTCCTGGTGCATGTGTCCTGGTGTCTACCTGGTCCTTACCTGGTCCTGGTGCATGTGTCCTGGTGTCTGCCTGGTCCTTACCTGGTCCTGGTGCATGTGTCCTGGTGTCTACCTGGTCCTTACCTGGTCCTGGTGCATGTGTCCTGGTGTCTACCTGGTCCTTACCTGGTCCTGGTGCATGTGTCCTGGTGTCTGCCTGGTCCTTACCTGGTCCTGGTGCATGTGTCCTGGTGTCTGCCTGGTCCTTACCTGGTCCTGGTGCATGTGTCCTGGTGTCTGCCTGGTCCTTACCTGGTCCTGGTGCATGTGTCCTGGTGTCTGCCTGGTCCTTACCTGGTCCTGGTGCATGTGTCCTGGTGTCTACCTGGTCCTTACCTGGTCCTGGTGCATGTGTCCTGGTGTCTACCTGGTCCTTACCTGGTCCTGGTGCATGTGTCCTGGTGTCTACCTGGTCCTTACCTGGTCCTGGTGTACGTGTCTCTCCTGGTCCTGCAGATCTGAGTGTAGTTTGGAGACTTTGTGAAGCAACTCAGTCGTTCCACTGCAGGTGGTGCCGCAGGTGGTGCCACAGGTGGTGCCACAGGTGGTGCCGCAGGTGGTGCCACAGGTGGTGCCGCAAGTGGTGCCGCAGGTGGTGCCACAGGTGGTGCCGCAGGTGGTGCCGCAGGTGGTGCCGCAGGTGGTGCCGCAGGTGGTGCCGCAGGTGGTGCCGCAGGTGGTGCCACAGGTGGTGCCACAGGTGGTGCCGCAGGTGGTGCCACAGGTGGATCGGAGCCGTAACACTTCGTCGCCGCATCTGAACAAACACAGGTTCATAAACACACTGCACTTCTCTCAGACCCTGGTCCTGCCTCAGACTCAGACTCAGACCCTGGTCCTGACTCAGACTCAGACTCAGACCCTGGTCCTGCCTCAGACTCAGACTCAGACTCAGACCCTGGTCCTGCCTCAGACTCAGACTCAGACCCTGGTCCTGCCTCAGACTCAGACTCAGACCCTGGTCCTGCCTCAGACTCAGACTCAGACCCTGGTCCTGCCTCAGACTCAGACTCAGACCCTGGTCCTGCCTCAGACTCAGACTCAGACCCTGGTCCTGACTCAGACTCAGACTCAGACCCTGGTCCTGCCTCAGACTCAGACTCAGACCCTGGTCCTGCCTCAGACTCAAACTCAGACCCTGGTCCTGCCTCAGACTCAAACTCAGACCCTGGTCCTGACTCAGACTCAGACTCAGACCCTGGTCCTGCCTCAGACTCAGACTCAGACTCAGACCCTGGTCCTGACTCAGACTCAGACTCAGACTCAGACCCTGGTCCTGCCTCAGACTCAGACTCAGACTCAGACCCTGGTCCTGCCTCAGACTCAGACTCAGACTCAGACCCTGGTCCTGCCTCAGACTCAGACTCAGACCCTGGTCCTGCCTCAGACTCAGACTCAGACCCTGGTCCTGCCTCAGACTCAGACTCAGACCCTGGTCCTGCCTCAGACTCAGACTCAGACCCTGGTCCTGACTCAGACTCAGACTCAGACCCTGGTCCTGCCTCAGACTCAGACTCAGACCCTGGTCCTGACTCAGACTCAGACTCAGACCCTGGTCCTGCCTCAGACTCAGACTCAGACTCAGACCCTGGTCCTGCCTCAGACTCAGACTCAGACTCAGACCCTGGTCCTGCCTCAGACTCAGACTCAGACCCTGGTCCTGCCTCAGACTCAGACTCAGACCCTGGTCCTGCCTCAGACTCAGACTCAGACCCTGGTCCTGCCTCAGACTCAGACTCAGACCCTGGTCCTGACTCAGACTCAGACTCAGACCCTGGTCCTGCCTCAGACTCAGACTCAGACTCAGACCCTGGTCCTGACTCAGACTCAGACTCAGACCCTGGTCCTGCCTCAGACTCAGACTCAGACCCTGGTCCTGCCTCAGACTCAGACTCAGACCCTGGTCCTGCCTCAGACTCAGACTCAGACCCTGGTCCTGACTCAGACTCAGACTCAGACTCAGACCCTGGTCCTGACTCAGACTCAGACTCAGACCCTGGTCCTGCCTCAGACTCAGACTCAGACCCTGGTCCTGCCTCAGACTCAGACTCAGACCCTGGTCCTGACTCAGACTCAGACTCAGACTCAGACCCTGGTCCTGACTCAGACTCAGACTCAGACTCAGACCCTGGTCCTGCCTCAGACTCAGACTCAGACCCTGGTCCTGCCTCAGACTCAGACTCAGACTCAGACCCTGGTCCTGACTCAGACTCAGACTCAGACCCTGGTCCTGCCTCAGACTCAGACTCAGACCCTGGTTCTGACTCAGACTCAGACTCAGACCCTGGTCCTGACTCAGACTCAGACCCTGGTCCTGACTCAGACTCAGACTCAGACTCAGACCCTGGTCCTGACTCAGACTCAGACTCAGACTCAGACCCTGGTCCTGACTCAGACTCAGACTCAGACCCTGGTCCTGACTCAGACTCAGACTGAGACTCAGACCCTGGTCCTGACTCAGACTCAGACTCAGACTCAGACCCTGGTCCTGCCTCAGACTCAGACTCAGACTCAGACCCTGGTCCTGACTCAGACTCAGACTCAGACCCTGGTCCTGACTCAGACTCAGACTCAGACCCTGGTCCTGACTCAGACTCAGACTCAGACTCAGACTCAGACCCTGGTCCTGACTCAGACTCAGACTCAGACCCTGGTCCTGACTCAGACTCAGACTGAGACTCAGACCCTGGTCCTGACTCAGACTCAGACTCAGACTCAGACCCTGGTCCTGACTCAGACTCAGACTCAGACTCAGACCCTGGTCCTGACTCAGACTCAGACTGAGACTCAGACCCTGGTCCTGACTCAGACTCAGACTCAGACCCTGGTCCTGACTCAGACTCAGACTGAGACTCAGACCCTGGTCCTGGACACGGACCTGTCTCTGCAGCAGGAGAATCTGGACAGAATCTTCTTGACTTCGTCCACGTGTTTCTGTTTCTCACTGGTCCATTTGTCGTCCTCTTCGTCGGAGGCGGCCTGACCCTCCACCGACCGGAACAGCTGCTCCTCCACTGGACACAACATTCTCTATGGTTACCTTTGTTTGGACACACCAATGGACAATTAAAGTCAATATTGGATCAACCCTAGCCTGGTCTTACCAAACCATCCTTCTAGTTTCATTTCGTAATAATAATAATAATAATAATAATGCATCTTTTTATACAGAGCTTTTCTGGACTCTCAAAGTCTCTTCACATCATTATCCTCTCTCTCCAAACTCTGCAGTGATAAACTACTGTAGCCACAGCTGCCCTGGGGCACACTGACAGAAGCCCCTCCCACCACCACCAACCACTCACACACACACCAGACTCATTCTAATGTGGGGGAAGTGTCTTGCCTAAGGACACAACCACAGTTTGGCACTTTACAGCCGCCCCACTGTGGCACCTGCTGTTCAGAGGTTAAGTGTCTTGCCCAAGGACACAGCCACAGCAGACATCAGTGGGAGTCGGTGGAAAAAGTCTTGTGGTGGACTCGAACCCACGACCTTCTGGCTCAAAGGCCAATGCTCTACCACAGAGCCACTGTCGCCCTCTATAGCACATACAGATGGGAGGGGCTAACTCCTTTTGCAGATTGAAACCATTGGATCTGAGTTTACTGTGACGTGTGTAATGAGCCCAAGTGAGTCGTTAGCATTTAGCCTAGCTTTAGCAGTTAGCCTAGCTTTAGCAATTAGCCTTGCTTTAGCATTTAGCCTAGCTTTAGCAGTTAGCCTAGCTTTAGCCATCTCCTTTGTCACTAACAGAGCCCGTGGGGAGTAGAGCCACATCAACTTTGCAGCAGTGACATTTACTAAACATTCCTCTTGCTCCGGCTTCAGTTTCTTTATATTTGGATTGAACCAGAACAGATTATTTTACTATCACATTCTCCATGGACCAGAGTTTACACATGGTATGACCAGATGTACATGTAGGAAATGACCATGGACCAGAGTTTACACATGGTAAGACCAGACTACCAGGTGCTCAGTAAGGCTCTGTACCATGTGTGTCTTACTTGTGTCTGGCGTGGTCACTGCACGTCCGGTCGGTGAGCAGCGGTCGTGTTGCGTGTCCAAACAGCACCTCCGTGTTTCACTTTGTTGCTGCGTCCTGATTGAAGGCTTCAGCAGCTCAGATCTGTGAGACAAACGAGACGCTCCAGATTCACTATATTTGCCATTTGCAGTAAAACCACATTGGAATACACGTGCAAGAGTCCCCAGTGTGCACCAGACAAGGACAGGAATGAAAAAAGCGAAAAAGCACAGAAAAAAAGTCAAAGAATGATTAAAGTGCTTTGTTCTGACTGAGAACAGCTGAAAGAAGCTCTTAGCATGTTAGCCTGTTAGCATATCCAGATGTCCTGCATCGCTGCCAACAATATCTTCTGCCAGAGGGAAGAAGCTGGAACATGGCTTTTCCAGGGGCCAGAAGAGTCACTGGTGATGATAAGAGCTCTCTGAGGAGCACAGGGACTGGCCTCCTGCTGGGACTCTGAGGAGCACAGGGACTGGACTCCTGCTGGGACTCTGAGGAGCACAGGGACTGGCCTCCTGCTGGGACTCTGAGGAGCACAGGGACTGGACTCCTGCTGGGACTCTGAGGAGCACAGGGACTGGCCTCCTGCTGGGACTCTGAGGAGCACAGGGACTGGCCTCCTGCTGGGACTCTGAGGAGCACAGGGACTGGACTCCTGCTGGGACTCTGAGGAGCACAGGGACTGGCCTCCTGCTGGGACTCTGAGGAGCACAGGGACTGGCCTCCTGCTGGGACTCTGAGGAGCACAGGGACTGGCCTCCTGCTGGGACTCTGAGGAGCACAGGGACTGGCCTCCTGCTGGGACTCTGAGGCCTCTTCCCTAAAACGCAGTCCTCCATCTTGGCTCCTTCTCTGAGAGGATCGAGTTTACATTCGTTTTACAGCAGCCTCTGATGTTGTTGCCAGATCTGGGCGTGGTAATGGCATCCAGACTGTATCTCTGAGGCCTTCAGTACAGTAAAGTGGGTCAGTGTGTGTGTGTGTGTGTGTGGGTGTGTGTTTATACTGTATGTGTGTGTGTTTGTGTGTGTGTGTGTTTGTACTGTATGTGTGTGTGTGTGTGTGTTTGTACTGTATGTGTGTGTGTGTGTGTGTTTATACTGTATGTGTGTGTGTTTGTGTGTGTGTGTTTGTACTGTATGTGTATGCGTGTGTGTGTGTGTATTTGTGTGTCTGTGTGTGTGTGTGTATTTGTGTGTGTGTGTGTATTTGTGTGTGTGTGTGTGCGTACATACACTTACAACACAACTTAAGTCATTCTTGGAACAAATCTAAACCTTTATTAAAAAACCAAAGTAGACTTTAATAAACAACACATTTCATGAAAACAAAGAATTTCCAAAAAGCTCGGAGCGTTTTCTGTGTCGAGGGAAATCCAAAAGCTCAGAATAAATCACAGAATAAATGTTTCCAAACGAAGACAATACATTTTAGACCAAACTTAAGGAAATGTGCGGAAATTGTGTCGTCGTAGCAACAGTAAACATCTGTAGGTTTAAGGAAGTGTTCTGCAGCGAAGTTTCTGAGTGTGAGTCTGGATAGATAACTATGGCCTACGCAGGAGAAGCCTGAGTGTGAGTCTGGATAGATAACTATGGCCTACGCAGGAGAAGCCTCTGAGTGTGAGTCTGGATAGATAACTATGGCCTACGCAGGAGAAGCCTGAGTGTGAGTCTGGATAGATAACTATGGCCTACGCAGGAGAAGCCTGAGTGTGAGTCTGGATAGATAACTATGGCCTACGCAGGAGAAGCCTCTGAGTGTGAGTCTGGATAGATAACTATGGCCTACGCAGGTGAAGCCTGAGTGTGAGTCTGGATAGATAACTATGGCCTGTGAGTGATGTGAGCTGGATAGATAACTATGGCCTACGCAGGTGAAGCCTGAGTGTGAGTCTGGATAGATAACTATGGCCTACGCAGGTGAAGCCTCTGAGTGTGAGTCTGGATAGATAACTATGGCCTACGCAGGTGAAGCCTCTGAGTGTGAGTCTGGATAGATAACTATGGCCTACGCAGGTGAAGCTCTGAGTGTGAGTCTGGATAGATAACTATGGCCTACGCAGGTGAAGCTCTGAGTGTGAGTCTGGATAGATAACTATGGCCTACGCAGGTGAAGCCTCTGAGTGTGAGTCTGGATAGATAACTATGGCCTACGCAGGTGAAGCCTCTGAGTGTGAGTCTGGATAGATAACTATGGCCTACGCAGGTGAAGCTCTGAGTGTGAGTCTGGATAGATAACTATGGCCTACGCAGGTGAAGCTCTGAGTGTGAGTCTGGATAGATAACTATGGCCTACGCAGGTGAAGCCTGAGTGTGAGTCTGGATAGATAACTATGGCCTACGCAGGTGAAGCTTCTGAGTGTGAGTCTGGATAGATAACTATGGCCTACGCAGGTGAAGCCTGAGTGTGAGTCTGGATAGATAACTATGGCCTACGCAGGTGAAGCCTGAGTGTGAGTCTGGATAGATAACTATGGCCTACGCAGGTGAAGCCTCTGAGTGTGAGTCTGGATAGATAACTATGGCCTACGCAGGTGAAGCCTCTGAGTGTGAGTCTGGATAGATAACTATGGCCTACGCAGGTGAAGCCTCTGAGTGTGAGTCTGGATAGATAACTATGGCCTACGCAGGTGAAGCCTCTGAGTGTGAGTCTGGATAGATAACTATGGCCTACGCAGGTGAAGCCTCTGAGTGTGAGTCTGGATAGATAACTATGGCCTACGCAGGTGAAGCCTCTGAGTGTGAGTCTGGATAGATAACTATGGCCTACGCAGGTGAAGCCTCTGAGTGTGAGTCTGGATAGATAACTATGGCCTACGCAGGAGAAGCCTCTGAGTGTGAGTCTGGATAGATAACTATGGCCTACGCAGGTGAAGCCCTGAGTGTGAGTCTGGATAGATAACTATGGCCTACGCAGGTGAAGCCCTGAGTGTGAGTCTGGATAGATAACTATGGCCTACGCAGGAGAAGCCTCTGAGTGTGAGTCTGGATAGATAACTATGGCCTACGCGCTGAGTGTGAGTCTGGATAGATAACTATGGCCTACGCAGGTGAAGCCTGAGTGTGAGTCTGGATAGATAACTATGGCCTACGCAGGTGAAGCCTGAGTGTGAGTCTGGATAGATAACTATGGCCTACGCAGGTGAAGCCTGAGTGTGAGTCTGGATAGATAACTATGGCCTACGCAGGTGAAGCCTGAGTGTGAGTCTGGATAGATAACTATGGCCTACGCAGGTGAAGCCTGAGTGTGAGTCTGGATAGATAACTATGGCCTACGCAGGTGAAGCCTCTGAGTGTGAGTCTGGATAGATAACTATGGCCTACGCAGGTGAAGCCTGAGTGTGAGTCTGGATAGATAACTATGGCCTACGCAGGTGAAGCCTCTGAGTGTGAGTCTGGATAGATAACTATGGCCTACGCAGGTGAAGCCTCTGAGTGTGAGTCTGGATAGATAACTATGGCCTACGCAGGTGAAGCCTCTGAGTGTGAGTCTGGATAGATAACTATGGCCTACGCAGGTGAAGCCTCTGAGTGTGAGTCTGGATAGATAACTATGGCTACTGAACGTGAGTCTGGTAGATAACTATGGCCTACGCAGGTGAGCTCTGAGTGTGAGTCTGGATAGATAACTATGGCCTACGCAGGTGAAGCCTGCTAGTGTGAGTCTGGATAGATAACTATGGCCTACGCAGGTGAAGCTGAAGCCTCTGAGTGAGTGAGTCTGGATAGATAACTATGGCCTACGCAGGTGAAGACTCTGAGTGTGAGTCTGGATAGATAACTATGGCCTACGCAGCAGGTGAAGCCTGAGTGTGAGTCTGGATAGATAACTATGGCCTACGCAGGTGAAGCCTGAGTGTGAGTCTGGATAGATAACTATGGCCTACGCAGGAGAAGCCTCTGAGTGTGAGTCTGGATAGATAACTATGGCCTACGCAGGTGAAGCCTGAGTGTGAGTCTGGATAGATAACTATGGCCTACGCAGGAGAAGCCTCTGAGTGTGAGTCTGGATAGATAACTATGGCCTACGCAGGTGAAGCCTCTGAGTGTGAGTCTGGATAGATAACTATGGCCTACGCAGGTGAAGCCTCTGAGTGTGAGTCTGGATAGATAACTATGGCCTACACAGGTGAAGCCTGAGTGTGAGTCTGGATAGATAACTATGGCCTACGCAGGTGAAGCCTCTGAGTGTGAGTCTGGATAGATAACTATAGCCTACGCAGGTGAAGCCTGAGTGTGAGTCTGGATAGATAACTATGGCCTACGCAGGTGAAGCCTGAGTGTGAGTCTGGATAGATAACTATGGCCTACGCAGGTGAAGCCTGAGTGTGAGTCTGGATAGATAACTATGGCCTACGCAGGTGAAGCCTCTGAGTGTGAGTCTGGATAGATAACTATGGCCTACGCAGGTGAAGCCTCTGAGTGTGAGTCTGGATAGATAACTATGGCCTACGCAGGTGAAGCCTCTGAGTGTGAGTCTGGATAGATAACTATGGCCTACGCAGGTGAAGCCTCTGAGTGTGAGTCTGGATAGATAACTATGGCCTACGCAGGTGAAGCCTCTGAGTGTGAGTCTGGATAGATAACTATGGCCTGTGAGGTTCATCTACGACATTAGTTAGACTTAAACTGATCTATGTCGGCGCCGTCTGCAATGGAAGAGTTTCTGTTTCCACGGTGACAAACTCAGGAGCGAGAGGTTGTGTTTTTGAACTGACAGAGAAAGGAGGTGATCAGTCTGAGGTCCTGAACCTCTGTAAACTCTTAGAGCTTAAAGTCCCAGCTGAGGACCAGCACTTTGTTAGAGGTCTGTGAGCCCAGCTGAGGACCAGCACTTTGTTAGAGGTCTGTGAGCCCAGCTGAGGACCAGCACTTTGTTAGAGGTCTGTGAGCCCAGCTGAGGACCGGCACTTTGTTAGAGGTCTGTGAGCCCAGCTGAGGACCGGCACTTTGTTAGAGGTCTGTGAGCCCAGCTGAGGACCAGCACTTTGTTAGAGGTCTGTGAGCCCAGCTGAGGACCAGCACTTTGTTAGAGGTCTGTGAGCCCAGCTGAGGACCAGCACTTTGTTAGAGGTCTGTGAGCCCAGCTGAGGACCAGCACTTTGTTAGAGGTCTGTGAGCCCAGCTGAGGACCAGCACTTTGTTAGAGGTCTGTGAGCCCAGCTGAGGACCAGCACTTTGTTAGAGGTCTGTGAGCCCAGCTGAGGACCAGCACTTTGTTAGAGGTCTGTGAGCCCAGCTGAGGACCAGCACTTTGTTAGAGGTCTGTGAGCCCAGCTGAGGACCAGCACTTTGTTAGAGGTCTGTGAGCCCAGCTGAGGACCAGCACTTTATTACAGAGGTCACTTTACAGCCGCAGTTGCCCCACTGTGGCACCTGGTGTTCCCAGAGGTCTCCCATCACAGCACTAATCAGGCCCTGCCCTGCTTAACTTCTTAACTGCAGTGAAAGTGTCTGTGGGAGGTACAGACCATGGGTACAGACCATGGGTACAGACCATGGGCACAGATGCTTTTGGTTAGAGCCCTCCTTTGTTTAATGAGGGCGGCTTTCTTCAAACCCCCTCCCCCCCCCCCCCCCTCCCTCTCCTCCCCCCCCCCCCCCTCCCTCCCTCCCTCCCTCCCTCCCCTCCCTCAGGTGCTGTTCTCTCACAGACCTGAGCATGAACTTGTTGCAGACGTTTATCTTGCAGCATGACAGGGGTCAGAGGTCATGTTTATGTAGCTGAGGTCATCCATCAGGGGCTGCTGTGGGGGCGGTCTCTGCTGGGGGGGTCACTGAGTCTGTGGGGGGGGGGGGGGGGTCACTGAGCACTGAGTGTTGTCAGTGCCTGTGTGTGGCCAGAGCCAGGATCACATATGTACAGCTTGTATAGATTAATAGTTATTTAAAAAGAGAGAAAACAAATGAAGCTGCTCAGCCAATCAGCACAAAGCGTCATCTACAATAATCTGACTGTGAACAAACCACAGACTTTTCTGGGTCTGGTTTGTTCTTTGTGCTTTTACAGAGTTCTGTGGTAGATTTTAACTCATCAGCAGCAGAAATAAAATACTTTCTCCAACGTGAGATATTTATGAAGCTGTGGCGTGAGGCCTTTAAGGACTTTAACAAGCCTGAGGCAGAAGTCTGAAGCTGCGTTCACACCGCCGCCGCTGGAACGCTGACGCCTCGCACACCAGACGCACATTCTCTAGTTTTCAGACACAGGGGTCTTCACATCAGATGTCCTGCTGCTGTGGCGCCCACTGGAAGTGGCAGAAGTAGCAGGGGGGCTTTGATGCTAACGTAGCTAAGCTAGCGGCTTTTTGTGTAAAGTTCCTCTCCAATAATGCAGCTCTGCAGCGTCTCTGTGTCTGAGACTTTATATAACAGCAGTATGTGTTCACGGGGACTTTATATAACAGCAGTATGTGTTCACGGTGACTTTATATAACAGCAGTATGTGTTCACGGAGGTGACTTTATATAACAGCAGTATGTGTTCACGGAGGTGACTTTATATAACAGCAGTATGTGTTCACGGAGGTGACTTTATATAATAGCAGTATGTGTTCACGGAGGTGACTTTATATAACAGTAGTATGTGTTCACGGAGGTGACTTTATATAACAGCAGTGTGTGTTCACGGAGGTGACTTTATATAACAGCAGTATGTGTTCACGGTGACTTTATATAACAGCAGTATGTGTTCACGGTGTCTTTATATAACAGCAGTATGTGTTCACGGAGGTGACTTTATATAACAGCAGTATGTGTTCACGAAGGTGACTTTATATAACAGCAGTATGTGTTCACGGAGGTGACTTTATATAACAGCAGTGTGTGTTCACGGAGGTGACTTTATATAACAGCAGTATGTGTTCACGGAGGTGACTTTATATAACAGCAGTATGTGTTCACGGAGGTGACTTTATATAACAGCAGTATGTGTTCACGGAGGTGACTTTATATAACAGCAGTATGTGTTCACGGAGGTGACTTTATATAACAGCAGTATGTGTTCACGGAGGTGACTCTATATAACAGCAGTATGTGTTCACGGAGGTGACTTTATATAACAGCAGTATGTGTTCACGGAGGTGACTTTATATAACAGCAGTATGTGTTCATGGAGGTGACTTTATATAACAGCAGTATGTGTTCATGGAGGTGACTTTATATAACAGCAGTATGTGTTCACGGAGGTGACTTTATATAACAGCAGTATGTGTTCACAGAGGTGACTTTATATAACAGCAGTATGTGTTCACGGAGGTGACTTTATATAACAGCAGTATGTGTTCATGGAGGTGACTTTATATAACAGCAGTATGTGTTCATGGAGGTGACTTTATATAACAGCAGTATGTGTTCATGGAGGTGACTTTATATAACAGCAGTATGTGTTCATGGAGGTGACTTTATATAACAGCAGTATGTGTTCATGGAGGTGACTTTATATAACAGCAGTATGTGTTCACGGAGGTGACTTTATATAACAGCAGTATGTGTTCACGGAGGTGACTTTATATAACAGCAGTATGTGTGTCTAGAGGCGCACATGAAGTTCGACGCTCAAACGCGCGACACCATTAACTCTGCATTAAAAGTCGTCGCAGTATGACCCGGTCTGAAAGCAGCAATAGTCAGTAAGTAATGTTTATTTATATAGCGCCTTTCACAGACCAGAGTCACAAAGCGGTTTACAATTGTGGGTATTTGTCTCTCACACGGGGAGAACATGCAAACTCAACTCAGAAAGGTCCTGCTCCAACAAGGATTTGAACCCAGGACCTTCTTGCTGAGAAGCGAGAGGGCTAACCACCGTACTGCTCTAAAATCTGAGGCTGAGACTGAAACAGAGGTCTCGCTCACAGACAGAGGTCTCTCTCACAGACAGAGGTCTCTTTCTCTCAGACACAGGTTTCTCTCACAGACAGAGGTCTCTCTCACAGACAGAGGTCTCTCTCACAGACAGAGGTCTCTCTCACAGACAGAGGTCTCTTTCTCTCAGACACAGGTCTCTCTCACAGACAGAGGTCTCTCTCACAGACAGAGGTCTCTCTCTCTCAGACAGAGGTCTCTTTCTCTCAGACAGAGGTCTCTCTCTCTCAGACAGAGGTCTCTCTCTCTCAGACAGAGGTCTCTCTCATAGACAGCGGTCTCTCTCTCTCTCTCAGACAGAGGTCTCTCTCTCTCTCAGACAGAAGTCTCTCTCTCAGACAGAGGTCTCTCTCACAGACAGAGATAAAACACAGCCCGAGCAGCTCTGAGGTAAAACCTTCAGACTGTTTAGATTGAAAGGTGGACACTCCTCTTCCTCTGCTCCGTCCAAACCCACACAGACACACACACACACACACACAGATCCACAGACCCACACAGACACACAGACCCACACAGACACACACACAGATCCACAGAGACCCACACAGACACACACACACACAGATCCACAGACCCACACAGACCCACACAGACACACAGACCCACACAGACACACACACAGATCCACAGAGACCCACACAGACACACACACACACAGATCCACAGACCCACACAGACACACACAGACACAGGGTGAAGGGAGGGTGAAGTTGGGGTGAGGGTGGGGTGAGGGGTGGGGTGAAGTTGGGGTGAGGGTGGGGTGAGGTTGGGGTGAGGGGTGGGGTGAAGTTGGGGTGAGGGTGGGGTGAGGTGGGGTGAGGGTGGGGTGAGGGTGGGGTGAGGTTGGGGTGAGGTTGGGGTGAGGTGGGGTGAGGTTGGGGTGAGGTTGGGGGTGGGGTGGGTGAGGTTGGGGTGAGGTGGGGTGAGGGTGGGGTGAGGGTGGGGTGAGGGTGGGGGTGAGGGTGGGGTGAGGGTGGGGTGAGGGTGGGGTGAGGGTGGGGTGAGGGTGGGGTGAG
The DNA here is from genome assembly GCA_964034765.1 of Knipowitschia caucasica. Lineage (NCBI taxonomy): Eukaryota > Metazoa > Chordata > Actinopteri > Gobiiformes > Gobiidae > Knipowitschia > Knipowitschia caucasica. The sequence goes on from OZ035828.1 coordinate 1,517,381, forward strand.
GGTGGGGTGAGGGTGGGGTGAGGTTGGGGTGAGGTTGGGGTGAGGGTGGGGTGAGGGGTGGGGGGGTGAGGTTGGGGTGAGGTTGGGGTGAGGTTGGGGTGAGGTTGGGGTGAAGTGGGGTGAGGGTGGGGTGAGGTTGGGGTGAGGTTGGGGTGAGGGTGGGGTGAGGGTGGGGTGAGGTTGGGGTGAGGTTGGGGTGAGGGTGGGGTGAGGGTGGGGTGAGGGTGGGGTGAGGTTGGGGTGAGGGTGGGGTGAAGTTGGGGTGAGGGTGGGGTGAGGTTGGGGTGAGGGGGGGTGAGGTGGGGTGGGGGGTGGGGTGAGGGTGGGGTGAGGGTGGGGTGAGGTTGGGGTGAGGGTGGGGTGAGGTTGGGGTGAGGTTGGGGTGAGGTTGGGGTGAGGTTGGGGTGAAGTTGGGGTGAGGGTGGGGTGAGGGTGGGGTGAGGTTGGGGTGAAGTTGGGGTGAGGGTGGGGTGAGGTTGGGGTGAGGGTGGGGTGAGGGTGGGGTGAGGGTGGGGTGAGGTTGGGGTGGGGGGTGGGGTGAGGGTGGGGTGAGGGTGGGGTGAGGTTGGGGTGAGGGTGGGGTGAGGTTGGGGTGAGGGTGGGGTGAGGGTGGGGTGAGGGTGGGGTGAGGGTGGGGTGAGGTTGGGGTGAGGTTGGGGTGAGGGTGGGGTGAGGGTGGGGGTGAGTTTGGGGTGAGGGTGGGGTGAGGGTGGGGTGAGGGTGGGGTGAGGGTGGGGTGAGGTGGGGTGAGGGTGGGGTGAGGGTGGGGTGAGGGTGGGGTGAGGTTGGGGTGAGGTTGGGGTGAGGGTGGGGTGAGGGTGGGGTGAGGGTGGGGTGAGGTGGGGTGAGGTTGGGGTGAGGTTGGGGTGAGGTTGGGGTGAGGTTGGGGTGAGGGTGGGGTGAGGGTGGGGTGAGGTTGGGGTGAGGTTGGGGTGAGGGTGGGGTGAGGTTGGGGTGAGGTTGGGGTGAGGGTGGGGTGAGGGTGGGGGTTCCTCTGTGTATTGTGCTGGAGCTGAAGGTGGGATGGATGAGCTGCAGCACTTCTTTTGTAGCTGTGAGTTATTTACTGCTGACCCCAGAAAAGAATATGCAAATGAGCAGAGAGAGAATATGCAAATGAGCAGAGAGAGGATATAAAGCTAACGTCTGTAACAACGGACCGATCGACTGGATTAAACTGGGACCCTCACTGTGTTTACTTCATCATTGTGTTTAGGACTTTTTTAACGTTTGCCTTCACCTTTTCACTCCATGAGCCTTCCTGTTACTGACAATACAGAAAATACAATAATATGATTCTAATTCTGAAGTGTTCATAAATGAGACTGAGGCTGAGGCTGAGGCTGAGACTGAGGCAGAGGCAGAGGCAGAGGCAGAGGCAGAGGCTGAGGCTGAGGCTGAGGCTGAGGCTGAGGCTGAGGCTGAGACTGAAGCTGAGGCTGAGGCAGAGGCAGAGGCAGAGGCTGAGGCTGAGGCTGAGACTGAGACTGAGACTGAGACTGAAGCTGAGGCTGAGGCTGAGGCTGAGGCTGAGGCTGAGACTGAAGCTGAGGCTGAGGCAGAGGCTGAGGCAGAGGCAGAGGCTGAGGCTGAGGCTGAGACTGAGACTGAGACTGAGACTGAAGCTGAGGCAGAGGCTGAGGCAGAGGCAGAGGCTGAGGCTGAGGCTGAGGCTGAGGCTGAGGCTGAGACTGAAGCTGAGGCTGAGGCTGAGGCAGAGGCAGAGGCAGAGGCTGAGGCTGAGGCTGAGGCTGAGGCTGCGACTGAGGCTGAGGATGAGGCTGAGGCTGAGGCTGAGACTGAGGCTGAGGCTGAGGCTGAGACTGAAGCTGAGGCTGAGACCTCTCTGCTCTGCTCCGTGTTTATATCCAGTTTCTTTAAATAAACACAGAAAGCAAAACCTGCAGTTTGTCGAATTGTTTCTACAGACACAACGTCACGGAACAATCTCAGGAGCCACACACGTCGACACACACACACCACACACACAGGTCGACACACACACACACCGACACGCACCGTCTCACACACCACACACACACACGTCGACGCACACAATAACAGACACATTGCGTTGACACACACAATAACAGCTATATGTGTGTAGTTGTGTACCTGTACGTGTGTACCTGTAACTGTGTAGCTGTGTAGTTGTGTACCTCTTTGTGTGTAGCAGTGTAGTTGTGTACCTGCACTTGTAAGTGTGTAGCTGTGTAGTTGTGTAGCTGTACCTGTACGTGTGTACCTGTAGTTGTGTAGCTGTACCTGTACGTGTGTAGTTGTGTAGCTGTGTACCTGTAGTTGTGTACCTGTGCGTGTACGTGTGTAGTTGTGTACCTGTAGTTGTGTAGCTGTACCTGTACGTGTGTAGTTGTGTAGCTGTGTACCTGTAGTTGTGTACCTGTGCGTGTACGTGTGTAGTTGTGTACCTGTACATGTGTAGTTGTGTACCTTTAGTTGTGTACCTGTACATGTGTAGTTGTGTACCTGTAGTTGTGTACCTGTACATGTGTAGTTGTGTAGTTGTGTACCTGTACATGTGTAGTTGTGTACCTGTACCTGTACATGTGTAGTTGTGTAGTTGTGTACCTGTACACGTGTAGATGTGTACCTGTAGTTGTGTACCTGTAGTTGTGTACCTGTACCTGTACACGTGTAGTTGTGTAGTTGTGTACCTGTACACGTGTAGATGTGTACCTGTAGTTGTGTACCTGTACATGTGTACCTGTAGTTGTGTACCTGTACATGTGTACCTGTAGTTGTGTACCTGTACATGTGTAGTTGTGTACCTGTAGTTGTGTACCTGTACCTGTACGTGTGTAGTTGTGTACCTGTACCTGTACATGTGTAGTTGTGTAGTTGTGTACCTGTACCTGTACATGTGTAGTTGTGTAGTTGTGTACCGGTACCTGTAGTTGTGTAGCTGTGTCTGCAGCCTGCAGACCTGCTCCTTCAGCCCCCGCACCTCAGAGACCTGTGACTCCAGGTCTTTGACTTTGCTGAGGGCACAGACCAGAGCGAGCCGCGCCTCCTCCGCTCTGCTCCTCATGGATTCCTGGTCCTTGGTCAGGGCTCGGTTACAGAGCTCTAAAGCCGCCACGGTCTGTCTGCAGCTCCACACCTCGTGCTGCAGCCGCTGTACACACAGCTGGGCTTCCTCCAGGTGCTGCTGCTGCTGCGAGCTGCGCAGCCTCTGCATCTCCTGCAGCAGGCTCCTCAGGCTCCGCCCCCTCCCACTCAGGCTCCGCCCCCTCGGACTGTTCTGTTCAGTTTGTTTGTGTCGAGCAATGAAACAGTCTCGATCGTGACGAGAGAGACTCTTCCACAGCCCCACCTGCCACAGACACATAATAATAATAATAATGCATCGATTTTATATAGCGCTTTTCTGGACACTCACAGACGCTTCACATGTGATGTTATTCATTCACTCCAAACACGGTGGTGATAAACTACTGTAGCCACAGCTGCCCTGGGGCACACTGACAGAAGCGAGGCAACCAGTCTGTGCCATCGGCCCCTCCCACCACCACCAACCATTCACACACACACCAGACTCATTCTAGGCAATGGGGGTGAAGTGTCTTGCCTAAGGACACAAGCACAGTTTGGCACAGCCGCAGCCGCCCCACTGTGGCTGGTGTTCCCAGAGGTTAAGTGTCTTGCCAAGGACACAACGACAGTAGTCCGTGGGAGTTGATGGTGAAAGTCTTGAGCGGGGCTTGAACCCACGACCTTCTGGCTCAAAAGCCAACGCTCTACCAACTGAGCTACTGCCGCCCTACATGAGACAGACAAGGTGAGTGAGTGTGTGTGTCTGTGTGTGTGTCTGTCTGTGTGTGTCTGTGTGTGTCTGTGTGTGTGTGTCTGTGTGTGTGTGTCTGTGTCTCTGTGTGTGCGCGTGTGTGTGTGTGAGTGAGTGTGTGTGTGTGTCTGTGTGTGTGTGTATGTGTGTCTGACTGTGTGTGTCTGTGTGTATGTGTGTGTGTCTGTGTCTGTGTGTCTCTGTGTGTGCGCGTGTGTGTGTGTCTGTGCCACATTTGACCCTATAGACCACAACATTCTTCTGCAGAGGCTGTAAACGTGAATCAAACTCGTCGCTTCATTCTAAGGTAAAGTTTGGGGTGCCCCAGGGTTCGGTACTCGGACCGATTCTATTCACACTCTACATGCTGTCGTTAGCAACATCATCAAAGAGCATGGCATTAACTTCCACAGCTGCAGACACTGCTACAGACACAGCTACAAACACAGCTGCAGACAAAACTGCAGACACAGGTGCACACACAGCTGCAAACACAGCTGCAGACACAGCTGCAGACAAAACTGCAGACACAGCTGCAAACACTGCTGCAAACACAGCTGCAGACACAGCTGCACACACAGCTGCACTTCCTGCTGCAGACACAGCTGCAGACACTTCTGCAGACACAGCTGCAGACACAGCTGTAGACACAGCTGCAGACACAGATGCAGACACAGATGCAGCAGACACAGTTTTACTGTCGATGAAACCAAAGCAAAGACCCAGAGAAGACCGAGGTGAGTCATGACTGGTTCTGAACACAGCTGCAGGATCTGAACAAGGAGAGAGCACATAACTCCTGTGGTACAATCACTCCACTGGCTTCTGTGGAGGACAGAATAAAGTTTGCACATGTTTCCACACATCAGGATGATGCCATGGCTTTGAGGGGGGTTTCTCTCCCAGCAGCTCTCTGTTGCAGACTGACTGAGGGGGGTTTCTCTCCCAGTGCAGCTCAGACATCACCATGGTAACAGTAACTGTCAGGATCCTGGATGTAACCTTTAACCTCTCCTTAACCCTAGTCCTGACCTTTGACCCCTGAGCCCAATGAAACCGAGGCCTTTGTGAACCTCTGTGTTTATCATCCACACAATCTGTTTGCAGTGAAGCAGGTTCGTTGTACCTTCTGATAAAGTGCTGTTGGATATGACATCATATTTAGAATAAGTGCTACATCAAACACTGAGGAACATCGCTACTGTCGCACCATGAGTCAAACCCACTTTACCTGGGCCAGGCAGAGTAATAGAGTAATAGTAACGTACCTGTTGGGCCAGGCAGAGTAATATAGTAATAGTAACGTACCTGTTGGGCCAGGCAGAGTAATAGAGTAATAGTAACGTACCTGTTGGGCCAGGCAGAGTAATAGAGTAATAGTAACGTACCTGTTGGGCCAGGCAGAGTATTAGAGTAATAGAGTAATAGTAACGTACCTGTTGGGCCAGGCAGAGTATTAGAGTAATAGAGTAATAGTAACGTACCTGTTGGGCCAGGCAGAGTATTAGAGTAATAGAGTAATAGTAACGTACCTGTTGGGCCAGGCAGAGTATTAGAGTAATAGAGTAATAGTAACGTACCTGTTGGGCCAGGCAGAGTATTAGAGTAATAGAGTAATAGTAACGTACCGTTGGGCCAGGCAGAGTATTAGAGTAATAGTAACGTACCTGTTGGGCCAGGCAGAGTATTAGAGTAATAGTAACGTACCTGTTGGGCCAGGCAGAGTATTAGAGTAATAGTAACGTACCTGTTGGGCCAGGCAGCGGGCGTCGCTGCTCTGCAGAGCCGCTCTCAGGTCTTCTATGAGCTCCCGGAGGTTCGCGTTGTCTTCCTCCAGTTTGGACACACGGTCCTCCGCCTCCTCCAGAGCCACGATCTCCTCATAACACTCCCGGGAACAGGCGCCCCCTCTGCAGCCACAGCTGCCCTGGACAGACAGCCTCCTGCCCCGGGGCAGGGGGCTCCTCAGGCGGATCTGAGTCTCTATGTGCGGACTGTCCTTCTGCACCAGCAGCCGTCCGCTCTCATACTCACACCCCGCCTTGGAGCTGAAGTATCCGCACAGTTTGGCGTGGAAGTGTCTGAAGGAGAGCTCCGAGAGGCAATCCACCGCCCGGAGCTCAGAGTCTGCGCTCAGACCCAACACTTCACACAGGATCTGATAGTCCTCCACCGGGATCTTTCCTTCTCCGTGATAATCCAAGTGGTGGAAGATCTCCTGCAGGTACTGGTCCAGACCCGTGGCTAGAACTATGATCTCATTCTCCACTCCTCGGTCCAGGCCGTAGTGATACGCCAACACGCTCACGATCCACTGCGTCCTGCGCGCAGGGCGGCCGTACGGGTCTGTGCCGTCTGCGGGATCCATCACATCCTCTTCCCCAGCCCCGACCAGCCCAGACCAGCCCAGATCAGCCCCGTGTTCTGCGGAGCTCCAGCAGCAGCAGCAGCAGCTCCAGCAGCAGCAGCAGCAGCAGCAGCAGCAGCAGCAGCAGCAGCAGCAGAGGCACTGCCCCCACACACACACACTCACAGACGGTGTAATCACAAGCAGATGGTGCTTCACCCATTCATTCTGCTCCGACCTCCTTCACGTACAGAACCTACGTGTGCGCTCCTACGTGTGCGCGTATAATACTGAAAATAAACCACTATTACTCATTTATTTTACACATTGTTCACGCACGGGAACTTCACCGGAGACTGAGAGAAAGTTAGAAGACAGGAATCAGATTTGACGTCAGTGGTTCGCTCTGCTCTGGATCAGTGTAAAACTAGAAACTACTGAAGGAACATTTACAGACAGAACAAAGCAAGAAAAGAACGTTTGTAAATCACAAAACTATATCTCAGAGAAACTTGAGACTCGCTGCTGTTTCCAGAACATTCGTAACTAGATCCAAACTTCTCCAGGCTTTTAAATGAGGAGATAAAACATGTTCCCGGTGGGTCACGGTGGAAGCAGCGGAGTCACGTGACGCGGTCTCTATGACGACACAGAAACTTTAAACCCACTTTTTGGGTGTTTTGTCTGAAGTTCCCGGATGTAGCCTCAGCCTCGGGACCTCAACATTTCACCGTGAGATGGTTCTTTCTGCAGGATTCTGTGTCTGACAGATGGAGGTGGCTCAGTCTGAGGAGGAGACCGTCTCACTGACTCTTTTCACGGCTCTGTCCTTTCCTCCAGGTACGAGCTCCACAACCTGCTGCTAACATTCCCACAGTCTGAGCCGTTATTTTGACTGCTCCCTTTAAATGAAATCCCCCCCAATTATTATTATTATTATTATTTTACCATTTTTATTTTTTTTACCGATGTAGGTTATAAATATATAAGTAAAAAAAAACCTAAAAACTGTTTGTTTAAAGGCTAATGCTAACTGCAAACAAGTAAACAGTCTGTTGCTATGGAAACTAACTGCTCACGTTTCACAAATAAGTTTAAGTTAAAGCTAATTAGTGAATGAAAAATGTTTAACCTGGATTTTAACATTGTCAGAGAAAAAGTCTGTCTCATATTTTCAGGAAGACTGTTCCAGATATTAGCATGAATCTGAAATGACGCCTCCTCGTCTTTCAAAAATGATTTCATAATATTCATTCATTCATTCATTCATTTTCATCCATTTATTATCCATTTCTGGTTCAGGGGGGGTCAGAACTGCACCCAATTCACAAAGCACCGTTATCATTTATAACGACAATAACTGCATATCTGGTCTCTCTCTGGTCTCTCTCTGGTCACTCTCTCTGGTCTCTCTCTGGTCTCTCTCTGGTTTCTCTCTGGTCTCTCTCTGGTCATTCTCTGGTCTCTCTCTGGTCTCTCTCTGGTCACTCTCTGGTCATTCTCTGGTCTCTCTCTCTGGTCTCTCTCTGGTCTCTCTCTGGTCTCTCTCTGGTCTCTCTCTGGTCACTCTCTTGTCTCTCTCTGGTCTCTCTCTGGTCTCTCTCTGGTCTCTCTCTGGTCTCTCTCTGGTCTCTCTCTGGTCTCTCTCTGGTCATTCTCTGGTCTCTCTCTGGTCTCTCTCTTGTCTCTCTCTGGTCACTCTCTTGTCTCTCTCTGGTCTGTCTCTGGTCTCTCTCTGGTCTCTCTCTGGTCTCTCTCTGGTCTCTCTCTGGTCATTCTCTGGTCTCTCTCTGGTCTCTCTCTGGTCTCTCTCTGGTCTCTCTCTCTGGTCTCTCTCTCTGGTCTCTCTCTCTGGTCTCTCTCTCTGGTCTCTCTCTCTGGTCTCTCTCTGGTCTCTCTCCGGTCTCTCTCCGGTCTCTCTCTCCGGTCTCTCTCTCTGGTCTCTCTCTATAGGGCCCATGTTTAAAAGATAATTTCATAATAATAGTAATAATAATGATAATAATATTAATAAACTGCATATATATGTTATGAAGACCGAACACGTACCGGTGCTGAGTAATGTGGGAGTCCTAGTGTTAGACATAATTAAACAGTACTTCATCCATCCATGGTCCATGACTGTCTCAGACAGAGAGAAGTCTCACTCTGAGCGCGGCTGTTTCCATGTGGAGTATGAGCTGCTGCCCAGAGACACAGTCAGGCTGGACCTTCTGTTGTTTGGACCTGTGGCCAAGATTTACAAGGAGGACCAATCCAAGGTACGGTCTCTCGCTGGTCTCTCGCTGGTCTCTCTCTGGTCTCTCTCTGGTCTCTCTCTGGTCTCTCTCTGGTCTCTCTCTGGTCTCTCTCTGGTCTCTCTCTGGTCTCTCTCTGGTCTCTCTCTGGTCTCTCTCTCTGGTCTCTCTCTGGTCTCTCTCTGGTCTCTCTCTGGTCTCTCTCTGGTCTCTCTCTGGTCTCTCTCTGGTCTTTAATTTATCTCTGGAATTCTTTAATTTCCATTGTAAGTAACAGGAAGTTAGCAACCCACCATGGATAGCACGAAGATAGAACCTGTGACGTCGCCTGGCATGGCGCCAGACCCTGGAGCCAGGGCTGGGATTGGGGCTCGAAAGCGAGCGCCTGGGGGCCGGGCCTTAGCCCAAGGGGCCCAGAGCTCAGTGGGCAGGCCCCCCTGTGGACCCACCTCCCACAGAGGGATCCGTGGTGGAGAGGTGCTGAGAGGACTGGGCAGCAGCCGAAGGCAGAGGCCTCGACAACCCAGTCACACACACAACATCTGGCTCTTGGGACGTGGAACGTCACCTCACTGGGGGGGAAGGAGCCTGAGCTCGTGGGGGAGGTTGAGAGATACCTAGAGATGGTCGGCCTCACCTCCACACACAGCTTGGGCTCTGAACCCAACTCCTCGAGAGGCGTTGGATGCTCCACTTTTCTGGTGTTTCTCGCGGGGAGAGGCGGCGAGCGGGGGTGGCCATTCTCATTGCCCCCCATCTTAGCCGCCACGTTCTCCCCCGGTGAATCAGAGGGTCGCGTCCCTCCGCCTCCGGGTGGGGGACAAGTCTCTCACTGTTGTTGTGCCTACGGGCCTAACAGCAGTGCAGAGTACTCGGCCTTCTTGGAGTCCTTGGGAGGGGTACTGGATGGTGCACCGCCCGGGGACTCCGTTATTCTCCTGGGGGACTTCAACGCCCATGTGGGAAACGCCAGTGACACTTGGAGAGGGGTGAAGGGGAAGAACGGCCCTGATCTGAAGCCGAGCGGTGTTCAGTTGTTGGACTTCTGTGTCACAGTTTGTCCATCACCAACACCATGTTCCACCAGGGGGCGCCAGGACCTGAGGCCGGAGGTCGATCATCGATTTCGGCCGCGTGTCTCAAACACTCGGGTGAAGACAGGGGCGGGGCTAAAGAGAGGGTCGTGAGTTGGATCCGCTGGCAGGGGAGGAAGCCGGTCAGACCTGGCAGACCCAAGCATGTAGTGAGGGTCTGCTGGGAACGTCTCGCTGAGCCCCCTGTCAGACGGACTTTCAACTCACACCTCCGGTAGAGCTTCTCCCTGGTCCCGGCGGAGGAGGGGGACATTGAGTCTGAGTGGACCATGTTCTCTTCCTCTATCGCCGATGCGGCGGCTCGTAGCTGTGGTCGCAAGGTCTCTGGTGCTGGTCCCGGTGGCAACCCACGAACCCGGTGGTGGACACCGGCAGTAAGGGATGCTGTCAGACTGTAGAAGGAGTCCTATCGAGCCATGATGGTTCGGGGGACTCCTGAGGCAGGCAAGGCAAGGCAAGGCAAGTTTATTTGTATAGCACAATTCATACACACGGCAACTCAAAGTGCTGAACAAGATAGCATTAAAATCATAAATAATCACAGAACATTAAAAAGAAAGATAAAAATATAAAATCCCTCAGTTGTAGCACAGCTAAACAGCACCGTTTTTAACTTGGTTTTAAACATTGTCAGAGAGGAGGCCTGTCTCACATCTTCAGGAAGAATGTTCCAGATTTTAGCAGCATGAATCTGAAAAGCAGCCTCCCCATGTTTAGTTCTGACTCTGGGCACTAACAGGAGTCCAGTCCCTGTGCTCCTCAGAGTCCCAGCAGGAGTCCAGTCCCTGTGCTCCTCAGAGTCCCAGCAGGAGGCCAGTCCCTGTGCTCCTCAGAGTCCCAGCAGGAGTCCAGTCCCTGTGCTCCTCAGAGTCCCAGCAGGAGTCCAGTCCCTGTGCTCCTCAGAGTCCCAGCAGGAGTCCAGTCCCTGTGCTCCTCAGAGTCCGGGCTGGTTCATATGGGACTAACATGTCACTAATATATTTTGGTGCGAGGCCATGGAGAGACTTGTACACAAGCAAAGCTGTTTTAAAGTCTATTCTCTGAGCCACAGGAAGCCAGTGCAGAGACCTGAGGACTGGACTAATGTGGTCGTACTTCCTGGTTCTAGTCAGGACTAATGTGGTCGTACTTCCTGGTTCTAGTCAGGACTAATGTGGTCGTACTTCCTGGTTCTAGTCAGGACTAATGTGGTCGTACTTCCTGGTTCTAGTCAGGACTAATGTGGTCGTACTTCCTGGTTCTAGTCAGGACTGGAGCTGCTGCATTTTGAATGTACTGCAGCTGTTTTACAGCCTGTTTGGACAGACCTGTGAGCAGGCCATTGCAGTAGTCTAACCTACTGGAGACAAATGCATGGATAAGAATCTCCAGGTCTGCTTTAGACACTATGTTTTTGATCCTGGAAATGTTTTTTAGATGGTAAAAAGCTGCTGATGTTACTGATTTGATGTGGCTATTAAAATTTAAGTCTGAGTCCAGTATTACCCCTAGATTTCTGACCTTGTTTGAAGGTTTTAGGGAGAGAGACTGTAGGTGACAGATGACGCTCTCTCTTTGTTTCTGGGGACCAAAGACAATCATTTCAGTTTTGTCTGCGTTTAGCTGAAGGAAGTTGTTTTGCATCCACTCACTGATCTGTTGGATACAGTGAAGGAGTGAGTCCACTGGTCCATGTTCTCCTGCAGTCAGTGAGACATAGATCTGAGTGTCGTCTGCATAGTTGTGATAGGACACTTTGTTTCTGCGTATTAACTGACCTAACGGCAGCATGTAGAGATTGAACAGAAGAGGTCCCAGGATCGACCCCTGTGGTACTCCACAGGTCAGGGCCATATGATCTGAGACACAGTTTCCAATCTCCACAAAGTACTTCCTGTCCTCAAGGTAAGACCTAAACCAACTTAGGGCGGTGCCAGTGACGCCAACCCAGTCCTCTAGTCTCTGTAAGAGGATCTCATGGTTGACAGTGTCAAAGGCAGCACTCAGATCTAACAGGATTAAGATTGAGACTTTGCCTGCGTCAGTGTTTAGCCGGATATCGTTTGTAACCTTGACGAGAGCAGTCTCAGTGCTGTGGTGGGGTCTAAAGCCGGACTGAAACATATCAAATGAGTTGTTGATTATAAGAAATCTATTTAGCTGTTGGTAGACAACTTTTTCAAGGACTTTCCCCATAAATGGCAGATTTGAGATGGGACGATAGTTGTTAAGTACCGTAGCATCCAGACTGCTCTTTTTAAGCAGGGGCCTGATGACTGCAGTTTTCAGGGCCTTTGGGAATATTCCAGATTGAAGGGACATGTTTACTATCTGTGTGAGTGAAGGTAACAGACTGCTCAGAACAGACTTCAGAAATCTAGTGGGTAGTACATCCAGGCTACATGTGGAGGCGCTCAGACTGGAGATTATCTCTTGGACAGTTTGATCATTTACAGGTGCAAAGTGAGTTAGCTCAAAGAGCCTTTCTGGCTGTTGGATTGTTATCTGTGGATTGGAGACAATGGCGTTTTTGATGCCTTGAACCTTGTCATTGAAAAAATTTGCAAACTCATTACATTTACGTTTGGAAGTTAGCTCTAATGGCATCTGAAGAGGGGGGTTTGTTAATCTATAAACTGTTGAAAACAGAACACGCAGATTGTTGCTGCAGCCTTCAATCATTTCAGAAAAATACCTTTCTCTCGTACTACGTAGCACCTGGTTAAACTCGCACAACTTATCTTTGAAGATCTCGTAATCAACCTGGAGGTTGGACTTGCGCCACTTCCGCTCGGCCCTCCGGCACTCTCTCTTTTGTGCCCTGACCGAGTCTGCTTTAGCCCACGGCGCCTTCTGCTTATTTTTCACTATTTTAACCTTCACAGGAGCGATGGTGTCCAGAACATTCAAAACACTAGAGGTGACAGAGTTAAACAGTTCATCTACAGTAGAATACGATGCATTCTCAAAAGTTTATCATTCCCATAAATAGTTCACCCGTATTTTCATTTATGTGTCTTCTTCGTACAGTTGCAGAGTCCACTGGTGGTTTGTTAGTGAAACACATGTCAAAAAATACACAAAAATGATCCGAAAGCGCAACATCGACCACGTTTACATTTGAAATATTCACCCCCTTAGTAACTAACAGGTCTAGAGTGTGCCCTCTGCTGTGGGTGGGGCCACTCACATGCTGAGTGAGACCAAAAGATTCAAGAACAGAACTCAGCTCTTTTGCCTTTCTGTCAATAACATTATCCACATGAATATTAAAATCCCCTGTAATAACTAAGCTATCAAAATCTGTGCATAAAACTGAAAGCAACTCCGTAAAATTATCAATAAATCTGTGACATGACTGCGGTGGCTTGTATAGGACAATGAAGAGTATTGGACGAGATTGTTTTTGTTGTATTTTAAAAGACACATATTCAAAAGACGGAAACTTCCCAAGAGACATTCTATGGGAGACAAAGTGGTCTCTGAAAATGGCAGCTAAGCCTCCTCCTTTTTTGTTTTCCCGTATTTCAGATTCAAATTTGAAATTTGGTGGTGATGCTTCTATTAAAACTGCATTTTCTGTATTTTGGTCAAGCCATGTTTCAGCCATGAACATAAGATCTAGATTATAAGAACAAATAAAATTATTGATTAAAAAAGACTTGTTACAAAGAGATCTGACATTAAGCGTAGCAAGTTTCAAAGTTTCAGTATCAGCGGTTGTGGTCGGCTGATTCTTACACGGAACAAGAATTAGATTTTTCTGATTAGACTGATTAACTTCAGATGTTTTTCTGTAATGTATTCTTTGTGTTATCACTAAGGGAATGGCACAGGTGGCTTCATGACAGGGCCCCAGCCGGGTCTCTCCTCTAACTAGACTGCCAGTGGCTGCGAAGCAGAGACCCTGTGCATCCTAGTGTTTAGAGAAATGAGGGGAAGGGGAAGGCAGGGGAGGAGGATGGAGAGGCGGGTGGCTTTTGGGAGTTGGACGGGGGGGGGTTGAAGGTGGATGGGTTTTTGGTGATGGGTTAGGGGAGGGGCAGGCTGAGTTGGGTGGTGGACGAGGGGGGAGTGGAGGTGGAGGGTTTCTTGGTGCTGGGGTTAGGGGGGAGGTGGGCTAAATGAGCAGGAGGGGGGGGTGGAATACTTATGGGGTTAGAGGAGGGACGGGTGGATTTTGTGGGAGAATTTGAGTTGGACGCCCTAGGTGGCTTTGGAGGTACGTATGGGGAGTAGTTTTGAATGTTAGATAGGACTCTTGATCTGGCTACAGTGGGTGTGAGAGGAATAGTCTTCATCGCCGATCTTATCATGCCTGCAGAGTGTTCCGGTAAATCCAGTAGTGAAGGCGGGGATAGAAAACAAAGGGAAAGGTCGTCCTCATTTTCCCTAGATGGAGTGGATGTAGCGGGGGGGACCCAAGCCGGGTCCATGGAAGGTGATGAGGGAGTCTTTGGTGGAGACAGAGGTGGTTGAGGAACCCCCAGTACAGGCCTGACTGTAGCCTGGAGCAGTGGGGGAAGCTTCACGGGAGCTGTAGGTGGGGAAGGTGCTGCTGAAGATGATGGAGCAGCCACTGCTGCTGCTGAAGATGATGGAGCAGCCACTGCTGCTGCTGAAGATGATGAAGCAGCCACTGCTGCTGCTGTATCCACTGCTGCTGGTGGTGCTGTATATGCTGATGGCGCTGATGAAGATGTGGCAGCTGCTGATGATGCTGGGGGTGGAGGCGTTGAGCTCTTTCGGAGCCGTGGAGGTGTTGAGTTCTTTTGGAACCTTGGAGGTGTTGAGTTCTTCTTGAATCGTGAAGGTGTGGAGTTCTTTTGAGGTGGTGGGGGTGCAGAGACCTCGGGAGTCGGTGGAGATGGTCGTGATGTCTGTGCCCTTTGCTTCTTCTTTCTCCCTTTCGACGGCTGCACGCGCTGCGCAGGCTGAGGTCTTAGGGCAGATGCAAAGTTATCCATCAGCACTTTTACTCCGTAGTTGTTCAGATGTGGGCCTTTTTCTTCAAAAAGCTCGTGCCTATTCCAGAACAGATTAAAGTTTTCAATGAAGCCAAGTCCTCTGCGTGAACACTCATTGAGTAGGAATGTATTTAGCTGATACAGACGGCTAAACTTCTCCATTTTTCCATCTATATTTGGAAGTGGGCCACTAAGGAAAATTGTTATGTCCATTTTCTTGAGGTCATCCAGTAACAGCGTTAAATCCATTCGTAACTTCTCGCTTGCCTTCTCATAGATATCTACCGCCCCCGTGTGGATCAATAATGTACGCACACCACTGTTCTCAGATAACACTTTAGGCAGAAGAGACCTTATCTCAGCAACTTTTGCAGAGTGAACTGAGACAGTGAGCATGGACTCCATGTTTACATTTTTCACCGAACCATCTCCGATAAGAACACAGTTTGTCCTTGGTGGAGGCGCTGCAGTTGTTAGCGGCTTTGTTGTTTCAGAAAGGGGTAAAAAGCGGTTTGAAGTCTTCAGAACATTTAGTTGTGGCCTTATTTCACTCCTATTGTCATTATTAGCTTTGTCAACTTTGGGTTTAGCTCCACAATTGTTCCAATAATTCTCATTGTTGATTTTGGGAAAAGAAATGACGTCATAACTTACATATTTCTGTTTCCACAATAGATATCCGTGTTTGAAGAGATTTGAGCTGATTTTCCAGAGCACAACAGCCGCCGCTGAGACGCTTCTCCGTCTCTTTCGTCCCGACATGACTAAAGTTGATAAATTCCACAAAGCTGAAGGGTGTAGAAGGAGTAATCCTCGTTTTGTAAATAAAATGATTAAAGGAGAAACAAAAAAATGTAAATAAAATGATTCAAGGAGATTAAAAGGCGAAGCAAAAGCAGAGCAGAGAGACACACGACTGCTCTCTTCAAAAGCAGGAAGTAAGAAGGCAGCTGTCCAGTACCGGCTGGCCAAGCGTGCCGCGGCCCGGGCTGTTGCAGAGGCAAAAACCCGGGACTGGGAGGAGTTCGGAGAGTCCATGGAGCATGACTATCGGTCGACCTCAAAGAGGTTCTGGCAAACCGTCCGGCGCCTCAGGAGGGGGAAGCAGTTCTTTGCCAACACCGTGTACGGTGCGGGGGTGAGCTGCTGACCTCGACTGGGGATATTGTCGGGCGGTGGAAGGAATACTTGGAGGTTTTCCTCAACCCCCCGTCACGTCCTCCGTTACAGAGGCAGAGACTGAGGATGTTGGGGCGGATACTTCTGTCACCCTGGCTGAGGTCACCAAGGTGGTTGGCAGCCTCCTTGGTGGCAAGTCGCCGAGAGTGGATGAGATCCGTCCTGACTCTAAAGTCTCTGGATGTTGTAGGACTGTCTTGGCTGACACGTCTCTGCAACATCGCGTGGCGATCGGGCGCGGTGCCAATGGAGTGGCAGACCGGGGTGGTGGTCCCTCTCTACAAGAAGGGGGACAGAAGGGTATGTTCCAATCATTGTGGGATCACACTCCTCAGTCTCAGTACTGGAGAGGAGGCTACGACCGATGGTCAAATCTCCTGTACTCCCCATATACTCTCCATCGGATACTCGAGGGTTCATGGGAGTTCGCCCAACCTGTCCACATGTGCTTTGTGGATTTGGAGAAGGCGTTCGACTGTATTCCCTCGGGTGTCCTTTGGGGGGTTCTCCGGGAGTCCTCTGGATTACTAAATAAAGATTACTTACTTACTTACTCTGCTGAGGGCCGTCCGGTCCCTGTATGACCGGAGCCAGAGCTGTGTTCGCATTGCCGGCAGTAAGTCAGACCTGTTCCCGGTGCATGTTGGCCTCCGCCAGGGCTGCCCTTTGTCACCGGTTCTGTTCACTGTGTTTATGGACAGAATTTCTAGGCGCAGCCAGGGGCCGGAGGGGGTCCGGTTCAGAGACCTCAGGATTTCATCTCTGCTGTTTGCAGACGATGTTGTCCTGTTGGCTCCAACGAACCAGGACCTACAACATGCACTGGGACGGTTTGCAGCCGAGTGTGAAGCGGCTGGGATGAGAATCAGCACCTCCAAATCTGAGGCCATGGTGCTCGACCGGAAAAAGGTGCCTTGCCCTCTCCAGGTCCTGGACCTCTCCAGGTTGAGAAGTATCTCAGGGTCTTGTTCACGAGATAAGGTAAGATAAGAGTTCCTTTATTCCTCCCACAGTGGGGAAATTTCGGGGAAATTTGCGTGAGATTGACAGGCGGATTGGTGCAGCGTGCGCAGTGATGCGGTCGCTGTATCGGACCGTTGTGGTAAAGAGGGAGCAGCGTCTGCAGTCAGAGCTGTATCGGACCGTGGTGGTGAAGAGGGAGCAGCGTCTGCAGTCAGAGCTGTATCGGACCGTGGTGGTAAAGAGGGAGCAGCGTCTGCAGTCAGAGCTGTATCGCACCGTTGTGGTAAAGAGGGAGCTGAGCCGAAAGGCAAAGCTCTCAATTTACCGGTCAATCTTCGTCCCCTCCCTCACCTATGGTCATGAGCTTTGGGTAATGACCGAAAGAACGAGATCGTGGATACAAGCGGTCGAAATGAGCTTCCTCCGCAGAGTGGCTGCTCCCTTAGAGATAGGGTGAGGAGCTCAGTCACACGGGAGGAGCTCGGAGTAGAGCCACTGCTTCTCCACGTCGAGAGGAACCAGTTGAGGGTCTCCCTCTGGGAAAGCTCTCTCTCTGGTCTCTCTCTGGTCTCTCTCTGGTCTCTCTCTCAGACTCACCACAGGTCTCCATGTCCTCCATCATGACCCCCCCGGGTTAGATGGCTTCCCCCGCGACCCGGTAACGGATGAAGCAGAAGAAAATTGATGGATGGGTAACAGGAAGTCACAATCTGGGAATTTACCTCGGTTAAAGAGTCAATCCGAATTCAATTTAAATCAATTTATTCAAAACAGTAGTTTTCTCAGAGGACTTTACAAAGCTGTCTATTCTCCAACAACAGGTTAGAGAATCAAAGAGTTCAAACACAGGAAATGCAACAATAACAAACACAGAGACATTGGTCCAAAAGGAGCAGAGACCAAAGTCTCTGAGTCATTAATGTAAAGTTATGGATATTTGCACATTTACAGTTTGCTACTTAACGATCAGTGGTTGTTTTGCTCAGGTCCTACAAACCTGGAGTGAGGCAGGGCAGACGTGGCTCGGATGGACCCAGGACCTGAGCGTGAACCTCTGCAGAGACAAAACTATTCAGATCCTTCAGCATCAGAGCACGGTCCACATCTGGAACCAGAGAGACCAGCTGGGCCTCCAGGCTCGCTCCGACAGGATGGGGAGGGCCCGGGTCATGATGGAGGACATGGAGACCTGTGGTGAGTCTGAGAGAGAGACCAGAGAGAGACCAGAGAGAGACCAGAGAGAGACCAGAGAGAGACCAGAGACCAGAGAGAGAGACCAGAGAGACCAGAGAGAGACCAGAGAGAGACCAGAGAGAGACCAGAGAGAGACCAGAGAGAGACCAGAGAGAGACCAGAGAGAGACCAGAGAGACCCGAGAGCGACCAGAGAGAGACCAGAGAGAGACCAGAGACCAGAGAGAGACCAGAGAGAGACCAGAGAGAGACCAGAGAGAGACCAGAGAGAGACCAGAGAGAGAGAGACCAGAGAGAGAGCAGAAAAAGTGAATCTAAAGATGTGACAGAGGCCAAAAAACTTTTCAATCCAATTTATTTGTGTATTGCCCTAAATCAAAACAGTAGTTTTCAGAGGACTTTACAACAACAGATTAGAGAATCAAGCAGTTCAAACACAGGAAATGCAAAGACAGACACATTGGTCCATAAATGTGGATGAATGTGGATAATCTGTGAAAACAATGGACTGTATTTTTACTTTGTGACATTTGTGAAAGTGTAGTATTTCAGGACTGTTCATCGCGTCGTCTAAAAAGTGTTGGATAAAAGTTATGTGTTAAAGAGTTAATGGCATTATCAGAACACATTTAGTCACTTCAGGCCCAGTGCCTTCAGCCTCGGTCAGATCCAGAACGAGGACAGAACCAGTGAGAAACTGCTCTTAGTGAGAATGATACGTCATTATCAAAAAGATCAAACACAGCACATGTTCTCACAGACCTGCTGTTGTTCTGTCTCATGACTCCAGAGACCATCAGAAGAAAGTTAGAAATGGGCTCAAATGTCACAAATACACACGACACATAAATGTAAATACCAGAGGTGTGTGTTGCAGATGGTGTGAAGTCGATGGTGTCAGAGATGAGACGTCTGAGTCCAAAGGATCGTTCTACAGCGACGTGTGACTCAGAAGGTCCTGCTTCTCTGCACTTCAGCCCCATCAGGCTCTTAGCAGGTGACACAGGCTGCGTCATGTGACATCACAACATCCAGACGGACGAGCTGTATCTGCGTCTTTTTTCTTCAATAGAATCCTCGAAGTCGAACCTGTAAATGTAAAGTCGGCCCGGCCTCAGTTTGTGAACCTCTGTCCGCAGGAGAACGGACTCTGAGCCACTGGGCCTCGCTTCGCTGCTGCGGCGTCATCGACTTTGTGATCCACGTTTCTCTCCACAAACCTTTGTTGTCGGACGCTTTGGAAACGGATCTGAACCCAATGGTCCTCACCGTCCTGTCAGCGAGCTCCATGCCCCCCGCCCCGGTCCAGGTGTCTGCCTTCAAACCTCTACACTGATACAAGATACTGAAACACTGTCCAAGACTGACCCCGTGTGCACCAAACCATGAGGAAATATGTTTATCTTAATCTGACTTAAAACCAGACTCTCCAACGGGACAGACATTTAGTTTTATTTCAAGAACTGTTGCTTTACTTCCTCATTCCAAAGGAGACATTTCTGCATCTGTTTAAAACAAGATCATTTTACTTTGTCCCGTTGGAGAATCTAGTTTTGAGGCTCAGATGAAGATATTTGACCAAATCTGAGCCGTTTTTGACTTGTTTTTCATCACTTTTAGCAGCGTTCAAACTATTTGTGTCACATGTGTGAAATGAAATGAGCCCAAAAACACAGAACTGCAAAATAACGGATTTAATAAAAGTAAAACAAATCAAAATCCAGAGAAAACACAGAACGAGGACAGAACCGAGACATACGCGGGAAAGACAATGATAGAACAGGAAGTGCAGGAACACACAGGGTTTAAAAACAGACCAATGAGACACAGGTGAGACACATGGGGGCGGGGCATCACACAGGAAGTACAACTAAAGACACAGGGATTTAACAAACTGTAAAATCAAGCATGAAATAAACCTAACCATGACATTTGGATCATATATTTCCCTTGTTCTCCCCAGGACCAGTGCCTGCCTGTGCACTGCCAGTACTCATTCCTCAATCTCCCAAAGCACAAGACTAATTACGAAAAACACGGCGCAAAAATCCACTTCAACGACATGAACGTGATCCTCACTGGTTTGCTGAATCCCCAAGACCTCCACGAGTTTCTCTCCGGACCCCCCATGCAGATAGAAGTCCACGACCGCGACAGGAAGCCGGCCCGCTGTGGTCTCGGAGGTCAAACCAGAAAGAAGAAAGAACCGTTTGATTCTTACGGCGTGGCGGGCCTCAGTCTCTCAGAGCTTCTCCTCGGAGCGACCGACCTCAAAGTCTGTCTCCCAATCAGAGGCTGCAGACCGGACCTGGACCCGTCGGTCCCACCCGGTCCTTACGTCGATGCAAACTCCCAGCTCAGAGTGAGAGTGAAGCTGGCGCGTCCTCTTCAGCTCTGCAGCCACGGAGCGGAGTTTGGCCGTGTGGTCTGTGTGTTCGGCTGCGACGATGTGGAAGGGATGGAAAAGCTCCGGCTGCAGATCCTGAAGAGCAACAGAGACGCCTTTGACCTGGACCAGAACGACACCGAGAGCTCAGAGAACGCTCTGTCCAACCTCGCCACTCGGTTCCAACACAGTCTGGGATCTCAGACCGGTCTGGACTTTATCTCCGGGTTCCATGTGGTCGACACCAAGACTCACATCGTTGTAGTTGAAGGACTCAGACGAGAAGCTGTGAAGAGACTCCTGGAAACAGTTTTTAAGGAGTAAGTGAAGGATCAGGAGGCAACAAGGAATAAGTCAGAAATAGAATATATTTGTCTTAATCTGACTCATTCTGACTGCGCCTTAAACCAGATTCTCCAATGGGACCAAACATGATCAAGGTTTTAAAAAGATACAGAAATGTCTCTCTTGAAATGAATAATAATATTCTCTCCAAACACGGTGATAATAAACTACTACTGTAGCCACAGCTGCCCTGGGGCACACTGACAGAAGCGAGGCAACCAGTCGGCCCCTCCCACCACCACCAACCATTCACACACACACCAGACTCATTCTAATGTGGAGGAAGTGTCTTGCCTAAGGACACAACCACAGTCTGGTACTTTACAGCCGCAGCCGCCCCACTGTGGCACCTGCTGTTCCCAGAGGTCTCCCATCACAGTATTAACCAAGCCCTGCCCTGCTTAGCTTCAAAGGTCTGATGGGATCTGGCTTCACCTGCAGCTATGGCCTCAAAGGAGAAAATAAAAGAGTTATTGAAATGAGACTAAATGACTGTCCCGTTGGAGAATCTGGTTTTAAGTCAGAAAGTTTCAGATTAAGATAAAAACCTCTGGATTCAAACTTTTATTTCCTCATATTTGATCATTTTTCTCATATTTGATCATTTTTTGCAGCGTTTTGCTCGTGTTTCTGTTGATGTTTGAGATTCTGTTTTGATTCTGTTGAGTCTGTGGTGGTTTTAGGCGACGCAGGAGTAAACAGCAGGTGGTCTGTGATCCTGGTCTGTCTTTCTCCAAACGCCTTTACCCCAGACTGGACCTGAGCCTGAGGCCGGTCCTGCTCCCACAGACTCTGGACTCCATCATGAAGCAGCCGCTCGTCTTCGTCAGAGGCATCGTCCCCTCGTCCTGTCTGCAGGGTCTCCTCAGGTACACGCCAACGAGATCCACAGGGTCTGCTCAGGTACACGCCAACGAGATTCACAGGGTCTGCTCAGGTACACGCCAACGAGATCCACAGGGTCTCCTCAGGTACACGCCAACGAGATTCACAGGGTCTGCTCAGGTACACGCCAACGAGATTCACAGGGTCTCCTCAGGTACACGCCAACGAGATTCACAGGGTCTCCTCAGGTACACGCCAACGAGATCCACAGGGTCTCCTCAGGTACACGCCAACGAGATCCACAGGGTCTCCTCAGGTACACGCCAACGAGATCCACAGGGTCTGCTCAGGTACACGCCAACGAGATCCACAGGGTCTGCTCAGGTACACGCCAACGAGATCCACAGGGTCTCCTCAGGTACACGCCAACGAGATCCACAGGGTCTGCTCAGGTACACGCCAACGAGATCCACAGGGTCTGCTCAGGTACACGCCAACGAGATCCACAGGGTCTCCTCAGGTACACGCCAACGAGATCCACAGGGTCTTCTCAGGTACACGCCAACGAGATCCACAGGGTCTCCTCAGGTACAGCACGCCAACAAGATTCACAGGGTCTCCTCAGGTACACGCCAACGAGATCCACAGGGTCTGCTCAGGTACACGCCAACGAGATTCACAGGGTCTGCTCAGGTACATGCCAACGAGAGCCACAGGGTCTGCTCAGGTACAGCACGCCAACGAGATCCACAGGGTCTGCTCAGGTACACGCCAACGAGATTCACAGGGTGTGCTCAGGTACAGCACGCCAACGAGATTCACAGGGTCTGCTCAGATACACGCCAACGAGATTCACAGGGTCTGCTCAGGTACACGAGAACGAGATCCACAGGGTCTCCTCAGGTACACGGCAACGAGATTCACAGGGTCTGCTCAGGTACAGCACGCCAACAAGATCCACAGGGTCTCCTCAGGTACAGCACGCCAACGAGATTCACAGGGTCTGCTCAGATACACGCCAACGAGATTCACAGGGTCTGCTCAGGTACACGCGAACGAGATCCACTGGGTCTCCTCAGGTACACGGCAACGAGATTCACAGGGTCTCCTCAGGTACACGCCAACAAGATCCACAGGGTCTCCTCAGGTACAGCACGCCAACAAGATCCACAGGGTCTCCTCAGGTACACGCCAACGAGATTCACAGGGTCTCCTCAGGTACAGCACGCCAACGAGATTCACAGGGTCTCCTCAGGTACAGCACGCCAACGAGATTCACAGGGTCTCCTCAGGTACAGCACGCCAACGAGATTCACAGGGTCTCCTCAGGTACACGCCAACGAGATTCACAGGGTCTCCTCAGGTACACGCCAACGAGATCCACAGGGTCTCCTCAGGTACAGCATGCCAACAAGATCCACAGGGTCTCCTCAGGTACACGCCAACGAGATTCACAGGGTCTCCTCAGGTACAGCACGCCAACGAGATTCACAGGGTCTCCTCAGGTACAGCACGCCAACGAGATTCACAGGGTCTCCTCAGGTACAGCACGCCAACGAGATTCACAGGGTCTCCTCAGGTACACGCCAACGAGATTCACAGGGTCTCCTCAGGTACACGCCAACGAGATTCACAGGGTCTCCTCAGGTACAAGGAGACACTGCAACATCTTCTTGTTTTAGGCTTAAAGCAAGGAACAGTTCATGAAAGAGTGATAAACGTCTCAGTTGTAGCAGAAACAGAAACTGTCTCACAGTATTTACTGTGGTTGTTCTCAGACTGTCGCAGCTGCGAGAGGTCAGGACCCTCAGAGACGCAGTGAAGCTCGACCTGTTCCCCTCAGAGGAGATGGTTCAGAGTCTGAGGACACTTTACCAAAGGCAGCAGCAGCAGCAGCAGCAGCAGCAGGAACCCTAACCCAGGAACGACCAGAGCAGGAAACACCAGGACTGTGACCAGGTGAGTGTGATCTTAGGCTAAAGTTATAGAACTGTACTTCTTTATTTTGATAAAGTTAGAGATTAAATATTTGAATTCTTTAACAGCACTAAACTAAAATGAATCTCTCCACAGTCTGTCCAGTCTCTCTCCACAGTCTCTCTCTACAGTCTCTCTCTCCACAGTCAGGGCCAGTGTCTTTAATGATTCTGTGTTTTTGTTTCAGGAGAAACTCTGCAGCAGACAATAAACTCTGATCCTGAGGTTAAACTGTGAAAACATGTTTCAAAGAAGAACTGCCGTCCCTGAGGAACCCTGGTATCACAGGTACAGGGCCACAGGTACAGTGGACAGATACAAACAGTAAAGTCAAGGTCACTTTTACTTTTCATTGTTTGAGATGGAGACATTTATCAAAGTTAGCCCCGCCCCCAAAGCTTCCTGATTGGACGCAATAAATCCAAGTCTTTGATTGACAGCTGAGGTCCCTCAGACTATTCTTCTGCAGCAAATATCACTGAAGAAAGACAACTTTATGAAAACTACTTGGTTAAATCATAGCAGGTCATGAGCCAGATCCTGTCAGACCTCTGAAGCTAAGCAGGGCAGTGCCTGGTTAGTCCTGTGATGAGAAACTGTAGATTTCCCTTCACACTTTAACAGTCTTTCTCCCTCCTGCGTCCACCCTGTGGTCCACCCTGTGGTCCACCCTGTGGTCCACCCTGTGGTCCACCCTGTGGTCCACTCTGTGGTCCACTCTGTGGTCCACTCTGTGGTCCACTCTGTGGTCCACTCTCACACAGAGGAGCTTTGGCCCCGGGCCCCGACAGCAGCAGCACTGACTCCTCCCAGAGCATCACACGAGAGTTCATAAAGATCAACACAAACATCAGTGTCTTCATATTTTTATGTTAAATTATTTTCACAAGAGATTTCTACAAAAACACATGAAGTTAAAGAGTCTACAAAGATCAAAGAGAAAGAGCACTTTAGTTAAACATCAGGATCCAGACTGAGACAGAGCTTCAGGAAGGAATATGAAAGAAACAGAAAAACAGTATTTCATTCATTGTTCGTGTTTTTGTGAAGCCATTTCTTTGGCAAATAAACGTGTTTTCAGACTGGTTTTACTGCAGATGGCAAAGAATCTGAATCTGAGAAAGACCCCGATCAGAAATCTGCCCTCTGTGGCCAAAAGACTCCAGTTCATGTAAATTCCTGGACTGCTTGGCTTAGACTGCATATTATAGCACTTTACAGATTGACTCAATAATAATTTGAAAATAAGTAATACTGTTATAACGAGTGAATCTATTTTCTGCAAAAAGTAACAAAAAATAAGTCAAAATTTGCTAAAATTTAGCAAATGTGTTTTAATCTGACTCATTCTGACTGAGCCTCAGATTCTCCAGTGGAACAAAGGAAAAAAATCTTGTTCTAAAAAGATACAGAAATGTCTTCTTTAGGAGGAAATAAAGACAGTTCATGAAAAAGGACTAAATGTCTTTGTCCCGTTTGAGAATCTGGTTTTAAGTCAGAAAGTGTCAGATTAAGATAAAAACTCTAGATTCAAGCGTTATTTCCTCATCTTTGATCATTTTTACAGTGAGCTGTGACAGAGACTGATCCAAACCTCCTGGAGCCAGTATCGTCTGAGAAACACAGGCGTTAATAACGAGGAGCGCGGGTTAGGGTGAATGTTGCTGGAGCAGGGCGTGGTCAGAAGGTTCTCTCCAGGGGGTGGGGTCAGGGCGTGGTCAGAAGGTTCTCTCCAGGGGGTGGGGTCAGGGCGTGATCAGAAGGTTCCCTCCAGGGGGTGGGGTAAGGGCGTGGTCAGAAGGTTCCCTCCAGGGGGTGGGGTCAGGGCGTGGTCAGAGGGTGGGGGCGTGGTCAGAAGGTTCTCTCCAGGGGGTGGGGTCAGGGCGTGGTCAGAAGGTTCCCTCCAGGGGGTGGAGTAAGGGCGTGGTCAGGTCAGAAGGTTCTCTCCAGGGGGTGGGGTCAGGGCGTGGTCAGAGGGTGGGGGCGTGGTCAGAGGGTTCTCTCCAGAGGGTGGGGGTAGCCCGTGGTCAGAAGGTTCTCTCCAGGGGGGGGGGTCAGGGCGTGGTCAGAGGGTGGGGGCGTGGTCAGAGGGTTCTCTCCAGGGGGTGGGGTCAGGGCGTGGTCAGAAGGTTCTCTCCAGGGGGTGGGGTCAGGGCGTGGTCAGAAGGTTCTCTCCAGGGGGTGGGGTCAGGGCGTGGTCAGAAGGTTCTCTCCAGGGGGTGGGGTCAGGGCGTGGTCAGAAGGTTCTCTCCAGGGGGTGGGGTCAGGGCGTGGTCAGAAGGTTCTCTCCAGGGGGTGGGGTCAGGGCGTGGTCAGAAGGTTCTCTCCAGGGGGTGGGGTCAGGGCGTGGTCAGAAGGTTCTCTCCAGGGGGTGGGGTCAGGGCGTGGTCAGAAGGTTCTCTCCAGGGGGTGGGGTCAGGGCGTGGTCAGAAGGTTCTCTCCAGGGGGTGGGGTCAGGGCGTGGTCAGAAGGTTCTCTCCAGGGGGTGGGGTCAGGGCGTGGTCAGAAGGTTCTCTCCAGGGGGTGGGGTCAGGGCGTGGTCAGAAGGTTCTCTCCAGGGGGTGGGAGCAGACGTACGACCTGTTTTCTAAAACCACTTTTGCGATTTTCTTGATGTTGGCGTCGTTGTTCTCTGGAGAGTCTGGAACAGAGATCAAACCGTGAGTGGGTAAACTCTGGGCCACGACACCATGTTAGTGGCTCCTACAAGGATTTTCTATTGTTATTATCAACCTGCAGCTTCGATGGTAACGAGCGATACCATGGCATGTTCTAACTCTGGATCCATGATGTCACATGGTTCAGAAGTATTTACAGATGTGTTTATTGTACTTTAGCAGCGGACAATAGTAACGATAGTAACGATACCAGCAGTAAAGTGACGAGTGAAGACAGAAATATCAGATGAATGGATCTGTAGTCATGCTGTGATAATTATAATAATAATAATATTAATAACTGGTTAATTATTCATGATCATCAGAGACACTTGTGGCTAGGTCCATGTCAGAGCACAGAGAGCTAGTAGCCTGTACATGATGTAGGCCAGGTGTCTCCAACCTTTTTCACCCAGAGAGCTACTTTCCCGGAACGATAAAGGCAGAGAGCTACTCCTTTAAGCGTCACGGGGACAAAAAATGATATATTGGCTACAGTCGTTATTTATCATCACATATTTGTTACTAGAGCACAAAGTGCATTTACAATCATGAAGAATATGAAGTTTATTTGATTTGTTCATTTCTAAATCCTTTGGCGAGCCTAACCCCACTTTGCCTAAAAGGAGCGTGGAAATAACAGCTCACTAAAAGCTTGATGAGAAACGTGTAAATGAATATTCATCAAATGTCTTCTTTGTGAAATCAATAAAGTATTTCTTCTTCTTCTTCTAAAATACCAACCTTACGACATGATTGTTCCACGTTCATAAAAACAGACTTACGCTTCTGCAGCTGCGCCATCAGGTAATTGCTCTTAAAGTGCGCCTCGGTGCAGAAAGTGTTTGCCAGCAGCACCTGGAGGAAACCAAGACACAGGAGAATCTGTTAGTGAGGTCTTAGTGAGGTCTTAGTGAGGTCTTAGTGAGGTCTTAGTGAGGTCTTAGTGAGGTCTTAGTGAGGTCTTAGTGAGGTCTTAGTGAGGTCTTAGTGAGGTCTTAGTGAGGACCTAGTGAGGACCTAGTGAGGACCTAGTGAGGACCTAGTGAGGACCAGACTCTGCTCTTAAATGTTCTGTTCTGTGTTTTAATCCTGTTAAAGTCTGATCCACAGAAAGGGTTCTTAGCTCTGGTCTCTTCATGGTCCTGATGATGAGACCATGTTTGGACCATGTGTTTGGATCATGTTGTCTCTTCATGGTCCTGATGATGAGACCATGTTTGAACCATGTGTTTGGATCATGTTTGGACCATGTGTTTGGACCATGTGTTTGGACCATGTGTTTGGACCATGTGTTTGGACCATGTGTTTGGACCATGTGTTTGGACCATGTGTTTGGACCATGTGTTTGGACCATGTGTTTGGACCATGTGTTTGGACCGTGTGTTTGGACTGTGTGTTTGGACCGTGTGTTTGGACCATGTGTTTGGACCATGTGTTTGGACCATGTGTGGACCATGTGTGGACCATGTGTTTTCAGTCTCACATTCTCTGGATCAGTTTAGAAATGATCATTGACACAGAAAAACACTAAGTCTGTGTTTGATTCTCTGATCTGTGTCGGTCAATCAACATCTCTCTCAAACAATCAAACATTCTGCCACCGCTCCTAATAAACCAGAACACATTAAGAATGTTTTTGACATTAAACTTGTATTTCTTATATTCTAACGTCTGTTTTGAGTCCTCTGCTCTTTCCCAAACACCTCACACAGTAAAGAAGAGGAACCTGATCCTCTGTGACCATCGTTTCCACGGTTACGGAGGAAAAACAAATGTTTCAGGTTTACTTTGTAGTCTGCTGCAGCCACATTTGTTTACTCTGCGTAACTATGGAAACGATCACACTGTAGTAAGTAGTAGTAGTAGTAAGTAATCTTTATTTACAGTGCCTTGCGAAAGTATTCGGCCCCCTTGAACCTTTCAACATTTCGCCACATTTCAGGCTTCAAACATAAAGATATAAAATTTAAATGTTTTGTCATGAATCAACAACAAGTGGGACACAATCGTGAAGTGGAACGAAATGTATTGGATAATTTAAACTTTTTTAACAAATAAAAAACTGAAAAGTGGGGCATGCAATATTATTGGGCCCCTTTACTTTCAGTGCAGCAAACTCAGTCCAGAAGTTCAGTGAGGATCTTTGAATGATCCAATGTTGTCCTAAATGACTGATGATGATAAATAGAATGTACCTGTGTGTAATCAAGTCTCCGTATAAATGCACCTGCTCTTTGATAGTCTCAGGGTTCTGTTTAAAGCGCAGAGAGAACCATGAAGACAAAGGAACACACCAGGCAGGTCCGAGATACTGTTGTGGAGAAGTTTAAAGCCGGATTTGGATACAAAAAGATTTCCCAAGCTTTAAACATCTCAAGGAGCACTGTGCAAGCAATTATATTGAAATGGAAGGAGTATCAGACCACTGCAAATCTACCAAGACCCGGCCGTCCCTCCAAACTTTCATCTCAAACAAGGAGAAGACTGATCAGAGATGCAGCCAAGAGGCCCATGATCACTCTGGATGAACTGCAGATAACTACAGCTGAGGTGGGGATGGTGTGTTCAGGGTGATGAGCTGTGTTGCTTTCACGCCAAACATATCGTTTTGCATTGTGGCCAAAAAGTTTGATTTTGGTTTCATCTGACCAGAGCACCTTCTTCCACATGTTTGGTGTGTCTCCCAGGTGGCTTGTGGCAAACTTTAAACCAGACTTTTTATGGATATCTTTGAGAAATGGCTTCCTTCTTGCCACTCTTCCATAAAGGCCAGATTTGTGCAGTGCACGACTGATTGTTGTCCTATGGACAGACTCTCCCACCTCAGCTGTAGTTATCTGCAGTTCATCCAGAGTGATCATGGGCCTCTTGGCTGCATCTCTGATCAGTCTTCTCCTTGTTTGAGATGAAAGTTTGGAGGGACAGCCAGGTCTTGGTAGATTTGCAGTGGTCTGATACTCCTTCCATTTCAATATAATTGCTTGCACAGTGCTCCTTGAGATGTTTAAAGCTTGGGAAATCTTTTTGTATCCAAATCCGGCTTTAAACTTCTCCACAACAGTATCTCGGACCTGCCTGGTGTGTTCCTTTGTCTTCATGGTTCTCTCTGCGCTTTAAACAGAACCCTGAGACTATCAAAGAGCAGGTGCATTTATACGGAGACTTGATTACACACAGGTGCATTCTATTTATCGTCATCAGTCATTTAGGACAACATTGGATCATTCAAAGATCCTCACTGAACTTCTGGACTGAGTTTGCTGCACTGAAAGTAAAGGGGCCCAATAATATTGCACACCCCACTTTTCAGTTTTTTATTTGTTAAAAAAGTTTAAATTATCCAATAAATTTTGTTCCACTTCACGATTGTGTCCCACTTGTTGTTGATTCATGACAAAACATTTAAATTTTATATCTTTATGTTTGAAGCCTGAAATGTGGCAAAATGTTGAAAGGTTCAAGGGGGCCGAATACTTTCGCAAGGCACTGTATATACCGCCTTTTCACTGCACATCGGAGTCTCAAAGCGGTTTACAATTGTTATTTTTATTTTTTTTGGGAGTGCGGGTGCCAGAACAGGAGGCACATGCCAGACCTATTGTACATATTTTTAGTGGTAGGGGAAACCGGAGTACCCGGAGGAAACCTACGCAGACACGAGGAGAACATGCAAACTCCACTCAGAAAGGCCCTGGTCCAACCGGGATTCGAACCCAGGACCTTCTTGCTGAGAGGCGAGAGTGCTATTCACTCTGCCACCGTGCCGCCCTACAAACAGCTGTAAACAGGTGAAGCCGTATAAAATTATAATTCTGCACATTCTACTGGTTTTATATGAAATATTTCTGATTTTTTTGTGTGTTTTATTGGTTCCACTTGTGTGTCTTTCATGTGTTTTCTCTTTTAGTTTTTATGTCTTGATGTTGTAAATGTCCAGGACACTGTGAAAGACTTATCCTGTAAACGTACATGTTTAATCCTGAGTAACTAAATCCACATTATTTCATTATTGCGTGTGTGCGTCTGAACAAGTGCCATATTTCACCCAGAGCTCGTTCTCACCTCGTGGTCGTGGTGCCGCAGCCCGATGCTGATGGAGCGGCTGGTCCGGGACAGAACCGCGGTCATGGCGTAAAGGTTAATGAGGACGTCTGCCACACGCTTCAGAACCAGCTGCTCGTCCACCACCGTCTGAAAACACACTCAGACTGAGACCCCAACCCTACTGCCGAGAACACAGACCAGACCAGTCCCGGCCTCGGTCCTGGCCTCGGTCCTGGCCCCGGCCTACAGTACCTTCCCGTATCTGTAGAGCAGACTCTCCACCGTCGTCCCGAACAGCGACACGTTCTGCTCCAACATCTTTGCACTTTCCTAAAAACGGATCAGAGTCGTTTCCATCCTGAGATCAACAGTTTGTCTGATCTCAGTGAGACACAACGTTCAGGGCCAAGTTTTGTTTACATATTTTTGTCCATAATGAAGGTTTTTTCATAAAAGTCTTCCACAATATTTCGATTCTTCTCTGATCGAACAGAATTAGTTCAGTTACTGTGGATGGAACCAAAACTGGACCATATTTAAAGAACAGATGTATTTGAAGTCTGAAAAAAAATACTTAACAACAAAACTTCTAATCAGATGTTGGTTGTTTTGACATTTCTGAATAACTTAAATAATACGGTCGTTTTCTTGAGATAAAAAGATTCAAATATGTGCCGTCGCAGCCTCCCATCAATGCTGCTGCTTCAGTTTGAAACTTTAAGGACAATGTGCTTGAGAAAGATGCTGCACCAGCTCCTTTCCACCCGTCGTCATGACAACACAATCATAAAACGTACATAATAATACACAGTTCAAATCTAAAGTGCAGGTTACTAAAAAAACATTGCAATAAAAGTGAAAGTTGACCAAGATAAATAATAACATACAGTTACAGTTAAAGGTCTACTTCCGGGTGGATCATCAACACTATTGGTCCTCCTAACTGTCAATCATTCTGCTGATACGTGCTCGTCCAATGAGAGCAGAGAGTTTTGTTAAAAAAGTGGAGAGGGCGGTTCTTTCCTAAAGTTTGGGAAAATCCTCTAACCTTTAATAAACCTTTAATATAATCTTTTAAAATCCTTTGAGGGGCCACTGACAATGGGCTGGCGGCCGGGTTTGGCCCACGGGCCTGAGGTGGCTCTAATGTGTGACTTACTGCTAAACTGGGATGAACCAGACCGTCCTTCCCGGTCAGACCGTGGTCCACGCTGCCGCCCATCGCCGTCCTGAGCTTCTGTCCCACCATCCCCAGAGCAAGACCAATGTTCCCCTTCTTCATCTCTCTGTGGGAACAAACAGACTTCACACCTGCTGCGTGTCACTGATACTAATGTACTGCTGCATCACACCTGCTGCGTGTCACTGATACTAATGCACTGCTGCATCACACCTGCTGCGTGTCACTGATACTAATGCACTGCTGCATCACACCTGCTGCGTGTCACTGATACTAATGCACTGCTGCATCACACCTGCTGCGTGTCACTGATACTAATGCACTGCTGCATCACACCTGCTGCGTGTCACTGATACTAATGCACTGCTGCATCACACCTGCTGCGTGTCACTGATACTAATGCACTGCTGCATCACACCTGCTGCGTGTCCCTGATACTAATGCACTGCTGTATCACACCTGCTGCGTGTCACTGATACTAATGCACTGCTGCTGCATCACACCTGCTGCGTGTCACTGATACTAATGCACTACTGCATCACACCTGCTGAGTGTCACTGATACTAATGCACTGCTGTATCACACCTGCTGCGTGTCACTGATACTAATGCACTGCTGTATCACACCTGCTGAGTGTCACTGATACTAATGCACTGCTGCTGTATCACACCTGCTGCGTGTCCCTGATACTAATGCACTGCTGTATCACACCTGCTGCGTGTCACTGATACTAATGCACTGCTGCATCACACCTGCTGAGTGTCACTGATACTAATGCACTGCTGTATCACACCTGCTGAGTGTCAACGATACTAATGCACTGCTGCATCACACCTGCTGCGTGTCACTGATACTAATGCACTGCTGCATCACACCTGCTGCGTGTCCCTGATACTAATGCACTGCTGTATCACACCTGCTGCGTGTCACTGATACTAATGCACTGCTGCATCACACCTGCTGCGTGTCACTGATACTAATGCACTACTGCATCACACCTGCTGAGTGTCACTGATACTAATGCACTGCTGCTGTATCACACCTGCTGCGTGTCACTGATACTAATGCACTGCTGTATCACACCTGCTGAGTGTCACTGATACTAATGCACTGCTGCATCACACCTGCTGCGTGTCACTGATACTAATGCACTACTGCATCACACCTGCTGCGTGTCACTGATACTAATGCACTGCTGTATCACACCTGCTGAGTGTCACTGATACTAATGCACTGCTGTATCACACCTGCTGCGTGTCCCTGATACTAATGCACTGCTGTATCACACCTGCTGCGTGTCACTGATACTAATGCACTGCTGCATCACACCTGCTGAGTGTCACTGATACTAATGCACTGCTGTATCACACCTGCTGAGTGTCAACGATACTAATGCACTGCTGCATCACACCTGCTGCGTGTCACTGATACTAATGCACTGCTGCATCACACCTGCTGCGTGTCCCTGATACTAATGCACTGCTGTATCACACCTGCTGCGTGTCACTGATACTAATGCACTGCTGCATCACACCTGCTGCGTGTCACTGATACTAATGCACTACTGCATCACACCTGCTGAGTGTCACTGATACTAATGCACTGCTGCTGTATCACACCTGCTGCGTGTCACTGATACTAATGCACTGCTGTATCACACCTGCTGAGTGTCACTGATACTAATGCACTGCTGCATCACACCTGCTGCGTGTCACTGATACTAATGCACTACTGCATCACACCTGCTGCGTGTCACTGATACTAATGCACTACTGCATCACACCTGCTGAGTGTCACTGATACTAATGCACTGCTGCATCACACCTGCTGCGTGTCCCTGATACTAATGCACTGCTGCATCACACCTGCTGCGTGTCCCTGATACTAATGCACTGCTGTATCACACCTGCTGCGTGTCACTGATACTAATGCACTACTGCATCACACCTGCTGAGTGTCACTGATACTAATGCACTGCTGCATCACACCTGCTGCGTGTCCCTGATACTAATGCACTGCTGCATCACACCTGCTGCGTGTCCCTGATACTAATGCACTGCTGTATCACACCTGCTGCGTGTCACTGATACTAATGCACTACTGCATCACACCTGCTGAGTGTCCCTGATACTAATGCACTGCTGTATCACACCTGCTGCGTGTCCCTGATACTAATGCACTGCTGTATCACACCTGCTGCGTGTCACTGATACTAATGCACTGCTGCATCACACCTGCTGCGTGTCACTGATACTAATGCACTGCTGTATCACACCTGCTGCGTGTCACTGATACTAATGCACTGCTGTATCACACCTGCTGAGTGTCACTGATACTAATGCACTGCTGCTGTATCACACCTGCTGCGTGTCCCTGATACTAATGCACTGCTGTATCACACCTGCTGCGTGTCACTGATACTAATGCACTGCTGCATCACACCTGCTGCGTGTCCCTGATACTAATGCACTGCTGTATCACACCTGCTGCGTGTCACTGATACTAATGCACTGCTGCATCACACCTGCTGCGTGTCACTGATACTAATGCACTACTGCATCACACCTGCTGAGTGTCACTGATACTAATGCACTGCTGCTGTATCACACCTGCTGCGTGTCACTGATACTAATGCACTGCTGTATCACACCTGCTGAGTGTCACTGATACTAATGCACTGCTGTATCACACCTGCTGCGTG
The DNA here is from genome assembly GCA_964034765.1 of Knipowitschia caucasica. NCBI lineage: Eukaryota > Metazoa > Chordata > Actinopteri > Gobiiformes > Gobiidae > Knipowitschia > Knipowitschia caucasica. The sequence goes on from OZ035828.1 coordinate 1,551,263, forward strand.
TCACTGATACTAATGCACTGCTGTATCACACCTGCTGAGTGTCACTGATACTAATGCACTGCTGCATCACACCTGCTGCGTGTCACTGATACTAATGCACTACTGCATCACACCTGCTGAGTGTCACTGATACTAATGCACTGCTGCATCACACCTGCTGCGTGTCCCTGATACTAATGCACTGCTGCATCACACCTGCTGCGTGTCCCTGATACTAATGCACTGCTGTATCACACCTGCTGCGTGTCACTGATACTAATGCACTACTGCATCACACCTGCTGAGTGTCACTGATACTAATGCACTGCTGCATCACACCTGCTGCGTGTCCCTGATACTAATGCACTGCTGCATCACACCTGCTGCGTGTCCCTGATACTAATGCACTGCTGTATCACACCTGCTGCGTGTCACTGATACTAATGCACTACTGCATCACACCTGCTGAGTGTCCCTGATACTAATGCACTGCTGTATCACACCTGCTGCGTGTCCCTGATACTAATGCACTGCTGTATCACACCTGCTGCGTGTCACTGATACTAATGCACTGCTGCATCACACCTGCTGCGTGTCACTGATACTAATGCACTGCTGTATCACACCTGCTGCGTGTCACTGATACTAATGCACTGCTGTATCACACCTGCTGAGTGTCACTGATACTAATGCACTGCTGCTGTATCACACCTGCTGCGTGTCCCTGATACTAATGCACTGCTGTATCACACCTGCTGCGTGTCACTGATACTAATGCACTGCTGCATCACACCTGCTGCGTGTCCCTGATACTAATGCACTGCTGTATCACACCTGCTGCGTGTCACTGATACTAATGCACTGCTGCATCACACCTGCTGCGTGTCACTGATACTAATGCACTACTGCATCACACCTGCTGAGTGTCACTGATACTAATGCACTGCTGCTGTATCACACCTGCTGCGTGTCACTGATACTAATGCACTGCTGTATCACACCTGCTGAGTGTCACTGATACTAATGCACTGCTGTATCACACTTGCTGCGTGTCACTGATACTAATGCACTGCTGTATCACACCTGCTGAGTGTCACTGATACTAATGCACTGCTGCATCACACCTGCTGCGTGTCACTGATACTAATGCACTACTGCATCACACCTGCTGCGTGTCACTGATACTAATGCACTGCTGCATCACACCTGCTGCGTGTCCCTGATACTAATGCACTGCTGTATCACACCTGCTGAGTGTCACTGATACTAATGCACTGCTGCATCACACCTGCTGCGTGTCACTGATACTAATGCACTACTGCATCACACCTGCTGCGTGTCACTGATACTAATGCACTACTGCATCACACCTGCTGAGTGTCACTGATACTAATGCACTGCTGCATCACACCTGCTGCGTGTCCCTGATACTAATGCACTACTGCATCACACCTGCTGAGTGTCACTGATACTAATGCACTGCTGCATCACACCTGCTGAGTGTCACTGATACTAATGCACTGCTGCATCACACCTGCTGCGTGTCACTGATACTAATGCACTACTGCATCACACCTGCTGCGTGTCACTGATACTAATGCACTGCTGTATCACACCTGCTGAGTGTCACTGATACTAATGCACTGCTGCATCACACCTGCTGCGTGTCCCTGATACTAATGCACTGCTGTATCACACCTGCTGAGTGTCACTGATACTAATGCACTACTGCATCACACCTGCTGCGTGTCACTGATACTAATGCACTGCTGTATCACACCTGCTGAGTGTCACTGATACTAATGCACTGCTGTATCACACCTGCTGAGTGTCACTGATACTAATGCACTACTGCATCACACCTGCTGCGTGTCACTGATACTAATGCACTACTGCATCACACCTGCTGAGTGTCACTGATACTAATGCACTGCTGTATCACACCTGCTGAGTGTCACTGATACTAATGCACTGCTGTATCACACCTGCTGAGTGTCCCTGATACTAATGCACTACTGCATCACACCTGCTGAGTGTCACTGATACTAATGCACTGCTGCTGCATCACACCTGCTGCGTGTCCCTGATACTAATGCACTGCTGCATCACACCTGCTGAGTGTCACTGATACTAATGCACTACTGCATCACACCTGCTGCGTGTCCCTGATACTAATGCACTGCTGCATCACACCTGCTGCGTGTCACTGATACTAATGCACTGCTGCTGCATCACACCTGCTGCGTGTCCCTGATACATCACACCTGCTGAGTGTCACTGATACTAATGCACTACTGCATCACACCTGCTGAGTGTCACTGATACTAATGCACTGCTGTATCTACTCTAGCAGTTTTTAAAACTGAACTGAAAACAGTTCTTTTTAGCTGTGCATACAAGTGAATGATTTTATATTTGTTTTTATCTTTAATCTTTTTAATGCGCTATGATTATTTATGATTATTTATGATTGTAATCCCTTGTGTGATTTTAATGTTTTACGGTTTTTAACTACTTGTGTGATTTTATATATCTTGTGCTCTTAATCTGTCTTTTTATGTTTACTTAAATTCTAATGTTTGATGATTTATGCATGATGTTATATGGGTTGTGAGGCGCTTTGCGTTGCCTTGTGTAGGAAAGGCGCTCTATAAATAAACGTTGATTGATGATTGTATCACACCTGCTGCGTGTCCCTGATACTAATGCACTGCTGTATTACACCTGCTGCGTGTCACTGATACTAATGCACTACTGTATCACACCTGCTGCGTGTCACTGATACTAATGCACTGCTGCATCACACCTGCTGAGTGTCACTGATACTAATGCACTGCTGTATCACACCTGCTGCGTGTCCCTGATACTAATGCACTGCTGCATCACACCTGCTGAGTGTCACTGATACTAATGCACTGCTGCTGCATCACACCTGCTGAGTGTCACTGATACTAATGCACTGCTGCATCACACCTGCTGCGTGTCCCTGATACTAATGCACTACTGCATCACACCTGCTGCGTGTCACTGATACTAATGCACTGCTGTATCACACCTGCTGAGTGTCACTGATACTAATGCACTGCTGCATCACACCTGCTGAGTGTCACTGATACTAATGCACTGCTGTATCACACCTGCTGCGTGTCACTGATACTAATGCACTGCTGCATCACACCTGCTGAGTGTCACTGATACTAATGCACTACTGCATCACACCTGCTGCGTGTCACTGATACTAATGCACTGCTGCATCACACCTGCTGCGTGTCCCTGATACTAATGCACTGCTGCATCACACCTGCTGAGTGTCACTGATACTAATGCACTACTGCATCACACCTGCTGAGTGCCACCGATACTAATGCACTGCTGCATCACACCTGCTGCGTGTCCCTGATACTAATGCACTGCTGCATCACACCTGCTGAGTGTCCCTGATACTAATGTACTGCTGCATCACACCTGCTGAGTGCCACCGATACTAATGCACTGCTGCATCACACCTGCTGCGTGTCCCTGATACTAATGCACTGCTGCATCACACCTGCTGCGTGTCACTGATACTAATGCACTGCTGCATCACACCTGCTGCGTGTCCCTGATACTAATGCACTGCTGCATCACACCTGCTGCGTGTCACTGATACTAATGCACTGCTGCTGCATCACACCTGCTGAGTGTCCCTGATACTAATGCACTGCTGCATCACACCTGCTGAGTGTCCCTGATACTAATGCACTGCTGCATCACACCTGCTGAGTGTCACTGATACTAATGCACTGCTGCTGCATCACACCTGCTGAGTGTCCCTGATACTAATGCACTGCTGCATCACACCTGCTGCGTGTCACTGATACTAATGCACTGCTGCATCACACCTGCTGCGTGTCACTGATACTAATGCACTGCTGCTGCATCACACCTGCTGAGTGTCACTGATACTAATGCACTGCTGCATCACACCTGCTGAGTGTCACTGATACTAATGCACTGCTGCTGCATCACACCTGCTGAGTGTCACTGATACTAATGCACTGCTGCTGCATCACACCTGCTGCGTGTCACTGATACTAATGCACTGCTGCATCACACCTGCTGAGTGTCACTGATACTAATGCACTGCTGCTGCATCACACCTGCTGAGTGTCACTGATACTAATGCACTGCTGCTGTATCACACCTGCTGAGTGTCACTGATACTAATGCACTGCTGCATCACACCTGCTGAGTGTCCCTGATACTAATGCACTGCTGTATCACACCTGCTGCGTGTCACTGATACTAATGCGCTGCTGCATCACACCTGCTGAGTGTCACTGATACTAATGCACTGCTGCATCACACCTGCTGAGTGTCACTGATACTAATGCACTGCTGTATCACACCTGCTGCGTGTCACTGATACTAATGCACTGCTGTATCACACCTGCTGAGTGTCACTGATACTAATGCACTGCTGCGTGTCCCTGATACTAATGCACTGCTGCTGCATCACACCTGCTGAGTGTCACTGATACTAATGCACTGCTGTATCACACCTGCTGCGTGTCACTAATACTAATGCACTGCTGCATCACACCTGCTGCGTGTCCCTGATACTAATGCACTGCTGCATCACACCTGCTGCGTGTCACTGATACTAATGCACTGCTGTATCACACCTGCTGCGTGTCCCTGATACTAATGCACTGCTGTATCACACCTGCTGCGTGTCCCTGATACTAATGCACTGCTGCTGTATCACACCTGCTGCGTGTCCCTGATACTAATGCACTGCTGCATCACACCTGCTGCGTGTCCCTGATACTAATGCACTGCTGCATCACACCTGCTGCGTGTCCCTGATACTAATGCACTGCTGCATCACACCTGCTGAGTGTCACTGATACTAATGCACTGCTGCATCACACCTGCTGAGTGTCACTGATACTAATGCACTGCTGCATCACACCTGCTGCGTGTCCCTGATACTAATGCACTGCTGCATCACACCTGCTGCGTGTCCCTGATACTAATGCACTGCTGCATCACACCTGCTGAGTGTCACTGATACTAATGCACTGCTGCATCACACCTGCTGAGTGTCACTGATACTAATGCACTGCTGCATCACACCTGCTGAGTGTCACTGATACTAATGCACTGCTGTATCACACCTGCTGAGTGTCACTGATACTAATGCACTGCTGTATCACACCTGCTGAGTGTCCCTGATACTAATGCACTGCTGTATCACACCTGCTGAGTGTCACTGATACTAATGCACTACTGTATCACACCTGCTGCGTGTCACTGATACTAATGCACTGCTGCATCACACCTGCTGAGTGTCACTGATACTAATGCACTGCTGCATCACACCTGCTGAGTGTCACTGATACTAATGCACTGCTGCATCACACCTGCTGCGTGTCACTGATACTAATGCACTGCTGCTGTATCACACCTGCTGAGTGTCCCTGATACTAATGCACTGCTGCTGTATCACACCTGCTGCGTGTCACTGATACTAATGCACTGCTGCATCACACCTGCTGCGTGTCCCTGATACTAATGCACTGCTGCATCACACCTGCTGAGTGTCACTGATACTAATGCACTGCTGCTGTATCACACCTGCTGAGTGTCACTGATACTAATGCACTGCTGCATCACACCTGCTGCGTGTCCCTGATACTAATGCACTGCTGATGATGATGCATCGGTTTTATATAGCGCTTTTCTGGACACTCAAAGACGCTTCACATGTGTCATTATTCATTCACTCCATACACGGTGGTGATAAACTACTGCTGTAGCCACAGCTGCCCTGGGGCACACTGACAGAAGCGAGGCAACCAGTATGCGCCATCGGCCCCTCCGACCACCACCAACCATTCACACACACACCAGACTCATTCTAGGCAATGGGGGTGAAGTGTCTTGCCTAAGGACACAACGGCAGTTTGGCACTTTACAGCCGCAGCCGCCCCACTGTGGCTGGTGTTCCCAGAGGTTAAGTGTCTTGCCAAGGACACAACGATAGTAGTCAGTGGGAGTTGATGGTGAAGGTCTTGAGCGGGGCTTGAACCCACGACCTTCTGGCTCAAAGGCCAACGCTCTACCAACTGAGCTACTGCCGCCCTATACTAATGCACTGCTGCATCACACCTGCTGAGTGTCACTGATACTAATGCACTGCTGCTGTATCATACCTGCTGCGTGTCACTGATACTAATGCACTGCTGCATCACACCTGCTGAGTGTCACTGATACTAATGCACTGCTGCTGTATCACACCTGCTGAGTGTCACTGATACTAATGCACTGCTGCATCACACCTGCTGCGTGTCCCTGATACTAATGCACTGCTGCATCACACCTGCTGAGTGTCACTGATACTAATGCACTGCTGCTGTATCATACCTGCTGCGTGTCACTGATACTAATGCACTGCTGTATCACACCTGCTGCGTGTCCCTGATACTAATGCACTACTGTATCACACCTGCTGAGTGTCACTGATACTAATGCACTGCTGCTGCATCACACCTGCTGAGTGTCACTGATACTAATGCACTGCTGCATCACACCTGCTGAGTGTCACTGATACTAATGCACTGCTGCTGCATCACACCTGCTGAGTGTCCCTGATACTAATGCACTGCTGTATCACACCTGCTGCGTGTCCCTGATACTAATGCACTGCTGTATCACACCTGCTGAGTGTCCCTGATACTAATGCACTGCTGTATCACACCTGCTGCGTGTCACTGATACTAATGCACTGCTGCATCACACCTGCTGCGTGTCACTGATACTAATGCACTGCTGCATCACACCTGCTGAGTGTCACTGATACTAATGCACTGCTGCTGCATCACACCTGCTGAGTGTCCCTGATACTAATGCACTGCTGTATCACACCTGCTGCGTGTCACTGATACTAATGCACTGCTGCATCACACCTGCTGCGTGTCACTGATACTAATGCACTGCTGCATCACACCTGCTGAGTGTCACTGATACTAATGCACTGCTGCTGCATCACACCTGCTGAGTGTCCCTGATACTAATGCACTGCTGCATCACACCTGCTGAGTGTCACTGATACTAATGCACTGCTGCATCACACCTGCTGAGTGTCCCTGATACTAATGCACTGCTGCATCACACCTGCTGAGTGTCACTGATACTAATGCACTGCTGTATCACACCTGCTGAGTGTCACTGATACTAATGCACTGCTGCATCACACCTGCTGAGTGTCACTGATACTAATGCACTGCTGCATCACACCTGCTGCGTGTCACTGATACTAATGCACTGCTGCATCACACCTGCTGCGTGTCCCTGATACTAATGCACTGCTGCATCACACCTGCTGAGTGTCACTGATACTAATGCACTGCTGCATCACACCTGCTGAGTGTCACTGATACTAATGCACTGCTGTATCACACCTGCTGAGTGTCACTGATACTAATGCACTGCTGCATCACACCTGCTGAGTGTCACTGATACTAATGCACTACTGCATCACACCTGCTGAGTGTCACTGATACTAATGCACTGCTGTATCACACCTGCTGAGTGTCACTGATACTAATGCACTGCTGTATCACACCTGCTGAGTGTCACTGATACTAATGCACTGCTGCGTGTCACTGATACTAATGCACTAGTGACTTTACCTCTTATTATCATTATTATCACTGAATTACTACATTATTCATCTTTCATATCCATTTTATTCTACATTTGAGCTCTTATTTTCTTTGCTTCTGGACACCTGAATTTCTCCTACAGGGATCAATAAAGTATTCACTCGTCACTTTACTGCTGATATTGTTACTATGGTTTATAATAACATTTACACATCTGTAAACACCTCAGAACCAACGGCTCCAGGGTTTATTTTTATTCTGTGATACCATCTTACTACTATAGTTCTTCTGCCTGTTGTCGAGTCTGAGTCTTATTTCCCGCTTTCTCTGCTGTAATGTGCAACAATCACACACTTATCTTAATCTAATCATATCTTACGTCTTCTGTGGATTCTTACTTGATTTTCCCGGTGAGAATCTTTCCTGCGTACTGCATCCCAGTGAGAGAGATGTACATTCTCAGGATCTCATTGGTCCCCTGTCAACACATCATACAACAATGAGGAGGACCTGAAAATCTGTTCAGAGTCTGCTACATGAGCCTCACATCACCGCCCCCTGCTGGTGTGACCCAGAAACACACGTCACAAGAGACAGATCCAAGGAAAAAACTGACGAAAAATAAGTCAACAATTGCTCAAAGAAGAAACCCACTCTCATTACCTCAAATGTTCTCATTTTGTGCAGAACCCACTCCCAACTCGACCCGGTTTATCTCAGCAGCTTAAAAAAATAAATGTATTTTGGGTCCGCCTTATGAAGGTGATGAAACTATATATATTGTCATAGCAACCAAAAAAATGTATCTCTCTGGTCTCGCTCTCTGGTCTCGCTCTCTGGTCTCGCTCTCTGGTCTCGCTCTCTGGTCTCGCTCTCTGGTCTCGCTCTCTGGTCTCGCTCTCTGGTCTCGCTCTCTGGTCTCGCTCTCTGTTCGTCTCTGGTCTCGCTCTCTGGTCTCGCTCTCTGGTCTCGCTCTCTGGTCTCGCTCTCTGGTCTCGCTCTCTGGTCTCGCTCTCTGGTCTCGCTCTCTGGTCTCGCTCTCTGGTCTCGCTCTCTGGTCTCGCTCCTGGTCTCGCTCTCTGGTCTCGCTCTCTGGTCTCGCTCTCTGGTCTCGCTCTCTGGTCTCTCTCTCTGGTCTCTCTCTCTGGTCTCTCTCTCTGGTCTCTCTCTCTGGTCTCTCTCTCTGGTCTCTCTCTCTGGTCTCTCTCTCTGGTCTCTCTCTCTGGTCTCTCTCTCTGGTCTCTCTCTCTGGTCTCTCTCTCTGGTCTCTCTCTCTGGTCTCTCTCTGGTCTCTCTCTCTGGTCTCTCTCTCTGGTCTCTCTCTCTGGTCTCTCTCTCTGGTCTCTCTCTCTGGTCTCGCTCTCTGGTCTCTCTCTCTGGTCTCTCTCTCTGGTCTCTCTCTGGTCTCTCTCTCTGGTCTCTCTCTGGTCTCTCTCTCTGGTCTCTCTCTCTGGTCTCTCTCTCTGGTCTCTCTCCCTGGTCTCTCTCTCTGGTCTCTCTCTCTGGTCTCTCTCTCTGGTCTCTCTCTCTGGTCTCTCTCTCTGGTCTCTCTCTCTGGTCTCTCTTTCTGGTCTCTCTTTCTGGTCTCTCTCTCTGGTCTCTCTCTCTGGTCTCTCTCTCTGGTCTCTCTCTCTGGTCTCTCTCTCTGGTCTCTCTCTGGTCTCTCTCTCTGGTCTCTCTCTCTGGTCTCTCTCTGGTCTCTCTCTCTGGTCTCGCTCTCTGGTCTCCCTCTCTGGTCTCTCTCTGGTCTCTCTCTCTGGTCTCTCTCTCTGGTCTCTCTCTGGTCTCTCTCTCTGGTCTCTCTCTCTGGTCTCTCTCTGGTCTCTCTCTCTGGTCTCTCTCTCTGGTCTCTCTCTGGTCTCTCTCTCTGGTCTCTCTCTGGTCTCTCTCTGGTCTCTCTCTCTGGTCTCTCTCTCTGGTCTCTCTCTCTGGTCTCTCTCTCTGGTCTCTCTCTCTGGTCTCTCTCTCTGGTCTCTCTCTCTGGTCTCTCTCTCTGGTCTCTCTCTGGTCTCTCTCTCTGGTCTCTCTCTGGTCTCTCTCTCTGGTCTCTCTCTGGTCTCTCTCTCTGGTCTCTCTCTGGTCTCTCTCTCTGGTCTCTCTCTGGTCTCTCTCTGGTCTCTCTCTCTCTCTCTCTGGTCTCTCTCTCTGGTCTCTCTCTCTGGTCTCTCTCTGGTCTCTCTCTCTGGTCTCGCTCTCTGGTCTCTCTCTCTGGTCTCTCTCTGGTCTCTCTCTCTGGTCTCTCTCTGGTCTCTCTCTCTGGTCTCTCTCTGGTCTCTCTCTCTGGTCTCTCTCTGGTCTCTCTCTCTGGTCTCTCTCTGGTCTCTCTCTCTGGTCTCTCTCTGGTCTCTCTCTCTGGTCTCTCTCTGGTCTCTCTCTCTGGTCTCTCTCTGGTCTCTCTCTCTGGTCTCTCTCTGGTCTCTCTCTCTGGTCTCTCTCTCCGGTCTCTCTCTCCGGTCCAGGGTTACATACCTCAAAAATGGGCAGGATGCGACAGTCCCGGACGTATCTCTCAAAAGGATAGTTCTTGGTGTATCCCAGACCCCCCAGGACCTGCAGGGCTTCACTCACACAGACCCAGCCTCCCTCTGAGCTGAAGATCTGCAAACACACAATCAACACTGAGTAACACAACGACAGGTCCATGCACAACAACCTCCTTCAGCTGAACACAGAACTGAAACTATTGTCTTTGGTCCAGAAACAAAGAGAGAGCGTCCTCCGTCTCCTTCAGTCTCTCTCCCCAAAACCCTCAAATCAAGTATTTAAAGTTTATGTGGGATTTTGTTTTTGAAGTTATTGGTTGGTCTGCACCGGACATGTTTTGTGTTAGAAAACACTTGTGGGCCTCTAGACTGAAGGATGATTTGTTACACACAAGTTGAAGATGTCCAGAGAGCAAATACCAGGAGAGTGTGTAGAGCATTGGCCTCTGAGCCCAAAGGGAGTGGGTTCAAGCCCACCACGAGACCTTCTCCACAGAGTCCCATTAATGAATGATTAAAGGACCTTCTTCTTCTTCTTAACATCAGGAAGTGTTTGTGAGGGCTGGAACGTCTCTTTTTGCAGTAAATACGGATCAAGTTTACCAATATATCTTTGTGTGTAGACATCCTCTACAACAGCAGATTGGAAAGCGGTCAATGGGGCTGAAATTCAGGCGTTCTACACTGTGTATGTGTGTGTAGCTGTCGGTTCTTCTGCAGTCCAATATGGCGGCACAACTAACAGTCGCTATGAATCCTGGGTAATTTGTGACGTTGGTGCACATCCTCCATACAAACACCCTTCACCTTGACGATGGCGGCTTCCACAGAGCAGTCTGGGAGCCCGGGTCGGTCCATCATCCCGGCTGTGAGGTACGCCATGCTCTCCATCACGTACGCGCTCATGGCCATCACCGCAAACTTCTCCTGCAGAAACACACACCTCTGTTAATGTGTGTGTGTCTGCGTGTGTGTGCTTGTGTATGTACGTGTGTGTGTCTACGTGTGTGTGTGTACGACTGTGTTGTACCTGGACCATTCCAAATTCACCCAGGCTCTTGTTGAACTGCTTCCGTGTAGCAGCGTACTCAGACGTCAATTCTGTTTAAAGACACAGACACATTCAGATGGAAAAGTAACAAAGAACCTGGTCACTGGTCTCTCTGGTCTCTCTGGTCTCTCTCTGGTCTCTCTCTGGTCTCTCTCTGGTCTCTCTCTGGTCTCTCTCTGGTCTCTCTCTGGTCTCTCTCTGGTCTCTCTCTGGTCTCTCTCTGGTCTCTCTCTGGTCTCTCTCTGGTCTCTCTCTGGTCTCTCTTGCTCTGGTCTCTCTTGCTCTGGTCTCTCTTGCTCTGGTCTCTCTGGTCTCACCGATGAGTTTCTTGATCATTCCAGCTGAAGAACTTCCCATACTGAAGCGTCCTGAGTTTAATATATTCATAGCGACCTGAGAAAACATCAAAGAAAACATCAAAGCTTCAAACCTTCAGTAACAACAACAAAAGGAAAAGTAACTAAGTACTTTGAATCCTCCTCCGACTTCACCGATAACATTCTCCACCGGGACTGGGACGTTGTCAAAGGCCACTTCACACGCTGCAATGTTGGAAAAGAAAATAGATTCAGATTAAATTTATTTGCAATTTGCAGTGAAATCACATGGTCTCTCTCTCTGGTCTCTCTCTAGTCTCTCTCTCTAGTCTCTCTCTCTAGTCTCTCTCTCTAGTCTCTCTCTCTAGTCTCTCTCTCTGGTCTCTCTCTCTGGTCTCTCTCTGGTCTCGCTCTCTGGTCTCGCTCTCTGGTCTCTCGCTCTGGTCTCTCGCTCTGGTCTCTCTCTCTGGTCTCTCTCTCTGGTCTCTCTCTCTGGTCTCTCTCTCTGGTCTCTCTCTCTGGTCTCTCTCTCTGGTCTCTCTCTCTGGTCTCTCTCTCTGGTCTCTCTCTCTGGTCTCTCTCTCTGGTCTCTCTCTGGTCTCTCTCTGGTCTCTCTCTGGTCTCTCTCTGGTCTCTCTCTGGTCTCTCTCTGGTCTCTCTCTGGTCTCTCTCTCTGGTCTCTCTCTCTGGTCTCTCTCTGGTCTCTCTCTCTGGTCTCGCTCTGGTCTCGCTCTGGTCTCGCTCTGGTCTCGCTCTGGTCTCGCTCTGGTCTCGCTCTGGTCTCGCTCTGGTCTCGCTCTGGTCTCGCTCTGGTCTCGCTCTGGTCTCGCTCTGGTCTCGCTCTGGTCTCGCTCTGGTCTCTCTCTGGTCTCTCTCTGGTCTCTCTCTGGTCTCTCTCTGGTCTCTCTCTGGTCTCTCTCTGGTTTCTCTCTCTGGTTTCTCTCTCTGGTTTCTCTCTCTGGTCTCTCTCTCTGGTCTCTCTCTCTGGTCTCTCTCTGGTCTCTCTCTGGTCTCTCTCTGGTCTCTCTCTGGTCTCTCTCTGGTCTCTCTCTGGTCTCTCTCTGGTCTCTCTCTGGTCTCTCTCTGGTCTCTCTCTGGTCTCTCTCTGGTCTCTCTCTCTGGTCTCTCTCTCTGGTCTCTCTCTCTGGTCTCTCTCTCTGGTCTCTCTCTCTGGTCTCTCTCTCTGGTCTCTCTCTGGTCTCTCTCTGGTCTCTCTCTGGTCTCTCTCTGGTCTCTCTCTGGTCTCTCTCACTGTTGGACCCTCGGATCCCCAGCTTGTCCTCTGGTTTGCCGCTGGTGATGCCGCCGTACGCTCTCTCCACAATGAAGGCTGTGATCTTGTCTTTTTTCACTCCTCCGTCTTCGACTTCGGTTCGAGCAAACACCGTCATGACGTCTGCGAAGCCTCCGTTAGAAATCCAAATCTGCCACAGACACAGTGACTCATTGTACAGTCTGACAGCGGTGGGTAAGGGCCCTGCAGGACTGACCTTGGAGCCGCTGATCAGATAATGTGAGCCGTCCTGGGACAGAGTGGCTCTGGTCTGGATGGAGGCGGCGTCACTGCCACTGCACAAACACATTCTGCTCTGAATCCAAACATTTCTGGGACGATACTTCACAAAAGAACATTTACTCGTGTTTGAAAGTAATGTCACTAAATGTGACAAATGTTAATAATATAATAATAATGAGTAATTATCATGTCCATAAAAGCAAATGGAAAAAGAACCTGCCAAACATAACGTGTTTTAGAAGTTATTAAAAATGTATTAGTCCTCCCTGAATAAGATCCAGTCTGTGTCACACCGTGTTCTTAAACATGTCTGTTTTGGGAATTTGTATTTTTATTTCATTTTTGTATTTCTTGAAGCGGTGTCTTGTGATTGGTCGTCGCTACAAGAGTTTATTGATTGATTTGTATTTTGAATTTTAAGAAAAAGTCAGTGTAAGGAGTGGTCTTCTTAGAATCATGTATTTGTTTGTTTGTATGAAGTGTTGCCGCTGCTGGACTCCTGACTTTCTCCTAAAATAAACTGTATTATTCTTAGAGCTGCACTAACTGACTTTGGGATTTTGAAGCCGTGGACTCGCTGGCCTCTCTCTTTCTGCTCCCCTCCCCGCACCCACGAAGCTATCGCCCCCCACACACACAGTGTTGTTGACGGAGCTAGCGTCTCCCAATATGGATAATACATGGATATGGATTTGCACGTGGATGGCGTGACCATAGAACGATAGAACCGGGAAGCGCGGAGGAACGGGACTTTCTTTTGACTGTCTCGCTGTGTAAGCAGTAACCGGTGACGAAGACACACGAAGTTTCAGGTTAGCTCCGCCGCTTGTTGTGCTAACTCAGCCGTCTGTGCTAACGGACCTGTAGATTTCTCACGAAAGTGGGGGCCAGTGGTCCGCTGTGATTGGTCACAATCTGGTCCCGAAACACGTTCTCTTCCTTGTTTCATCAAAACTCGATCTAAAATATAATGTCACGCCGACACAAACCTGTGACTTTTTCTTCTAAAGGACGTTTATCCAAAGCACTGCATGGACATGGATAGACTTTAGTAATGAATATAAAAATAAAGTCAGTTAGTGCAGCTTTAAGTTCTACTGGCCAACATCAAATGCATGTTTTTAAAATATTGACAACTCTTTTAGACACATTTATGAGATATTTAGAACATTTGTAGACGTGGGTCTTTATAACATTTTGATGTGAACGTGGAGGAACCCTCAGTCTGATACAGCGACAGGAAGTGAGATCGGTACCTTCCCGGCTCCGTCAGACAGAACGCTGCCACATGTTCTCCTGTGGCCAGTCTGGGCAGATACTTGTTCTTCTGCTCTTCGGTCCCAGCGATGAGGATTCCCTGTTCACACACATCAGCACAGGACATTAGAGACGCGTGTTTTTGTGAGTGAAAAACACGGAGGACTCAACAACTGCTAATAAAACATATAATATAAAAACACCACAAAAACAACAGGGAACAAGGAGAAGAACTGAAACAGGAAGTGAAGGAACACACAGAGTTTCAAAATAAGACAGAAGAGACACAGGGCAGACACACATCAGGGCAGACACACATCAGCGCAGACACACATCAGCGCAGACACACAACAGGAAGTACAACTAAAGACTTAACAACATAAAACAGGACCTAAACTTGAACCGAGAGTGTTACCTTGAGCCCGATGGCCTGATGAGCCGCCAGCGTCACCGCGATGGAGCCGTCTAAGGCTGTGATCTCAGCGATCCGAGCGTACATGGTGTTGGACAGTCCCAGACCCCCTGGACACACATCATGGGTTTAGTTCTTTCACAAACTTCAAACGAGAAATACACTAAAATGTTCACAGAAAATATGAAAAAGAAGAGCCCGGTTTGAAAAGGGTTGAAGTAAGAAAAGCGTATTTTTATCCAATCCCCTCCACGCCACTCAAACACACACACAATCAAAACCCTACCACACACACACACTTGAGTTCTGAACCCATGATGAAAGTGTCTCACCGTACTCCTCTAGGATCTGAACCCATGATGAAAGTGTCTCACCGTACTCCTCTGGGATCTGAACCCATGATGAAAGTGTCTCACCGTACTCCTCTGGGATCTGAACCCATGATGAGTGTCTCACCGTACTCCTCTGGGATCTGAACCCATGATGAAAGTGTCTCACTGTAGTCCTCTGGGATCTGAATCCATGATGAGTGTCTCACCGTACTCCTCTGGGATCTGAACCCATGATGAAAGTGTCTCACCGTACTCCTCTGGGATCTGAACCCATGATGAGTGTCTCACCGTACTCCTCTGGGATCTGAACCCATGATGAGTGTCTCACCGTACTCCTCTGGGACCTGAACCCATGATGAAAGTGTCTCACTGTACTCCTCTGGGATCTGCAGTTCTGCACCCATGATGAGTGTCTCACCGTACTCCTCTGGGACCTGAACCCATGATGAAAGTGTCTCACCGTACTCCTCTAGGATCTGAACCCATGATGAAAGTGTCTCACCGTACTCCTCTGGGATCTGAACCCATGATGAAAGTGTCTCACCGTACTCCTCTGGGATCTGAACCCATGATGAGCGTCTCACCGTACTCCTCTGGGATCTGAACCCATGATGAAAGTGTCTCACTGTAGTCCTCTGGGATCTGAATCCATGATGAGTGTCTCACCGTACTCCTCTGGGATCTGCACCCATGATGAGTGTCTCACCGTACTCCTCTGGGATCTGAACCCATGATGAGTGTCTCACCGTACTCCTCTGGGATCTGAACCCATGATGAGTGTCTCACCGTACTCCTCTGGGACCTGAACCCATGATGAAAGTGTCTCACTGTACTCCTCTGGGATCTGCACCCATGATGAGTGTCTCACCGTACTCCTCTGGGACCTGAACCCATGATGAAAGTGTCTCACCGTACTCCTCTGGGACCTGAACCCATGATGAAAGTGTCTCACCGTACTCCTCTAGGATCTGAACCCATGATGAGTGTCTCACCGTACTCCTCTGGGATCTGAACCCATGATGAAAGTGTCTCACCGTACTCCTCTGGGATCTGAACCCATGATGAGCGTCTCACCGTACTCCTCTGGGATCTGAACCCATGATGAAAGTGTCTCACTGTAGTCCTCTGGGATCTGAATCCATGATGAGTGTCTCACCGTACTCCTCTGGGATCTGAACCCATGATGAAAGTGTCTCACCGTACTCCTCTGGGATCTGAACCCATGATGAGTGTCTCACCGTACTCCTCTGGGATCAGAACCCATGATGAGTGTCTCACCGTACTCCTCTGGGATCTGAACCCATGATGAGTGTCTCACCGTACTCCTCTGGGATCTGAACCCATGATGAGTGTCTCACCGTACTCCTCTGGGACCTGAACCCATGATGAAAGTGTCTCACTGTACTCCTCTGGGATCTGCACCCATGATGAGTGTCTCACCGTACTCCTCTGGGATCTGAACCCATGATGAAAGTGTCTCACTGTACTCCTCTGGGATCTGCACCCATGATGAGTGTCTCACCGTACTCCTCTGGGATCTGAACCCATGATGAGTGTCTCACCGTACTCCTCTGGGATCTGCACCCATGATGAGCGTCTCACCGTACTCCTCTGGGATCTGAACCCATGATGAAAGTGTCTCACTGTAGTCCTCTGGGATCTGAATCCATGATGAGTGTCTCACCGTACTCCTCTGGGATCTGCACCCATGATGAGTGTCTCACCGTACTCCTCTGGGATCTGAACCCATGATGAGTGTCTCACCGTACTCCTCTGGGATCTGAACCATGATGAGTGTCTCACCGTACTCCTCTGGGATCTGAACCCATGATGAGTGTCTCACCGTACTCCTCTGGGATCTGAACCCATGATGAAAATGTCTCACTGTAGTCCTCTGGGATCTGAATCCATGATGAGTGTCTCACCGTACTCCTCTGGGATCTGAACCCATGATGAAAGTGTCTCACCGTACTCCTCTGGGATCTGAACCCATGATGAGTGTCTCACCGTACTCCTCTGGGATCTGCACCCATGATGAGTGTCTCACCGTACTCCTCTGGGATCTGAACCCATGATGAGTGTCTCACCGTACTCCTCTGGGATCTGCACCCATGATGAGTGTCTCACCGTACTCCTCTGGGATCTGAACCCATGATGAGTGTCTCACCGTACTCCTCTGGGATCTGAACCCATGATGAAAGTGTCTCACCGTACTCCTCTGGGATCTGCACCCATGATGAGTGTCTCACCGTACTCCTCTAGGATCTGAACCCATGATGAAAGTGTCTCACCGTACTCCTCTGGGACCTGAACCCATGATGAAAGTGTCTCACCGTACTTCTCTAGGATCTGAACCCATGATGAAAGTGTCTCACCGTACTCCTCTGGGATCTGAACCCATGATGAGCGTCTCGCCGTACTCCTCTGGGATCTGAACCCATGATGAAAGTGTCTCACTGTAGTCCTCTGGGATCTGAATCCATGATGAGTGTCTCACCGTACTCCTCTGGGATCTGAACCCATGATGAAAGTGTCTCACCGTACTCCTCTGGGATCTGAACCCATGATGAGTGTCTCACCGTACTCCTCTGGGATCAGAACCCATGATGAGTGTCTCACCGTACTCCTCTGGGATCTGCACCCATGATGAGTGTCTCACCGTACTCCTCTGGGATCTGAACCCATGATGAAAGTGTCTCACCGTACTCCTCTGGGATCTGAACCCATGATGAGTGTCTCACCGTACTCCTCTGGGATCTGAACCCATGATGAGTGTCTCACCGTACTCCTCTGGGACCTGAACCCATGATGAAAGTGTCTCACTGTACTCCTCTGGGATCTGCACCCATGATGAGTGTCTCACCGTACTCCTCTGGGATCTGAACCCATGATGAAAGTGTCTCACCGTACTCCTCTGGGATCTGAACCCATGATGAGTGTCTCACCGTACTCCTCTGGGATCTGCACCCATGATGAGCGTCTCACCGTACTCCTCTGGGATCTGAACCCATGATGAAAGTGTCTCACTGTAGTCCTCTGGGATCTGAATCCATGATGAGTGTCTCACCGTACTCCTCTGGGATCTGAACCCATGATGAAAGTGTCTCACCGTACTCCTCTGGGATCTGAACCCATGATGAGTGTCTCACCGTACTCCTCTGGGATCTGAACCCATGATGAGTGTCTCACCGTACTCCTCTGGGATCTGAACCCATGATGAAAATGTCTCACTGTAGTCCTCTGGGATCTGAATCCATGATGAGTGTCTCACCGTACTCCTCTGGGATCTGAACCCATGATGAAAGTGTCTCACCGTACTCCTCTGGGATCTGAACCCATGATGAGTGTCTCACCGTACTCCTCTGGGATCTGCACCCATGATGAGTGTCTCACCGTACTCCTCTGGGATCTGAACCCATGATGAGTGTCTCACCGTACTCCTCTGGGATCTGAACCCATGATGAAAGTGTCTCACCGTACTCCTCTGGGATCTGAACCCATGATGAGTGTCTCACCGTACTCCTCTGGGATCAGAACCCATGATGAGTGTCTCACCGTACTCCTCTGGGATCTGCACCCATGATGAAAGTGTCTCACCGTACTCCTCTGGGATCTGAACCCATGATGAGTGTCTCACCGTACTCCTCTGGGATCTGAACCCATGATGAGTGTCTCACCGTACTCCTCTGGGACCTGAACCCATGATGAAAGTGTCTCACTGTACTCCTCTGGGATCTGCACCCATGATGAGTGTCTCACCGTACTCCTCTGGGATCTGAACCCATGATGAAAGTGTCTCACCGTACTCCTCTGGGATCTGAACCCATGATGAGTGTCTCACCGTACTCCTCTGGGATCTGAACCCATGATGAGTGTCTCACCGTACTCCTCTGGGATCTACACCCATGATGAGTGTCTCACCGTACTCCTCTGGGATCTGCACCCATGATGAGTGTCTCACCGTACTCCTCTGGGATCTGAACCCATGATGAGTGTCTCACCGTACTCCTCTGGGATCTGAACCCATGATGAGTGTCTCACCGTACTCCTCTGGGATCTGAACCCATGATGAAAATGTCTCACTGTAGTCCTACGGGATCTGAATCCATGATGAGTGTCTCACCGTACTCCTCTGGGATCTGAACCCATGATGAAAGTGTCTCACCGTACTCCTCTGGGATCTGAACCCATGATGAGTGTCTCACCGTACTCCTCTGGGATCAGAACCCATGATGAGTGTCTCACCGTACTCCTCTGGGATCTGAACCCATGATGAGTGTCTCACCGTACTCCTCTGGGATCTGAACCCATGATGAGTGTCTCACCGTACTCCTCTGGGATCTGCACCCATGATGAGTGTCTCACCGTACTCCTCTGGGATCTGCACCCATGATGAGTGTCTCACCGTACTCCTCTGGGATCTGAACCCATGATGAGTGTCTCACCGTACTCCTCTGGGATCTGAACCCATGATGAGTGTCTCACCGTACTCCTCTGGGATCTGAACCCATGATGAGTGTCTCACCGTACTCCTCTGGGATCTGCACCCATGATGAGTGTCTCACCGTACTCCTCTGGGATCTGCACCCATGATGAGTGTCTCACCGTACTCCTCTGGGATCTGAACCCATGATGAAAGTGTCTCACCGTACTCCTCTGGGATCTGAACCCATGATGAGTGTCTCACAGTACTCCTCTGGGATCTGAACCCATGATGAGTGTCTCACCGTACTCCTCTGGGATCTGAACCCATGATGAGTGTCTCACCGTACTCCTCTGGGATCTGAACCCATGATGAGTGTCACACCGTACTCCTCTGGGATCTGAACCCATGAGGAGTGTCTCACCGTACTCCTCTGGGATCTGCACCCATGATGAGTGTCTCACCGTACTCCTCTGGGATCTGCACCCATGATAAGTGTCTCACCGTACTCCTCTGGGATCTGAACCCATGATGAGTGTCTCACCGTACTCCTCTGGGATCTGAACCCATGATGAGTGTCTCACTGTAGTCCTCTGGGATCTGAATCCATGATGAGTGTCTCACCGTACTCCTCTGGGATCTGAACCCATGATGAAAGTGTCTCACCGTACTCCTCTGGGATCTGAACCCATGATGAGTGTCTCACCGTACTCCTCTGGGATCTGAACCCATGATGAGTGTCTCATCGTACTCCTCTGGGACCTGAACCCATGATGAAAGTGTCTCACCGTACTCCTCTGGGATCTGCACCCATGATGAGTGTCTCACCGTACTCCTCTGGGACCTGAACCCATGATGAAAGTGTCTCACCGTACTCCTCTAGGATCTGAACCCATGATGAAAGTGTCTCACCGTACTCCTCTGGGATCTGAACCCATGATGAAAGTGTCTCACCGTACTCCTCTGGGATCTGAACCCATGATGAGCGTCTCACCGTACTCCTCTGGGATCTGAACCCATGATGAAAGTGTCTCACTGTAGTCCTCTGGGATCTGAATCCATGATGAGTGTCTCACCGTACTTCTCTGGGATCTGAACCCATGATGAAAGTGTCTCACCGTACTCCTCTGGGATCTGAACCCATGATGAGTGTCTCACCGTACTCCTCTGGGATCAGAACCCATGATGAGTGTCTCACCGTACTCCTCTGGGATCTGCACCCATGATGAGTGTCTCACCGTACTCCTCTGGGATCTGAACCCATGATGAAAGTGTCTCACCGTACTCCTCTGGGATCTGAACCCATGATGAGTGTCTCACCGTACTCCTCTGGGACCTGAACCCATGATGAAAGTGTCTCACTGTACTCCTCTGGGATCTGCACCCATGATGAGTGTCTCACCGTACTCCTCTGGGATCTGAACCCATGATGAAAGTGTCTCACCGTACTCCTCTGGGATCTGAACCCATGATGAGTGTCTCACCGTACTCCTCTGGGATCTGAACCCATGATGAGTGTCTCACCGTACTCCTCTGGGATCTGCACCCATGATGAGCGTCTCACCGTACTCCTCTGGGATCTGAACCCATGATGAAAGTGTCTCACTGTAGTCCTCTGGGATCTGAATCCATGATGAGTGTCTCACCGTACTCCTCTGGGATCTGAACCCATGATGAAAGTGTCTCACAGTACTCCTCTGGGATCTGAACCCATGATGAGTGTCTCACCGTACTCCTCTGGGATCAGAACCCATGATGAGTGTCTCACCGTACTCCTCTGGGATCTGCACCCATGATGAGTGTCTCACCGTACTCCTCTGGGATCTGAACCCATGATGAAAGTGTCTCACCGTACTCCTCTGGGATCTGAACCCATGATGAGTGTCTCACCGTACTCCTCTGGGATCTGAACCCATGATGAGTGTCTCACCGTACTCCTCTGGGACCTGAACCCATGATGAAAGTGTCTCACCGTACTCCTCTGGGATCTGAACCCATGATGAGTGTCTCACCGTACTCCTCTGGGATCTGAACCCATGATGAGTGTCTCACCGTACTCCTCTGGGATCTGCACCCATGATGAGTGTCTCACCGTACTCCTCTGGGATCTGAACCCATGATGAAAGTGTCTCACCGTACTCCTCTGGGATCTGAACCCATGATGAGTGTCTCACCGTACTCCTCTGGGATCTGAACCCATGATGAGTGTCTCACCGTACTCCTCTGGGATCTGAACCCATGATGAAAGTGTCTCACCGTACTCCTCTGGGATCTGAACCCATGATGAGTGTCTCACCGTACTCCTCTGGGATCTGAACCCATGATGAGTGTCTCACCGTACTCCTCTGGGATCTGCACCCATGATGAGTGTCTCACCGTACTCCTCTGGGATCTGCACCCATGATGAGTGTCTCACCGTACTCCTCTGGGATCTGAACCCATGATGAGTGTCTCACCGTACTCCTCTGGGATCTGAACCCATGATGAGTGTCTCACCGTACTCCTCTGGGATCTGAACCCATGATGAGTGTCTCACCGTACTCCTCTGGGATCTGCACCCATGATGAGCGTCTCACCGTACTCCTCTGGGATCTGAACCCATGATGAAAGTGTCTCACTGTAGTCCTCTGGGATCTGAATCCATGATGAGTGTCTCACCGTACTCCTCTGGGATCTGAACCCATGATGAAAGTGTCTCACCGTACTCCTCTGGGATCTGAACCCATGATGAGTGTCTCACCGTACTCCTCTGGGATCAGAACCCATGATGAGTGCCTCACCGTACTCCTCTGGGATCTGCACCCATGATGAGTGTCTCACCGTACTCCTCTGGGATCTGAACCCATGATGAAAGTGTCTCACCGTACTCCTCTGGGATCTGAACCCATGATGAGTGTCTCACCGTACTCCTCTGGGATCTGAACCCATGATGAGTGTCTCACCGTACTCCTCTGGGACCTGAACCCATGATGAAAGTGTCTCACCGTACTCCTCTGGGATCTGAACCCATGATGAGTGTCTCACCGTACTCCTCTGGGATCTGAACCCATGATGAGTGTCTCACCGTACTCCTCTGGGATCTGCACCCATGATGAGTGTCTCACCGTACTCCTCTGGGATCTGAACCCATGATGAAAGTGTCTCACCGTACTCCTCTGGGATCTGAACCCATGATGAGTGTCTCACCGTACTCCTCTGGGATCTGAACCCATGATGAGTGTCTCACCGTACTCCTCTGGGATCTGAACCCATGATGAAAGTGTCTCACCGTACTCCTCTGGGATCTGAACCCATGATGAGTGTCTCACCGTACTCCTCTGGGATCTGAACCCATGATGAGTGTCTCACCGTACTCCTCTGGGATCTGCACCCATGATGAGTGTCTCACCGTACTCCTCTGGGATCTGCACCCATGATGAGTGTCTCACCGTACTCCTCTGGGATCTGCACCCATGATGAGTGTCTCACCGTACTCCTCTGGGATCTGAACCCATGATGAGTGTCTCACAGTACTCCTCTGGGATCTGAACCCATGATGAGTGTCTCACCGTACTCCTCTGGGATCTGCACCCATGATGAGTGTCTCACCGTACTCCTCTGGGATCTGCACCCATGATGAGTGTCTCACCGTACTCCTCTGGGATCTGCACCCATGATGAGTGTCTCACCGTACTCCTCTGGGATCTGCATCCCGAACAGCCCCAGTTCTTTGAGTCCAGTCAGAGTTTCAGGAGGAATCTTTGCTTCTCTGTCGATCCTCGCAGAGTCCACTGTCCACACAAACACAAACACAAACACAAACAAAAACACAAAGGTAAATATTAGAATATTACAAATATAATATATTCAAACAAACATTAGACGGCCCTAAATATTCTAAGCTTTTTTAATGATACGCTGAACGTTTTTTTTTTAGATTTCGGGGCTTTTTCACGCCCGGGTCAGTTGTGAAGAGTTCATTAACAGGATATTAGGGCGACTGCAACAGGAAACATCAGAACGCCCACTTTGTAACGACAACAACACCAAAAAAGGTCCCGAGGCGGAGGTCGGAAACACCAGGACATCTACCAAGAACAGCAATGGTTTATTTATATTTATTTTGTTAAAGCCAAAAGCAAAGGCTAAAGTTTGTCTTATTGACTGTGATTGACAGTGCTGCAGCGCCCTCTGTTGGACAAACATACAACTTACTGAAAGACATTATGATTAAATATTTAAATATTCAAATATATTTGAATACTTAAATTAATAAACAAACTAACTTCCAAAATGTTTTTTTGTGCCAAAGTCAAAGCCCTACTTTGTACAAAGTTAGAGAAAAATAAAATGACTGCCCGTTGTTTATGGTCGTACCTTCTTCAGCGAAGTATCTCTCCACAGGAGCCACCAGCTGAGCCACCTCCTCCACTTCATCGTTAGAGATTTCAGGATAAGGGAAAACCTCGTTCTGCAGAGAGTTTTTAGTTAAATAACAAAAGGAAAAGGCTGAATGTGGGAGAAAATACTACAGGTCAGAAAAACTATTATATTAGTATCACGATATTTTGCACACAATTAAATCAATACAGTAGAGAAAAGTATTGCTATATTGAATAAAAGAAAATAAAAAAATAATGATGTGTTTAGCCTGGAAGTTTCCATCTGACGTTCTGTGACAGGGGTCTCGAACCTTTTACTATCAGAGCTACTTTTACACAAAGAGCTTCTCTTTTTGCAGTTGTAATAAAAATGTTATAATTCCGAGAGAAAACAAAACATCCCATAATACTGATAATACATTCCAGATCATGTGGTGAATTCTAAATCCTTTGGAGAGCTACCTGAAAGAGGCGGGCGAGCTACAGGTATCTCCCGAGCTACAGGTTGGAGACTCCTGCTCGAAGATGTCTCTGTGACTGTGGTATCGGAATAATGTACGTGAAGTGCAGCTCCACGTCATGTGAGAGGTCGTCTGTTCAGGAACTTGTCCTTTGATAAGGTGCTGTGTCCTTTGATAAGGTGCTGTGTCCTATAATAAGGTGCTGTGTCCTTTGATAAGGTGCTGTGTCCTATAATAAGGTGCTGTGTCCTTTGATAAGGTGCTGTGTCCTATAATAAGGTGCTGTGTCCTTTGATAAGGTGCTGTGTCCTTCGATAAGGTGCTGTGTCCTATAATAAGGTGCTGTGTCCTTTGATAAGGTGCTGTGTCCTTTGATAAGGTGCTGTGTCCTTTGATAAGGTGCTGTGTCCTTTGATAAGGTGCTGTGTCCTTTGATAAGGTGCTGTGTCCTTTGATAAGGTGCTGTGTCCTATGATAAGGTGCTGTGTCCTTTGATAAGGTGCTGTGTCCTTTGATAAGGTGCTGTGTCCTTTGATAAGGTGCTGTGTCCTTTAATAAGGTGCTGTGTCCTTTGATAAGGTGCTGTGTCCTTTGATAAGGTGCTGTGTCCTTTGATAAGGTGCTGTGTCCTTTGATAAGGTGCTGTGTCCTATAATAAGGTGCTGTGTCCTTTGATAAGGTGCTGTGTCCTTTGATAAGGTGCTGTGTCCTTTAATAAGGTGCTGTGTCCTTTGATAAGGTGCTGTGTCCTTTGATAAGGTGCTGTGTCCTTTGATAAGGTGCTGTGTCCTTTAATAAGGTGCTGTGTCCTTTAATAAGGTGCTGTGTCCTTTGATAAGGTGCTGTGTCCTTTGATAAGGTGCTGTGTCCTTTGATAAGGTGCTGTGTCCTTTGATAAGGTGCTGTGTCCTTTAATAAGGTGCTGTGTCCTTTGATAAGGTGCTGTGTCCTTTGATAAGGTGCTGTGTCCTTTGATAAGGTGCTGTGTCCTTTAATAAGGTGCTGTGTCCTTTAATAAGGTGCTGTGTCCTTTGATAAGGTGCTGTGTCCTTTGATAAGGTGCTGTGTCCTTTGATAAGGTGCTGTGTCCTTTGATAAGGTGCTGTGTCCTTTGATAAGGTGCTGTGTCCTATAATAAGGTGCTGTGTCCTTTGATAAGGTGCTGTGTCCTTTGATAAGGTGCTGTGTCCTTTGATAAGGTGCTGTGTCCTTTAATAAGGTGCTGTGTCCTTTAATAAGGTGCTGTGTCCTTTGATAAGGTGCTGTGTCCTTTGATAAGGTGCTGTGTCCTTTGATAAGGTGCTGTGTCCTTTGATAAGGTGCTGTGTCCTTTGATAAGGTGCTGTGTCCTATAATAAGGTGCTGTGTCCTTTGATAAGGTGCTGTGTCCTTTGATAAGGTGCTGTGTCCTTTGATAAGGTGCTGTGTCCTTTGATAAGGTGCTGTGTCCTATAATAAGGTGCTGTGTCCTTTGATAAGGTGCTGTGTCCTTTGATAAGGTGCTGTGTCCTTTAATAAGGTGCTGTGTCCTTTGATAAGGTGCTGTGTCCTTTGATAAGGTGCTGTGTCCTTTGATAAGGTGCTGTGTCCTTTAATAAGGTGCTGTGTCCTTTAATAAGGTGCTGTGTCCTTTGATAAGGTGCTGTGTCCTTTGATAAGGTGCTGTGTCCTTTGATAAGGTGCTGTGTCCTTTGATAAGGTGCTGTGTCCTTTAATAAGGTGCTGTGTCCTTTGATAAGGTGCTGTGTCCTTTGATAAGGTGCTGTGTCCTTTAATAAGGTGATGTGTCCTTTAATAAGGTGCTGTGTCCTTTGATAAGGTGCTGTGTCCTTTGATAAGGTGCTGTGTCCTTTGATAAGGTGCTGTGTCCTTTAATAAGGTGCTGTGTCCTTTAATAAGGTGCTGTGTCCTTTGATAAGGTGCTGTGTCCTTTGATAAGGTGCTGTGTCCTTTTATAAGGTGCTGGTCCTTTAATAAGGTGCTGTGTCCTTTGATAAGGTGCTGTGTCCTTTGATAAGGTGCTGTGTCCTTTTATAAGGTGCTGTGTCCTTTAATAAGGTGCTGTGTCCTTTAATAAGGTGCTGTGTCCTTTAATAAGGTGCTGTGTCCTTTGATAAGGTGCTGTGTCCTTTGATAAGGTGCTGTGTCCTTCGATAAGGTGCTGTGTCCTTTGATAAGGTGCTGTGTCCTTTGATAAGGTGCTGTGTCCTTCGATAAGGTGCTGTGTCCTTCGATAAGGTGCTGTGTCCTTTGATAAGGTGCTGTGTCCTTTGATAAGGTGCTGTGTCCTTTGATAAGGTGCTGTGTCCTTTGATAAGGTGCTGTGTCCTTTGATAAGGTGCTGTGTCCTTTGATAAGGTGCTGTGTCCTTTGATAAGGTGCTGTGTCCTTTGATAAGGTGCTGTGTCCTTTGATAAGGTGCTGTGTCCTTTGATAAGGTGCTGTGTCCTTTGATAAGGTGCTGTGTCCTATAATAAGGTGCTGTGTCCTTTGATAAGGTGCTGTGTCCTTTGATAAGGTGCTGTGTCCTTTGATAAGGTGCTGTGTCCTTTGATAAGGTGCTGTGTCCTTTGATAAGGTGCTGTGTCCTTTGATAAGGTGCTGTGTCCTTTGATAAGGTGCTGTGTCCTTTAATAAGGTGCTGTGTCCTTTAATAAGGTGCTGTGTCCTTTGATAAGGTGCTGTGTCCTTTGATAAGGTGCTGTGTCCTTTGATAAGGTGCTGTGTCCTTTGATAAGGTGCTGTGTCCTTTAATAAGGTGCTGTGTCCTTTGATAAGGTGCTGTGTCCTTTGATAAGGTGCTGTGTCCTTTAATAAGGTGATGTGTCCTTTAATAAGGTGCTGTGTCCTTTGATAAGGTGCTGTGTCCTTTGATAAGGTGCTGTGTCCTTTGATAAGGTGCTGTGTCCTTTGATAAGGTGCTGTGTCCTTTAATAAGGTGCTGTGTCCTTTAATAAGGTGCTGTGTCCTTTGATAAGGTGCTGTGTCCTTTGATAAGGTGCTGTGTCCTTTTATAAGGTGCTGTGTCCTTTAATAAGGTGCTGTGTCCTTTAATAAGGTGCTGTGTCCTTTAATAAGGTGCTGTGTCCTTTGATAAGGTGCTGTGTCCTTTGATAAGGTGCTGTGTCCTTCGATAAGGTGCTGTGTCCTTTGATAAGGTGCTGTGTCCTTTGATAAGGTGCTGTGTCCTTCGATAAGGTGCTGTGTCCTTCGATAAGGTGCTGTGTCCTTTGATAAGGTGCTGTGTCCTTTGATAAGGTGCTGTGTCCTTTGATAAGGTGCTGTGTCCTTTGATAAGGTGCTGTGTCCTTTGATAAGGTGCTGTGTCCTTTGATAAGGTGCTGTGTCCTTTGATAAGGTGCTGTGTCCTTTGATAAGGTGCTGTGTCCTTTGATAAGGTGCTGTGTCCTTCGATAAGGTGCTGTGTCCTTTAATAAGGTGCTGTGTCCTTTGATAAGGTGCTGTGTCCTTTGATAGAGTCCTGTGTCCTTCCACAGCGGTTACAGCATGTTTCAAAGCAGTAAGAATAAACTCTAAATATGACACAATACAAACATCTAAACTATGAGGGACCAAGAAAAGGGTAGTTATAAAAAGGTCAATATTTCTTCTACACAGAACAACAACAACAACAACAACAACAACAACAACAACAACAACAACAAACATGGTGGATTCAAACAGAGGTTTCCAAAAGTCTGATTGTTTTCACTTTTGGGTGATTCCAAAGATATTGCTTTCATAGATTCATTTTGATGAAGGGTTTTCAATTTAAACATTTGGATTTGTGAAAGTGGAATTTGCCCAAAAAAGATGAACAGATTAAGTCGTGTTTGGAGATGTTTTTGTTAAAGAAACTCAATGTCTTTATTATGGAAAGTGATGTTGGGGATGAATCTTATGGAGAATAAATTGTTTCCAGAATGAGTGTCGGTCCTACCAGGTCCAACCAGGTCTTACCCGGTCCTACCAGGTCCTACCCGGTCTTACCCGGTCCTACCTTGTTCACTTGTCCCAGGAACAGGTCCTTGGCGTAGGCGAGCCTGGGGGCGTGGGTCCTGAAGGTCCTCTGCTGCTGCCGGAGATGGAGCACTTCTTTGGGGCCATGACTGCGGAGAAACCCTGCTCCTTTCACAGATTTGGATAAAAGTCTAATTCTGTTCACATTCATTGTTTTTGTGACAGAAAGTACCGACAGTAAACCGGTGCTGAAGTTTACCGACTCCAACCTTTCACCCGTTTGCGTCGCGGAGAGATGACGTAGGAGCGAGATGTTACAAAATAAATAAATACAGAAATTACCATATTTTTCTAGGCTAAGATTATAGACATTAAACAGATTCTATAAGCTCTATTTTTTATTATATTTATATTTATTATTATTATTATTATTATTTTTTATTAAACATATACGATCGTTCTTAATTCTCTGTTTGTGAATGAACTATAAACAGGACCCCCAACATTGTAAAGCAAATATAAGAAACTGCTTATACTTATACAGTGTTTTGTATCTATATCCGTAAAAGAACAGTTTATGAGGGACTTGTAAATCTCCAACGTCATTTAAACGCGTCCCGTACCACTAGCAGTAGCTCACAACCAACACTAGATGGCGCTACAGACGATGTAATGAATGTGAATACAGCTCACTCTAATATGTTGTTGATAATATGTAAATGGTCTTCTGTGGTGTCAGGCCATAGCAGCAGGTGAAAGCAGGTGAAAGACAGATCCTGTCAGAGCTCTGAAGCTGAGCAGGGCAGCGCCTGGTTAGTTCAACACAACACAATCTATTCTTGTATTTCCCTGAATCACAACAGCGTCATCTCAGAGACTTCTCCAACACAGATCAGAGAATCAACAGTTAACACACAATATACAGAAAACATGGTATTGGATCAGAGAAAGAGACCAATGTCCATGAATGTTGATAAACGTCATACATGTGACAAATGTCACACATGTGATAAATGTCATACATGTGATAAATGTCATACATGTGATAAATGTCATACATGTGATAAATGTCATACATGTGATAAATGTCATACATGTGATAAATGTCATACATGTCGTAGAATGTTAAAGTGTCCTGGATCACTACAGTCCTTTCTGTTTGACACTAACTGCCCAACAGACTCCTGCATCAGAGGAAAAACTCTAAAACCCAGGACTCAGGCTGTAGAACGAGGACTGAGGCTGTAGATCCAGGAGTCAGACTGTAGAACGAGGACTGAGGCTGTAGAACCAGGACTCAGACTGTAGAACGAGGACTGAGGCTGTAGATCCAGGAGTCAGACTGTAGAACGAGGACTGAGGCTGTAGATCCAGGACTCAGACTGTAGAACGAGGACTGAGGCTGTAGATCCAGGAGTCAGGCTGTAGAACGAGGACTGAGGCTGTAGATCCAGGAGTCAGACTGTAGAACGAGGACTGAGGCTGTAGATCCAGGACTCAGACTGTAGAACGAGGACTGAGGCTGTAGATCCAGGACTCAGACTGTAGATAGAGGACTGAGGCTGTAGATCCAGGAGTCAGGCTGTAGAACGAGGACTGAGGCCACACAGCGGTTGTAGAACGTGGACAAGTCCTGAAGATACTCCAGGGCAGGGCCTGGTTAGTGCTGTGATGGGAGACCTCTGGGAACAGCAGGTGCCACAGTGGGACGTCTGCGGCTGTGAAGTGCCAAACTGTGGTTGTGTCCTTAGGCAAGACACTTCCCCCACATTAGAATGAGTCTGGTGTGTGTGTGGATGGTTGGTGGTGGTGTCTAGTCTCTTCTTCCAACTCTCGCTCTCCCTCTCTCTCAACCAATCATCTATTTATCTCCCTCTCTAAATACAAATATATTTATATATTACACCTCTCTAAATATCTCTTTCTCTCTCTCTCTCTAAATATCTATTTATCTCTCTCTCTCTATCTCTCAATTAATCATCTCTCCATCTCTCTAAATATCTATTTCTGTCTATCTACAGTATGTATATCTTTGTCTCCCTCTCGAAATATCTATATGTCTCTCCAAATATCTCTCTCTCTCTCAATCAATCTCCATATCTGTTTCTCTCTAAATATCTATCTACTTCTCTCTCTCTCCCTCTCTTTCTCTCTCTCCCTCTCTACAAACCTGTTTATCACCAATGCATGACAGACCTCCTCTCCCTGATGACGTTGTGATGAGGACGTGCCCCCCATGCCCCCCTCCCTCTCTCCCCCCATGCCCCCCCCCCCCCCCCATCCTCCCAGTTTAAGCCGTGTGCTATTTTTAGCGTCCGCAGCTCAGGGCCAGACAAACAGGTTGAACTGTCACTCAGACCTTCTGCCACACTTTCCTTGAGCCACGGGCGGCTTTAAGAAGGAGTGCACCGCTGCTTTGCCCTTCATTATCTCAGGAAGCAACCACAGGCCTCTTGTCTGCAGCCCACAGCTCCATGCAGGTGGATTAAGTCTGTCTCCTGCTCTGTTTAAGAGACGCTCTGTGGCAAACACACCCACGACAACAGTTCTACATCCATTCATTACAGATTCAACAATGTATTTGCCATTTGCAGTAAAACCACATTGGAATAACTGTGCAAGACGACCCCAGTGTCACCAGAGAGAAGACAGTGGTGAATCTCACATGATCTGGTGGCTTCAAAAATACAATGTTGGCCCCAACTGAGTCTGGTTTAACCCTTTACTGTTCATTCCTTGAAGAAAGCAATGTCATTTTTTTCTTTTTTGGATTAAAGATTAAGATTAAGACATTTTTCATTCATCCAGTTTTCATAACACTTTAATGCAACTTTTGTTAAAGTTAAACTCATCATTCTACCAGTGTGCAGAAGCCTGTACTTTTCCACTTCATGTTTTGACTCTCTGCTGCACTGTGGCAGCTGCTGATTGGACGTCTCTGTTTCTCCTGTGACTATATCACCACTTGCTGTCTAACATCCTTTGTTTATGTTGTTCGTGCTATCTCTACCATCGACAATAAAACATGTCTTCTGTCTAAATTAAAGACACAATCCCAGACTTTGGCTGATTCCTAACACAGCGGGGAAATTTCAGTGTTGCATCACAAGTTACAAATTCAGTCGGAAATAATGTAACCCTATCAACCCTTTAATAAAATACAATACAATCTCTGACTCTAGCATAAAAAGGAGCAGCATAACATCTCAATCTTTACCAAAGTAATGAAAGAAGTTTAAATCACCAAGACTTAAGAACAAAAAGCCCCAACTTAAAATAAAGAAGCAAATTTAAAACACTATATTTTCTAATGTAATATAGTTGTGTATTTATCTGAACACGTTGCAGCACGAGGCGCTGGGACAAAGTCGGTCATTTCCTAAAATGTAGTTCCAAATAATTCATTTTTATGTATTTTTATGAACCCCTAGTTTTTCATGATAGTCCTTGTGGGCTACTGGAACAAGGCGAAAGTGGGCGAGATGCGATAACACGACACACCAACCTGTGCACAGCCTGGATTGATTACCAGAAAGCCTACGACTCAATGCCACACACATGGATCATGGAATGCTTGAAGTTGTACAATATCAACAGGG
Organism: Knipowitschia caucasica; assembly: GCA_964034765.1. Taxonomy (NCBI): domain Eukaryota; kingdom Metazoa; phylum Chordata; class Actinopteri; order Gobiiformes; family Gobiidae; genus Knipowitschia; species Knipowitschia caucasica. Next base: position 1,583,063 of record OZ035828.1, read on the forward strand.
CTCTAAGGGACTTTGTTGCAAACTCGATGGGAATGTGGAAGACCACCCTTGAGGCAAATGGCCGCTCGCACAAGTAACCATCAAATGTGGTATCTACCAAGGAGATGCTCTGTCCCCACTACTGTTCTGCAGAGGCCTCAACCCTCTAAGCCAAGTAATTGACCAGACTGGCTATGGATACCGCCTCAGGAACGGAGCAAAGATCAGTCCCCTCCTCTACATGGATGACATCAAGCTGTACGCCAAGAGCGAGAGAGACATCGACTCTCTGATCCAAACAACCAGGATCTACAGCCATGACATCGGGATGTCATTCGGGCTCGAGAAATGTAGCAGGATGGTGACTCGGAGAGGCAAGGTAGTCCACACAGAAGGGATCTCACTCCCAGAGGGAACAATAGCAGACGTTGAGGACAGTTACAAGTATCTCGGTATACCACAGGCAAATGGCAACCTCGAACAGGTGACGAGGAAAGCGGCAACTGCCAAATACCTCCAGCGAGTAAGGCAGGTCCTAAGAAGCCGGCTCAATGGCAAGAACAAGGCCCGGGCAATTAACAGCTACGCCCTGCCAGTGATCAGATACCCTGCAGGAATAATCAGGTGGCCAAAGGAAGAGATTCAGACCACGGATGTTAAAACTCGAAAGCTCCTTACCATGCATGGCGGGTTCCATCCCAAATCCAGCACCGTGAGACTGTACGTAAGCCGTAAAGAAGGAGGCCGAGGACTAGTGAGTGTGAGAGCCACTGTCCAGGACCAAACATCCAAACTCCATAACTACATCATGGAGAAGGCCAAAACGGATGACGTACTCAGTGAATGTCTCAGGCAGTGGCGAGATGAGGAGGTGCTGGAGGAGAGCCCATCATGGGAGAACAAGCCCCTACACGGCATGTACCACCGGAGCATAACAGAAGTGGCTGATCTCAAGAAGTCCTACCAATGGCTAGAAAGGGCTGGCCTACAGGACAGCACAGAGGCACTCATCATGGCTGCACAGGAACAGGCACTGAGCACCAGAGCGATAGAGGCCCAGATATACCACACCAGACAAGACCCAAGGTGTCGGTTGTGCAAAGAGGCACCTGAGACGATCCAACACATAACTGCAGGGTGCAAGATGCTGGCAGGGAAGGCCTACATGGAACGCCATAACCAAGTGGCTGCATAGTGTACAGAAACATCTGTGCAGAGTATGGGCTGGAAACCCCAAGGTCTAAGAAACTCCTCCAAAGGTGGTGGAAAATGAGAAGATCCTGTGGGACTTCCAGATACAGACCGACCGAATGGTTATGAACCAACCTGACATCGTGGTGGTGGACAAAGGGCAGAGGACAGCCGTGGTGGTGGACAAAGGGCAGAGGACAGCCGTGGTGGTGGACAAAGGGCAGAGGACAGCCGTGGTGGTGGACAAAGGGCAGAGGACAGCCGTGGTGGTGGACAAAGGGCAGAGGACAGCCGTGGTGGTGGACAAAGGACAGAGGACAGCCGTGGTGGTGGACGTGGCAATTCCAAGCGATGGTAACATCCGGAAAAGGAACATGAAAAGCTTGAGAAATACCAAGGTCTCAGAGAGGAGCTGGAGAGGGCCTGGAGGGTAAAGGTCACAGTAGTGAGAGGGCCTGGAGGGTAAAGGTCACAGTAGTGAGAGGGCCTGGAGGGTAAAGGTCACAGTAGTGCCCGTGGTGATCGGTGCACTCGGGGCAGTGACCCCGAAGCTAGAAGAGGTTACAGCGGATCCCTGGAACAACCTCGGACATCTGGGTCCAGAAATGTGCAGTGCTAGGAACAGCAAAGATACTGCACAGAACCCTCAGGCTCCCAGGCCTCTGGTAGAGGACCCGAGCTTAGAGAGGGATAACCGCCCACGGAGGGCCAAAGGTGAGTGGACAATTTATAAGATCATGATAAAGATACAGAGACAGACAACAGTGTAACTCATTTATTTGTGGTCCACATGGTCACAGAACTGTTTTACATGAACGAGGATGTGTCTACGTCAGAAACAGAAACATAATAAAACATCTTCCCTTCGACTTTAAACTGCTTCACTGTAAACTTTGGATGATATCGTTGAGAAAAGCACGAATGATGAAGTCAAATATCAAAGGGGAGCAGGACGCACACACATTATCTTACACATATTTACACGTTTTCTTCCAAAGCTCCTTTACATATGTCCACACGGTCCTCTCTTTACAACCTGACAGTACAGAGGGCAGTGCACGCTGGAGCGGGAACAGACAGTGGACTGTAAACAGCTGTTGGTTTGAGAATAAACGATAAAGAGACTAATAAAGACAGTAGGCATCAGTGGCGACGAAGACCATGGACAGAACCAGAAGTGATCGATGATGTCATAGGTACAAGACCCATTTTAATATGTTGTGTGTATTATTCAGTTACTGCGGTCTTAAAGAGAAATATTATGCCTTATATTTGGTCATTGACAATTATAATGAGACTAATTACTTTGTCATTCCATTTAGATTCTCCAACCCTTTTCCATAAGAGAGCTACTGAAATGGCAGAGAGCTACTGAAATGGACGAGAGCTACAGAAATGGACGAGAGCTACAGAAATGGACGAGAGCTACAGAAATAGCAGAGAGCTACTGAAATGAAAGAGAGCTACAGAAATGGCACAGAGCTACTGAAACAGAAGAGAGCTACAGAAATGGCCGAGAGCTACAGAAATGGCCGAGAGCTACAGAAATGGCCGAGAGCTACAGAAATAGCAGAGAGCTACTGAAATGGACGAGAGCTACAGAAATGGCCGAGAGCTACTGAAATGAAAGAGAGCTACAGAAATGGCACAGAGCTACTGAAACAGAAGAGAGCTACAGAAAGGGCCAAGAGCTACAGAAATGGCCGAGAGCTACAGAAATGGCCGAGAGCTACAGAAATGGACGAGAGCTACGGAAATGGCAGAGAGCTACTGAAATGGCCGAGAGAGCTACAGAAATGGACGAGAGCTACGGAAAAGGCAGAGAGCTACTCCTTTAGCAGTTGCGATACAATTGTAGTCTGTAATAACTACAGTAAATGATGGAGAACTCAGAGAAACAGCCACAGGAGGCCCCTCAGTCCAATGTGAAGTCTCAAGTAAACACACGGTGAGACAAGTATGAAGGTCGACTGAGTGTAATTCTCTGTGCCGCCACCAGAGGGAGCAGGGGGCATAGTTTCCTGTTTCTTTCCAAACGTGAAAACTACAGGCTGCAAACTATGCCATGGGATTGTTGAGAACATTTCACCTGAGATAAATACTGATACTGTTGTCCATCGTCAATTTTTAACAGGACAAAGGGTGCAGAGTCATAAAGGGCGGAGTCAGAAGGGGCGGAGACAAAAAGGGCCGGAGCTACATGTTTGTGCCAGAGCTTCCTGATTTAAAGTATCTTGAACATCCTACAATCCAGAATTGAAATAGTAAAGTTAGAGAGAATAAAATCCAAACCAAAGCTCAGGACAGTGCTCTCTGCTCCTCATGAAGCAGTGTGTTTTATAGTTTGTGATTCTCTGATCTGTGTTGGAGAATCGGCAGCTCTGTAAAGTCCTCTGAGATAACTACTGCTGTGATTTAGGGCTGTACAAGAATGAAATAGAAATGGAATTGAAAGGAAAGAGAACCCTTTGAAGCAGCCATCTTTAAATCCATGTGGAGACTTCAAACAAGGGAAAGAATGAGACGCGTAACGATAATGAAACATGAATATTGCACGGTCAAACACCTCCATCGTGTCCCAGTCTCCAGCGTGCACACAACCAAATATGTAGAAGTGATATTAAAACGGTCATTTGTGACGAGTCTCAGATAATGGGTGATGTCACACTCTCAGGCCGGACTCAGACCTGCTGAGTGTGACCTGTTCTAAGACCTTTGCTACAGTCTTTGCGTTCTCCTCAACAACACAATATAAAAGAGTCAGAATCAGTTAAAGGGGAAACATTCGACTGCTTTGTAGTTTCAGTCGTTCAGGAAGTTCTTCATCTCAGAGCACTGCAAAAAGTGATAAAAGATACAGAAATGTCTCCTTTGGAATGAGCAAATAAAGCAACAGTTCTTGAAATCAGACTAAGGCTGTATCCGAATGTCCACACTACACCCTACCCACTCAGTCACTACATAGTGCACTATGTAGTGCACTATGTAGTGGACTATGTAGTGCACTATGTAGTGCACTATGTAGTGCACTATAGAGGGAGTAGTGTGGACATTCGGATACAGCCTAAATGTCTTTGTCCCATTGGAGAATCTGTTCTTAACACAGTCAGGGCCAAACAATAAAAAACAGGATATTTGGGTAAATTTATCATATGGGTTAGAATTATACAATCCTGACTTGAGAAACCTTCACAGACAATGCATTCTGGGATGTTGCAGATTTGCAACATTGGCCAGCTGTGGTAAATAGAGATGAGGAGAAAAACCCAGAGGAGATATCAGCTACTAATCTGCATGTACTTTATATTTATACAGTATGTAGATAGATACAGTCATCGCTGCAGGACCTGTACGAGGCCCGAGCTCAAGGCCGGGCTGGTCGTATCACTGCTGACCCCTCTCATCCCGCACATGGACTATTCCAACCACTCCCCTCTCACCTGCACATGGACTATTCCAACCACTCCCCTCTCACCTGCACATGGACTATTCCAACCACTCCCCTCTCACCTGCACATGGACTATTCCAACCACTCCCCTCTCACCTGCACATGGACTATTCCAACCACTCCCCTCTCACCTGCACATGGACTATTCCAACCACTCCCCTCTCACCTGCACATGGACTATTCCAACCACTCCCCTCTCACCTGCACATGGACTATTCCAACCTCTCCCCTCAGGCAGGAGACTACGGTCCATCAGGACCAGAACCTCCATAAGAACAGTTTCTTCCCTTCTGCTGTTGGACTCTTGAACACTTAATAATCCATCACTGACCTCTGTATGTAGTAAACTGAACACATTTATGTAGTTTTTTTTAATGCCTTCTTGATCTTATTCTACTGTAACTTGTTTGCACCGAGGGCCAAAGACATTTCCTCGTTTGTGACTTCCTGTTTCTCACATGGCAATAAAAGGATTCTGATTCTGACTATATACTATGTTGTGAAACCTGGAGACTGACATTTTGGAAGTAAGACAGCTGCGCCCCCTGGTGGACAGGAGGAGAACTGTGTGTGGCTAAAGCTCAGTCCAGCAGTGGTCCTTCTGAGTAAAGGGTTAAAAATGTGGATGTGGAGGAGATAGGTCATAATAAATAAAGTTGTTGCAAATCTGCAGCGTCTGGAGACGGTTAACACAGTCAGAATGGGCTCTGATTGAGATACAATACAATACACAATACAAGCAGTTATTACCTCATATTTTATCATTTTTTGCAGTGTGGGACTTTCCTGATTAAATACAGATTAAATAAAAAAAATATAAATAGTTTGCTGCAAAGCCTTCAGTGAAACCACAGTAAAAGTACAATCCTGCTACTTTAGACGCCCTCGGTTCTGTATAGGACGATAATGCTTCTTATTGGTTAATAACGCTCTAAGCACATACAGTTTTTTGTGACTAGAATAATTAAATGCATGAATAATTGGCACATGAGTCACAGATATCACAGTGCACCTGGAGCTACGGCTACATTAAATATTTGTACAAATTCACTTAAAGGTTCTTCCTCATTGTGGAGACACTGTATTTAAAACCAGGCAAGCCATAAAACCAAAATAAACAAATCTGTCCGTAGCAGAGGACGCCGTGAACCAGACCTGAAGGACTGTCGTCGGATGGAAATGTAGAGATAAATATTAGGATTTATTTACTTTCCACATAAATGAACATTAACAATCCAGATATTTTACATTCAGTGGTTTGAGGATGAATAAATAACACATTTTAACACTGGTAAAAACATAATAAAACCTATCTTAGTAATGGCTTGCGTCATCTTTAGAAACAGTGTCGCAAACTTCCACCAAAATCTAACCCTAAACTCGTAATAAAGTCAGACGTTAAATGTATCGATGCTACAGCTGTATCTTCATGACCCTAACCCTGAAAAACAGTCCATGGTCTTGTGCAAACTGAAGGAGAAGCTGTCGGACTGAAAACCTGAAGGAACCATGACACAGGAGGCACTGGGCCTGTGTGCGTCAGTCCAAGTCTTCCTGCCGGGAACAAGGACAGACCTCATGGTTCTGTGGATCCTGAGAACCCGATACAGAGGTCCCGTGTCTGTAGTAAATCTTATGTGTAATTTGTGTTTTTACAATGATTTATGTTAATGGGATGTTTTCTGGTGTCTTAGGACCAGGTCTGCAAATTAGCTGTTAGCTATACGGCTATGAATGTGGCATCGGTACCTGTAACAAGGCTTCTTGTTCTGTCCCTATCAAATAAACATATACTAATAATAATGATAAACCTGCAAAGTGTGTCAGCAAAATGTTTGAAGGCTTTAAACCCAGACACTGCACCCATCGCCGCTGATCACACCATTTAGTAAATATTAGACCTGATCGCTCTCTAACCCAGACATACACTGGAGAAGTCACACTCTCCTGAGGAAGTTACACAGAAGAAATACTCTGTGTTGTTGTTAAAAACGATACTGAGACAATTCACTTTGTAATTTCATGTTTTAAAACTGATCAATTGTATTTCATTTTGAGAATACATATTTTTGACCGTATGACCCTGAACTATTGTCGAAGTCGAACAATAAATATATCAAACATTTGTCCCTGTGGAATCAGCCTCAACGGTGAGATTTGCCGGAGAATAGTCAGAACAATGGGCCTCAGCTGTCAATCAAGAATTTGAATTCATTGCATCCAATCAGGAACCTGTGGGGGCGGAGCTAAGTCTGACATTTGAAAACATCACTCCATCTTTACAGTTTGGAAAGTACTGACCTTCAGTTTTAATAGAAAAGTGTGAAGGGTAAAACAATGCTTCCTGCCTGTAACTCTTGATGCTGCCACCAGAGGGCAGTACAGGCAGCACTGAGCACTGGGCACTGGCTACGGGAGGCTGTGGTTCTCCTCTGACTCTTAGGTCATGGTATAGCGCTAATATGTTATATGCTAATGTTGTGTGATGTGTTTGGAGCTTCAGGGGCCGCTGTATCAGGCTCTGCTCAGAAACACAGGAGCTCATTCCAGTCGACTGAGGTTGAACGAAACATAGAAGTGTTCGTGAGTTCTCGTGAGTTCTCGTAAGTTTTCGTGAGTTCTCGTGAGATCTCGTGAGTTCTCGTGAGATCTTGTGAGTTCTCGTTGGCCGTCGTAGCTTCTCTGTGAACTTGCTCCAGATGAATGTCCCTCCTCAGGCCTCACACCACTGTGCTGATGCCGCTGTGCTTGGGTTTTGTGCTGGAGGAGCTCTGTGATTGGCTGGGGGCTGGGTGGTGGTGGTGTGGGTGGAGCGGGTGTTGGGGCGGGTGAGGAGGGTGAGGAGGGTGAGGAGGGTGAGGAGGGTGGGGCGGGTGCTGCAGGTGGGCCGGCGGGTGGAAGTGGTGGTGGTGGTGATAAGGCGGAGGGTTCTGCTGCGTGGCCTGGCAGAACTGAGCGTGGGCCGCCGTGGACTCGGAGTCTCCTCGAGCGGCGTGGTGAGGGAGGAGGGAGGGGTGAGGGGAGAGGGAGGGGTGAGGGGAGAGGGAGGGGTGAGGGAGGAGGGAGGGGTGAGGGCTCTGTGGAGTGGGGCTGGGAGACCTCACACGCCTGGTCCCGAACAGAGAGCCCAGGAGAGAGGCCGAGTTGGGGAGAGACTGGCCGCTGTAGCGAGAGGGACAGTCCCGGCTGGAGGGGGGTCTTCTGAGCATGTGGGGGCTGCTAATGATGGACCCCTGCAGAGAGCACACAGTCTATGTTAGAGCTACTGTCTATGTTAGAGCTACTGTCTATGTTAGAGAACAACACTTAAAGTTTAAACATGAGTCTGAAATATCATGCAACAGAAGAGACAAACACACAAACCTAGACTATGACACACACACGCCCCCTTCACACAGACATGTTTGGACTGGACCCAGACTCAGGACACAGCAGTCATTTTGACGGCTCAAAATAAAGTAGTTTTAGTTTAACTGATTTTATTACTAAGCTAATGCTAATGGCTGAACGGTGTGTTGCTATGGTAACTAGCACTGGACAGTCTAGGCCCAGCTTAGGTCCAGGACACATCCAGTACCAGTCCAGTACCAGTCCAGGACTAGTCCAGGACGAGTCTAAGCCAGGTCTAGGCCCAGTCTATGCCCAGTCCAGGACCAGTCTAGGACCAGTCTAGGACCAGTCTAGGACCAGTCTATTCCCATTTTAGGACGAGTCCAGGACCAGTCCAGGACCAGTCTAGGCCCAGTCTATGACCTGTCCAGGACCAATCTGGTTGTAAATAATTTCATAAACTTAATGAGATGGAAATAAACTAAATCTAGAAATAGACCAAAACAAAGCCGTCAGATTGACTGCTGTGGGAGTCCTGGTGTAACGTGGTCGTGACTAATCTTCTGTGTGAAAGGGGAGCAGTGGTTGAGGATCCATGCCAGACCAGGCCATGCAGAGTTAGCATCTACGCTAAAAGCAGCAGAGAGGAGCGTGCGAGCTACAGGAGAAGTTCACTCTGACCCAGATTCTCCACTTACTTCCAGATTGCTGTCTAGAGATCCTGCGCTGCTGCGCCGCCCACGCTTGCCTGTCCACAACATCACACAGCACTTTTTCAACACATGGAATATATACAGGCCTCGTTACCGCGGCAACGGCCCCACGGGACCATGGGGAGGAAGCTGGGCCCAGTATCTCATTCTCCTCTGAGGACCTGACTGACGTACAGCCGCTGACCGGGCACATGGTTTTTACTTAAAAGAATGAATATATTTGTGGACGTGAAAACGATTATGAGATTCTTTACTTTGGCCCCGGAGGTCGCAGTAGAGTTTAAGGACAGCGGTGATGATCCAGGATTATTTTGCAAATGAAATAAGTTCCCGAAAATATCCTCCAAACAAACTCAGAGGCACAGGTTTGAGGCTGTGGACCAGAAATCCTCTGCACATGTGAGGTCCAACACAGGGCCAGCAGGGGGCGCTGTCTTGATAGTTCTTTAAGCAGTGTGCTCAGTGCCTGTGACTGAGTGGTCTCTCTCTGGTCTCTCTCTGGTCTGCCTCTGGTCTGCCTCTGGTCTCTCTGGTCTGCCTCTGGTCTCTCTGGTCTGCCTCTGGTCTCTCTCTGGTCTCTCTCTGGTCCCTCTTTGGTCTCTCTCTGGTCTCTCTCTGGTCTGCCTCTAGGCTCTCTCTCTGGTCTCTCTCTGGTCCCTCTCTGGTCTCTCTCTGGTCTCTGTCTGGTCCCTCTCTGGTCTCTCTCTGGTCTCTCTCTGGTCTCTTTCTGTTCTGCCTCTAGTCTCTCTCTGGTCTCTCTCTGGTCTCTCTCTGGTCTGCCTCTGGTCTCACTCTGGTCTCACTCTGGTCTCACTCTGGTCTCACTCTGGTCTCACTCTGGTCTCACTCTGGTCTCTCTCTCTGGTCTCACTCTGGTCTCGCTCTGGTCTCACTCTGGTCTCACTCTGGTCTCTCTCTGGTCTCTCTCTACGGTCTCTCTCTCTACGGTCTCTCTGGACTCTCGCTAGACTCATTCTCGTCTCGCTCTGGTCTCTCTCTGGTCTCTCACTCTGGTCTCACTCTGGTCTCTCTCTGGTCTCTCTCTGGTCTCACTCTGGTCTCACTCTGGTCTCTCTCTGGTCTCTCACTCTGGTCTCACTCTGGTCTCACTCTGGTCTCTCTCTGGTCTCTCTCTGGTCTCTCACTCTGGTCTCACTCTGGTCTCTCTCTGGTCTCACTCTGGTCTCGCTCTGGTCTCGCTCTGGTCCCTCTCCTCCTCCACATGTTATAGTTAATCTCATTCTCTTCATGCCATGCAGTGCTTCTGTTTTAACAGCAGTGAATCATTAGTATCAACATAAACCGTCACACACCATGTGCTAACGTTAGCTTAGCATTAGCTTAGTGCAGGAACACAGAAGAGAGAGCACATCCCCCCTGTGCTAGCATCACTCAGTCAAGCTCATGTTGTGCTTTTTAACACTGAGTTCTACTGTTTTCCATTTTCCATGAGTCTGTGGTCATTTTATGCTGTTTTTATGCTGTGCTGCTGGTGTTGTTGTAAATGTGTTATATAAATAAAGCGGGCTCTGACTTTATACTTGATGGATGTTTGAAGCAGCTCTGGTTTTGACACAATCCTGATCCTAGCCACGGAATAAAAACCACTTCCTCAGTTTTCTTCCAAACCCAAAGTGATTCTGTGATTCTGATCAAACAGGATACGGAACGATTCTGTGTTTTAAGGGACGGTTGGTCTCACTCTGGTCTCACTCTGGTCTCACTCTGGTCTCACTCTGGTCTCGCTCTGGTCTCTCTCTGGTCTCTCTCTGGTCTCTCTCGGGTCTCTCTCTGGTCTCGCTCTGGTCTCTCTCTGGTTGCTCTCTAGTCTCTATCTGGTCTCTCTCTCTGGTCTCTTTCTGGTCTCTCTGGTCTCACTCTGGCCTCTCTCTCTGGTCTTTCCCTGGTCTTTCCCTGGTCTTTCCCTGGTCTCTCTCTGGTCTGTCCCCTGGTCCGTCCCCTGGTCTCTCCCCTGGTGTGTCTCCTGGTACCTGCGTCAGAGAGGTCCCTCAGAGAGCTGCTGAGGGCGCTCCTCTTCAGACCGTCCCCGATGGCGTAGGAGTCGTCCAGACTGGCCCGGCTCAGGTTGCCAGTTCCGGTGTCGTTTTTCAGCCCGGAGCACTGGGACACGCAGACCCTGACCACGCCCTTCTGCTTCTCCAGTTCAGCTGCTCACACCAGGACAGACACACTCTTTATCTGTGTTTCACATGGTCCTGGTAACTACGGTAACGGTCACAAGTCAGATTTATAGTCTTACATGGTTTAGTTTTGTTTTATATGGCAACTTTCTTGGACTTTGAATGACGCTTCACATGTTATTATTATTTCAACACTCTGGTCTCTCTCTGGTCTCTCTAGTCTCTCTCTGGTCTCTCTAGTCTCTCTCTGGTCTCTCTCTGGTCTCTCTCTGGTCTCTCTCTGGTCTCTCTAGTCTCTCTCTGGTCTCTCTCTGGTCTCTCTGGTCTCTCTCTGGTCTCCCTCTGGTCTCTCTCTGGTCTCTCTCTCTGGTCTCTCTCTGGTCTCTCTCTGGTCTCTCTCTCTGGTCTCTCTCTGGTCTCGCTCTGGTCTCGCTCTGGTCTCGCTCTGGTCTCGCTCTGGTCTCGCTCTGGTCTCGCTCTGGTCTCTTTCTGGTCTCTTTCTGGTCTCGCTCTGGTCTCGCTCTGGTCTCGCTCTGGTCTCCCTCTGGTCTCGCTCTGGTCTCTCTCTGGTCTCTCTCTGGTCTCGCTCTGGTCTCGCTCTGGTCTCGCTCTGGTCTCGCTCTGGTCTCGCTCTGGTCTCTCTCTGGTCTCCCTCTGGTCTCTCTCTGGTCTCTCTCTCTGGTCTCGCTCTGGTCTCGCTCTGGTCTCGCTCTGGTCTCGCTCTGGTCTCGCTCTGGTCTCGCTCTGGTCTCACTCTGGTCTCGCTCTGGTCTCGCTCTGGTCTCGCTCTGGTCTCTCTCTGGTCTCTCTCTGGTCTCTCTCTGGTCTCGCTCTGGTCTCGCTCTGGTCTCGCTCTGGTCTCGCTCTGGTCTCGCTCTGGTCTCATACTTACATTCTATGCGGTACTTCTCCATCTCCTGCACCTCTGCCACAGACTCTCGGAGGTCGTCTGTGAACTTCTTTCGGTCCTGAGGGTTGGGAGCGTTGAAGTTGATGAGGACTTTGACGTCGGCTCCAGGGACGGCGGACGTCAGGCGGACTCCGTTTGGGTAATCTGCGAAGAAAACCATAAATAAAACACTTAAAGGAGCAGTCTGTGAACATGTGGCCAGAAGTGGTACTGCAGCCTCTCCCACTCTCCCTGACTCAGGTTGCCAGATATGCAGACGAATCCAGCTGGGACCATAACAGCTGAATAGACAAGAGTTTAGTCAACAACAAATCTATAACCAACACCTTTTTCACAAAGATAGAAATCCTGGTTTTATTCCTTGTTTTGTCGTTAATGATTTGAGAATCATAACGAGACCTTTTTTAGTTCTGCGCCACATGGTACTTTACCAGTGAGATTAGCTCCGCGTGGTGAATTCTGGTCTCACTCTGGTCTCCCTCTGGTCTCTCTCTGGTCCCTCTCTGGTCTCTCTCTGGTCCCTCTCTGGTCTCTCTCTGGTCTCTCTCTGGTCTCTCTCTGGTCTCTCTCTGGTCTCTCTCTGGTCTCTCTCTCTGGTCTCTCTCTGGTCTCTCTCTGGTCTCTCTCTGGTCCCTCTCTGGTCTCTCTCTGGTCCCTCTCTGGTCTCCCTCTGGTCTCCCTCTGGTCTCCCTCTGGTCTCTCTCTGGTCTCTCACTTACACTGGTTCTCGAACAGCAGCACTTGCATCCCGTACAGAGAGAATGATTGTCTGAAGCTGTAGGTCACAGAGTTCTTCTTCTTCTGGAAGATCTTGGAAACCTGTGAACCACAACAGAACTGCTCTGTGCGCGCCAGTGCCATGGAGCTGATGCGGCTGCAGCAGTGAGAGCGTCCCCTGATGCGGCCGCAGCAGTGAGAGCGTCTCCTGATGCGGCCGCAGCAGTGAGAGCGTCTCCTGATGCGGCCGCAGCAGTGAGAGCGTCTCCTGATGCGGCCGCAGCAGTGAGAGCGTCTCCTGATGCGGCCGCAGCAGTGAGAGCGTCTCCTGATGCGGCCGCAGCAGTGAGAGCGTCCCCTGATGCGGCCGCAGCAGTGAGAGCGTCCCCTGATGCGGCTGCAGCAGTGAGAGCGTCTCCTGATGCGGCCGCAGCAGTGAGAGCGTCTCCTGATGCGGCCGCAGCAGTGAGAGCGTCCCCTGATGCGGCCGCAGCAGTGAGAGCGTCTCCTGATGCGGCCGCAGCAGTGAGAGCGTCTCCTGATGCGGCCGCAGCAGTGAGAGCGTCTCCTGATGCGGCTGCAGCAGTGAGAGTGTCACGTACCACCAGCAGGTCGTTGAAGAGGAAGATCTCTCTCTGGTGCAACCCCAGTTTCTGAGGTTTGTTTGGGTCCGGGACCTCAAAGAGGCGACAGTAACAGACCAGTCTGCGGTGAGGCAGCGACAGCACCTGCCACACATGGTGTTGGATTATTATATCGATAAGTCACACATGGTCCAAGGCACAATCAATAACGATTTGTGTGACAGGATTTACTACTATTAGATCTTTCTCTCTCTGGTCTCTCTCTGGTCTCTCTCTGGTCTCTCTCTGGTCTCTCTCTGGTCTCTCTCTGGTCTCTCTCTCTCTGGTCTCTCTCTGGTCTCTCTCTGGTCTCTCTCTGGTCTCTCTCTGGTCTCTCTCTGGTCTCTCTCTGGTCTCTCTCTGGTCTCCCTCTGGTCTCCCTCTGGTTTCTCTCTGGTCGTATATCTCAGTTCTAACCCTCTCCTTTGGAGGAGAATAGACCAATGGGTAAAGACCTCTATCAAGAGTTTTAATTAATGACGTCCAATCAGGAGGCTGTGGGGGCGGGGCTTCACTTGGAATAGTTTGAAATACTCACACATCCGAGTCCGTGGTGTAACGATCCGATCTGCAAGAACAATGAGAAACGTGGATCAAGAAAAGAGCTTTGCAGTTTTCATCAAGACATTTCACATTAATGCAGATGCAGTCTTCCTGAAAATGTGAGACTGGCTTCTTCTCTGACAATGTTCAAATCCAGTTTAAAAACAGTAAAGGCTCAGTAAAGATGCAGTGATGCAGATGCAGTGATGCAGACGCAGTGCTGCAGACGCAGTGATGCAGACGCAGTGACGCAGACGCAGTGCTGCAGACGCAGTGCTGCAGACGCAGTGACGCAGACGCAGTGCTGCAGACGCAGTGATGCAGACGCAGTGCTGCAGACGCAGTGATGCAGACGCAGTGACGCAGACGCAGTGCTGCAGACGCAGTGACGCAGACGCAGTGATGCAGACGCAGTGATGCAGACGCAGTGATGCAGACCCACCGGCTTCTTCCCCACGATGAGCTTCTCCACCTTCTGCACTTGCGACACATGGTCCTCGTTGGTCTTCAGCTCCCTCTTCCTGATTCGCTCGTAGATTCCAACCAGCATCTCACGGGGAATGTCCTCTCCATCGTCCACTCCTGATGATTGACAGATGGTTAGAGACTTTGTTAGAGTTTAGGGAAAGGTCACAGGAAAAGAGCTCAGGGAAGATTCGCTGCTCCTCCATGTTGAAAGGACAGCTGAGATGTTCTGCTGGGACTAGGTAGGGGACTCTATCTATCTCTATCTCTCTGGTCTCCCTCTGGTGTCCCTCTGATCTCTCTCTGGTCTCTCTCTAGTCTCTCTAGTCTCTCTCTAGTCTCTCTCTAGTCTCTCTAGTCTCTCTCTGGTCTCTCTAGTCTCTCTCTGGTCTCTCTGGTCTCTCTAGTCTCTCTCTGGTCTCTCTCTGGTCTCTCTCTGGTCTCTCTCTGGTCTCTCTCTGGTCTCTCTCTGGTCTCTCTCTGGTCTCTCTCTGGTCTCTCTCTGGTCTCTCTCTGGTCTCTCTCTGGTCTCTCTGGTCTCTCTCTGGTCTCTCTGGTCTCTCTCTGGTCTCTCTCTGGTCTCTCTGGTCTCTCTCTGGTCTCTCTGGTCTCTCTCTGGTCTCTCTGGTCTCCCTCTGGTCTCTCTGGTCCCTCGATAGTAAGGTATGTACCTCTGAGGTTCTTGACGAAGTCGTCCAGCTTCATCTTCCTCTCCGGCTTCACGTTGGGGCTGTACATGTCTGTGTTGAGGAGGATGATGGCGAAGGCGAGGATGAAGATGGTGTCGGGGTTTCTGAACTGCCGCACCACCCCCGGGTTACAGATGCAGTACCTCTGACTGTGGACCACAACCATCGTCACTGTCACTGGTACTATCCATGTATTCTGCTGGTATTATTCATTCAATGTTCTCTTGTATCGTCCTAAACCACAACAGTAATTATCTGTGAGGACTTTACAGAACTGTTGAAATCTCCAACACAGATCAGAGAGAGAAGCAATGATCGAAACACAAAACAAAAACAAAATATACAGAGACATTGGTCCATCAGGAGCAGAGTCCAATGTCCATAAATGTGGTTGAATGTGGAGAGTCCTGGATCATCTCTGTCCTTAGAGCCTCCAGGACCAGAGACGAACAACTCTGATCAATCAACCCCTAAAGCAGGGGTCTCAAACCGGTTCCAGAAAGGACCATGTGGCTGCAGGTTTTACTTCCAACAGGTCCAAACTGAGCAGGAGCACAGATGACTCCACCCATTTCCTCAGGTGAGTCCAGTTTTAACCTGAAGATTTGAGGAAATGGGCGGAGTCATCTGTGCTCCTGGTCTCTGCTCCGTATGGTCCCTGGTCTGTGCTCCGTATGGTCCCTGGTCTCTGCTCCTTATGGTCCCTGGTCTCTGCTCCTTATGGTCCCTGGTCTGTGCTCCGTATGGTCCCTGGTCTCTGCTCCTTATGGTCCCTGGTCTCTGCTCCGTATGGTCCCTGGTCTGTGCTCCGTATGGTCCCTGGTCTCTGCTCCGTATGGTCCCTGGTCTCTGCTCCGTATGGTCCCTGGTCTCTGCTCCGTATGGTCCCTGGTCTCTGCTCCGTATGGTCCCTGGTCTCTGCTCCGTATGGTCCCTGGTCTCTGCTCCGTATGGTCCCTGGTCTCTGCTCCGTATGGTCCCTGGTCTCTGCTCCGTATGGTCCCTGGTCTCTGCTCCGTATGGTCCCTGGTCTCTGCTCCGTATGGTCCCTGGTCTCTGCTCCGTATGGTCCCTGGTCTCTGCTCCGTATGGTCCCTGGTCTCTGCTCCGTATGGTCCCTGGTCTCTGCTCCTTATGGTCCCTGGTCTCTGCTCCGTATGGTCCCTGGTCTGTGCTCCGTATGGTCCCTGGTCTGTGCTCCGTATGGTCCCTGGTCTGTGCTCCGTATGGTCCCTGGTCTGTGCTCCGTATGGTCCCTGGTCTCTGCTCCTTATGGTCCCTGGTCTCTGCTCCGTATGGTCCCTGGTCTGTGCTCCGTATGGTCCCTGGTCTGTGCTCCGTATGGTCCCTGGTCTCTGCTCCGTATGGTCCCTGGTCTCTGCTCCTTATGGTCCCTGGTCTCTGCTCCGTATGGTCCCTGGTCTCTGCTCCTTATGGTCCCTGGTCTCTGCTCCTTATGGTCCCTGGTCTCTGCTCCGTATGGTCCCTGGTCTCTGCTCCGTATGGTCCCTGGTCTCTGCTCCTTATGGTCCCTGGTCTCTGCTCCTTATGGTCCCTGGTCTCTGCTCCGTATGGTCCCTGGTCTCTGCTCCGTATGGTCCCTGGTCTCTGCTCCTTATGGTCCCTGGTCTCTGCTCCGTATGGTCCCTGGCTGTGCTCCGTATGGTCCCTGGTCTCTGCTCCTTATGGTCCCTGGTCTCTGCTCCTTATGGTCCCTGGTCTCTGCTCCGTATGGTCCCTGGTCTGTGCTCCGTATGGTCCCTGGTCTCTGCTCCGTATGGTCCCTGGTCTCTGCTCCTATGGTCCCTGGTCTCTGCTCCGTATCTGGTCCCTGGTCTCTGCTCCTTATGGTCCCTGGTCTCTGCTCCTTATGGTCCCTGGTCTCTGCTCCTTATGGTCCCTGGTCTCTGCTCTGTATGGTCCCTGGTCTCTGCTCCTTAGGTCTGGATGTCCCTGTCTGGTCTCTGCTCTGTATGGTCCCTGGTCTCTGCTCCTTATGGTCCCTGGTCTCTGCTCCTATGGTCCCTGGTCTCTGCTCCGTATGGTCCCTGGTCTCTGCTCCGTATATGGTCCCTGCCTGTCTCTGCTCCGTATGTTCCCTGGTCTCTGCTCCGTATGGTCCCTGGTCTCTGCTCCTATGGTCCTGGTCTCTGCTCCGTATGGTCCCTGGTCTCTGCTCCGTATGGTCCCTGGTCTCTGCTCCTATGGTCCTGTCTGCTCCTATGGCTCTTGCTTTTGGTCCCTGGTCTCTGCTCCGTATGGCTCCCTGGTCCTGCTCCGTATGGTCCCTGGTCTCTGCTCCGTATGGTCCCTGTCTCTGCTCCGTATGGTCCCTGGTCTCTGCTCCGTATGGTCCTGGTCTCTGCTCCGTATGGTCCCTGGTCTCTGCTCCGTATGGTCCCTGGTCCTGGTCCTGGCTGCTCCGTATGGTCCCTGGTCTCTGCTCCTATGGTCCCTGGTCTCTGCTCCGTATGGTCCCTGGTCTCTGCTCCGTATGGTCCCCTATGGTCCTGGTCTCTGCTCCGTATGGTCCCTGGTCTCTGCTGCCGTATGGTCCCTGGTCTCTGCTCCTGGTCCCTGGCTCTGCTCCGTATGGTCCCTGGTCTCTGCTCCGTATGGTCCCTGGTCTCTGCTCCGTATGGTCCCTGGTCTCTGCTCCGTATGGTCCCTGGTCTCTGCTCCGTATGGTCCCTGTCTTGCTCCGTTGGTCCCTGGTCTCTGCTCCGTATGGTCCCTGGTCTCTGCTCCGTATGGTCCCTGTCGCTCTATGTCCTGCTCCGTATGGTCCCTGGTCTCTGCTCCGTATGGTCCCTGGTCTGTGCTCCGTATGGTCCCTGGTCTCTGCTCCGTATGGTCCCTGGTCTCTGCTCCGTATGGTCCCTGGTCTCTCTCCGTATGGTCCCTGGTCTCTGCTCCTATGGTCCCTGGTCTCTGCTCCGTATGGTCCCTGGTCTCTGCTCCGTATGGTCCCTGGTCTCTGCTCGCTCCTCGTATGGTCCCTGGTCTCTGCTCCGTATGGTCCCTGGTCTCTGCTCCGTATGGTCCTGGTCCCTGGTCTCTGCTCCGTATGGTCCCTGGTCTCTGCTCCTATGTATGGTCCCTGGTCTCTGCTCCGTATGGTCCCTGGTCTCTGCTCCTATGGTCCCTGGTCTGCTCCGTATGGTCCCTGGTCTCTGCTCCGTATGGTCCTGGTCCTCTGCTCCGTATGGTCCCTGGTCTCTGCTCCGTATGGTCCCTGGTCTCTGCTCCGTATGGTCCCTGGCTCCTATGTCCTGGTCTTGCTCCGTATGGTCCCTGTCTGCTCCGTATGGTCCCTGGTCTCTGCTCCGTATGGTCCCTGGTCTCTGCTCCGTATGGTCCCTGGTCTCTGTCCGTATGGTCCCTGGTCTGGCCCTGGTTCTCCGTATGGTCCCTGGTCTCTGCTCCGTATGGTCCCTGGTCTGTGCTCCGTATGGTCCCTGGTCCTGCTCCGTATGGTCCCTGGTCTTGCTCCGTATGGTCCCTGGTCTCTGCTCCGTATGGTCCCTGGTCTCTGCTCCGTATGGTCCCTGGTCTCTGCTCCGTATGGTCCCTGGTCTCTGCTCCGTATGGTCCCTGGTCTCTGCTCCGTATGGTCCCTGGTCTCTGCTCCGTATGGTCCTGTCTGGTCTATGGTCTGCTCCGTATGGTCCCTGGTCTCTGCTCCGTATGGTCCCTGGTCTCTGCTCCTTATGGTCCCTGGTCTCTGCTCCGTATGGTCCCTGGTCTCTGCTCCGTATGGTCCCTGGTCTCTGCTCCGTATGGTCCCTGGTCTCTGCTCCGTATGGTCCCTGGTCTCTGCTCCGTATGGTCCCTGGTCTCTGCTCCGTATGGTCCCTGGTCTGTGCTCCGTATGGTCCCTGGTCTCTGCTCCTTATGGTCCCTGGTCTGTGCTCCGTATGGTCCCTGGTCTCTGCTCCTTATGGTCCCTGGTCTCTGCTCCGTATGGTCCCTGGTCTCTGCTCCGTATGGTCCCTGGTCTCTGCTCCGTATGGTCCCTGGTCTCTGCTCCGTATGGTCCCTGGTCTCTGCTCCGTATGGTCCCTGGTCTCTGCTCCGTATGGTCCCTGGTCTCTGCTCCGTATGGTCCCTGGTCTCCTGCTCCTTATGGTCCCTGGTCTCTGCTCCGTATGGTCCCTGGTCTCTGCTCCGTATGGTCCCTGGTCTCTGCTCCGTATGGTCCCTGGTCTCTGCTCCTATGGTCCCTGGTCTCTGCTCCGTATGGTCCCTGGTCTTGCTCCTATGGTCCCTGGTCTCTGCTCCTATGGTCCCTGGTCTCTGCTCCGTATGGTCCCTGGTCTGTGCTCCGTATGGTCCCTGGTCTCTGCTCCGTATGGTCCCTGGTCTGTGCTCCGTATGGTCCCTGGTCTCTGCTCCTTATGGTCCCTGGGCTCTGCTCCGTATGGTCCCTGGTCTCTGCTCCGTATGGTCCCTGGTCTCTGCTCCTTATGGTCCCTGGTCTCTGCTCCGTATGGTCCCTGGTCTGTGCTCCGTATGGTCCCTGGTCTGTGCTCCGTATGGTCCCTGGTCTCTGCTCCTTATGGTCCCTGGTCTCTGCTCCGTTGGTCCCTGGTCTCTGCTCCGTATGGTCCCTGGTCTGTGCTCCTTATGGTCCCTGGTCTCTGCTCCGTATGGTCCCTGGTCTGTGCTCCGTATGGTCCCTGGTCTCTGCTCCGTATGGTCCCTGGTCTCTGCTCCTTATGGTCCCTGGTCTCTGCTCCGTATGGTCCCTGGTCTCTGCTCCGTATGGTCCCTGGTCTGTGCTCCGTATGGTCCCTGGTCTCTGCTCCGTATGGTCCCTGGTCTCTGCTCCTTATGGTCCCTGGTCTCTGCTCCGTATGGTCCCTGGTCTTGCTCCGTATGGTCCCTGGTCTCTGCTCCTTATGGTCCCTGGTCTGTGCTCCGTATGGTCCCTGGTCTCTGCTCTTATGGTCCCTGGTCTCTGCTCCGTATGGTCCCCTGGTCTCTGCTCCTTATGGTCCCTGGTCTCTGCTCCTTATGGTCCCTGGTCTCTGCTCCGTATGGTCCCTGGTCTCTGCTCCGTATGGTCCCTGGTCTCTGCTCCGTATGGTCCCTGGTCTGTGCTCCTTATGGTCCCTGGTCTCTGCTCCTTATGGTCCCTGGTCTTGCTCCTATGTCCGTCTCTGCTCCTATGGTCCCTGGTCTCTGCTCCGTATGGTCCCTGGTCTCGCTCCTATGGTCCCTCTGCTCCTAGTCCTGGTCCCTGGTCCTGTCTGCTCCGTATGGTCCCTGGTCTCTGCTCCGTATGGTCCCTGGTCTCTGCTCCGTATGGTCCCTGGTCTCTGCTCCGTATGGTCCCTGGTCTCTGCTCCGTATGGTCCCTGGTCTCTGCTCCGTATGGTCCCTGGTCTCTGCTCCGTATGGTCCCTGGTCTCTGCTCCGTATGGTCCCTGGTCTCTGCTCCGTATGGTCCCTGGTCTGTGCTCCTATGGTCCCTGGTCTCTGCTCCGTATGGTCCCTGGTCTCTGCTCCGTATGGTCCCTGGTCTGTGCTCCATGGTCCTGGTCCGTGGTCCTGGTCTGCTCCGTATGGTCCCTGGTCTCTGCTCCTTATGGTCCCTGGTCTCTGCTCCGTATGGTCCCTGGCTCTGTTGGCTCCGTATGGTCCCTGGTCTCTGCTCCGTATGGTCCCTGGTCTCTGCTCCGTATGGTCCTGGTCTTGCCCTGGTCTCTGCTCCGTATGGTCCCTGGTCTCTGCTCCGTATGGTCCCTGGTCTCTGCTCCGTATGGTCCCTGGTCTCTGCTCCGTATGGTCCCTGGTCTCTGCTCCGTATGGTCCCTGGTCTCTGCTCCGTATGGTCCCTGGTCTCTGCTCCTTATGGTCCCTGGTCTGTGCTCCGTATGGTCCCTGGTCTCTGCTCCTTATGGTCCCTGGTCTCTGCTCCGTATGGTCCCTGGTCTCTGCTCCGTATGGTCCCTGGTCTCTGCTCCGTATGGTCCCTGGTCTCTGCTCCGTATGGTCCCTGGTCTGTGCTCCGTATGGTCCCTGGTCTCTGCTCCTTATGGTCCCTGGTCTGTGCTCCGTATGGTCCCTGGTCTCTGCTCCGTATGGTCCCTGGTCTCTGCTCCGTATGGTCCCTGGTCTCTGCTCCGTATGGTCCCTGGTCTCTGCTCCGTATGGTCCCTGGTCTCTGCTCCGTATGGTCCCTGGTCTCTGCTCCGTATGGTCCCTGGTCTCTGCTCCGTATGGTCCCTGGTCTCCTGCTCCGTATGGTCCCTGGTCTCTGCTCCGTATGGTCCCTGGTCTCTGCTCCGTATGGTCCCTGGTCTCTGCTCCGTATGGTCCCTGGTCTCTGCTCCGTATGGTCCCTGGTCTCTGCTCCGTATGGTCCCTGGTCTCTGCTCCGTATGGTCCCTGGTCTCTGCTCCGTATGGTCCCTGGTCTCTGCTCCGTATGGTCCCTGGTCTCTGCTCCTTATGGTCCCTGGTCTCTGCTCCGTATGGTCCCTGGTCTCTGCTCCGTATGGTCCCTGGTCGGAAACACTGGAGGATCAGAGGCTTCGTAAAGGAACATCTGTGATTAAAGAACTGGACCAAAACGTCATTAGCATAACGTTAGCTTCAGGGCGCGTTCATTAGCATAACGTTAGCTTCAGGGCGCGTTCATTAGCATAACGTTAGCTTCAGGGCGCGTTCATTAGCATAACGTTAGCTTCAGGGCGCGTTCATTAGCATAACGTTAGCTTCAGGGCGCGTTCATTAGCATAACGTTAGCTTCAGGGCGCGTTCACACTCATCGGCCTCGGTTCAGTTCAGAAGCATCATCAACTGAAGCCAGCTCTGGTCACGAAACATTCTGCTTCATCTGTGCCAAAACCAGTCACTTTATACCGCTGCAAAACGGGATCGGAAATAAGTCAGAAACTGCTTAAATCTGGCAAAATGTGTCTTAATCCGACATAATCTGACTGAGCCTTAATTTAAGATTCTCCAACGGAACAAAACAAAAGATCTTGTTTTAGAAAGACACAGAAACGTCTCCTTTGGAAAGAGGAAATAAAACAAAAGTTCTTTAAATCAGACCAAGGCTGTGTCCGGGCTTTAGGTGCTGTGTGACCGCAGCACCTGGTTTTAGGCCCGGTTGGGAGAGGTGGGCCGGAGCCTGGTCCTGAAGCCCAGATGAGGGGGGTCACTGTGGGTCACACTTCCTGCTGCGCCCGCTGTGTCGAGCATTTTCACACACCTCTCTCCTGCACTTTTGTATTCTGTGCTTGTGTTGTGCGCCCCTGGACCGTGGTGGAGTTTGGTGGGGGCTGTCTGTCCCAGAAGAATGAGCTGTAACTGTGTGAGTTACCTGAAGGCCTCGATGAGTCGCTCCACTTTCTGAGCCTCTCCCTGAACTCGAATGTGAGCCTGAAACCTGCGCAGCGCCTCGTCCAGCTCCATCACCGAGAAGTCCATCTCATCCACTACACAACTGCAACACACAACACACACATGACACACAACTGCATCACCGAGAAGTCCATCTCATCCACTACACAACTGCAACACACAACACACACATGACACACAACTGCATCACCGAGAAGTCCATCTCATCCACTACACAACTGCAACACACAACACACACATGACACACAACTCCATCACCGAGAAGTCCATCTCATCCACTACACAACTGCAACACACAACACACACATGACACACAGCTCCATCACCGAGAAGTCCATCTCATCCACTACACAACTGCAACACACAACACACACATGACACACAACTGCATCACCGAGAAGTCCATCTCATCCACTACACAACTGCAACACACACACACACATGACACACAGCTCCATCACCGAGAAGTCCATCTCATCCACTACACAACTGCAACACACAACACACACATGACACACAGCTCCATCACCGAGAAGTCCATCTCATCCACTACACAACTGCAACACACAACACACACATGACACACAACTGCATCACCGAGAAGTCCATCTCATCCACTACACAACTGCAACACACAACACACACATGACACACAACTGCATCACCGAGAAGTCCATCTCATCCACTACACAACTGCAACACACAACACACACATGACACACAGCTCCATCACCGAGAAGTCCATCTCATCCACTACACAACTGCAACACACAACACACACATGACACACAACTGCATCACCGAGAAGTCCATCTCATCCACTACACAACTGCAACACACAACACACACATGACACACAACTGCATCACCGAGAAGTCCATCTCATCCACTACACAACTGCAACACACAACACACACATGACACACAACTGCATCACCGAGAAGTCCATCTCATCCACTACACAACTGCAACACACAACACACACATGACACACAACTCCATCACCGAGAAGTCCATCTCATCCACTACACAACTGCAACACACAACACACACATGACACACAGCTCCATCACCGAGAAGTCCATCTCATCCACTACACAACTGCAACACACAACACACACATGACACACAACTCCATCACCGAGAAGTCCATCTCATCCACTACACAACTGCAACACACAACACACACCATCCATCCATCCATTTTCTTCCGCTTTATCCGTTGCCGGGTCGCGGGGGCAGCAGTCTAAGCAGAGACGCCCAGACTTCCCTATCCACACACACTTCCTCCAGCTCGTCCGGGGGGACCCCAAGGCGTTCCCAGGCCAGCTGAGAGACATAGTCCCTCCAGCGTGTCCTAGGTCTTCCCCGGGGCCTCCTCCCGGTGGGGCGTGCCCGGAACACCTCCCCAGGGAGGCGTCCAGGAAGCATCCGGAACAGATGCCCGAGCCACCTCAACTGGTTCCTCTCGACGTGGAGAAGCAGCGGTTCTACTCCGAGCTCCTCCCGTGTGACTGAGCTCCTCACCCTATCTCTAAGGGAGCGCCCAGCCACTCTGCGGAGGAAGCTCATTTCGACCGCTTGTATCCGCGATCTCGTTCTTTCGGTCATTACCCAAAGCTCATGACCATAGGTGAGGGAGGGAACGAAGATTGACCGGTAAATCGAGAGCTTTGCCTTTCGGCTCAGCTCCCTCTTTACCACAACGGTCCGATACAGCGACCGCATAACTGCGCACGCTGCACCGATCCGCCTGTCAATCTCACGCTCCATTCTTCCCTCACTCGTGAACAAGACCCCGAGATACTTGAACTCCTCCACTTGAGGAAGGACCTCTCCACCCACCTGCAGAGGGCAAGGCACCTTTTTCCGGTCGAGCACCATGGCCTCGGATTTGGAGGTGCTGATTCTCATCCCAGCCGCTTCACACTCGGCTGCAAACCGTCCCAGTGCATGCTGCAGGTCCTGGTTCGTTGGAGCCAACAGGACAACATCGTCCGCAAACAGCAGAGATGAAATCCTGTGGTCTCCGAACCGGACCCCCTCCGACCCCTGGCTGCGCCTAGATATTCTGTCCATAAATACAGTGAACAGAACCGGAGACAAAGGGCAGCCTTGTCGGAGGCCAACATTCACCGGGAACAGGTCTGACTTACTGCCGGCAATGCGAACACAGCTCTGGCTCCGGTCATACAGGGATCGGATGGCCCTCAGCAGAGGACCTCCGACCCCGTACTCCCGGAGAACCCCCCAAAGGACACCCCGGGGAACACAGTCGAACGCCTTCTCCAAATCCACAAAGCACATGTGGACAGGTTGGGCGAACTCCCATGAACCCTCGAGTATCCGATGGAGAGTATAGAGCTGGTCCAGTGTTCCGCGACCGGGACGAAAACCACACTGCTCCTCCTGGATCCGAGATTCGACCATCGGCCGTAACCTCCTCTCCAGTACCTTGGAGTAGACCTTACCGGGGAGGCTGAGGAGTGTGATCCCACGATAATTGGAACACACCCTCCGGTCCCCCTTTTTGTAGAGAGGGACCACCACCCCGGTCTGCCACTCCATTGGCACTGCCCCCGATCGCCACGCGATGTTGCAGAGACGTGTCAGCCAAGACAGTCCTACAACATCCAGAGACTTTAGATAATCAGGGCGGATCTCATCCACACCCGGAGCCTTGCCACCATGGAGGCTACCAACCACCTTGGTGACCTCAGCCAGGGAGATGGATGTACCCGCCCCAACATCCTCAGCCTCTGCCTCTGTAACAGAGGACGTGACGGGGGGATTGAGGAGAACCTCAAAGTATTCCTTCCACCGCCCGACAATATCCCCAGTCGAGGTCAGCAGCTCTCCACCCGCACCGTACATGGTGTTGGCAAAGAACTGCTTCCCCCTCCTGAGGCGCCGGATGGTTTGCCAGAATCTCTTCGAGGCCGACCGATAGTCATGCTCCATGGACTCTCCGAACTCCTCCCAGTCCCGGGTTTTTGCCTCTGCAACCGCCCGGGCCGCGGCACGCTTGGCCTGCCGGTACTGGACAGCTGCCTCAGGAGTCCCCCGAACCATCATGGCTCGATAGGACTCCTTCTTCAGCCTGACGGCATCCCTTACTGCCGGTGTCCACCACCGGGTTCGGGGGTTGCCGCCGGGACCAGCACCAGAGACCTTGCGACCACAGCTACGAGCCGCCGCATCGGCGATTGAGGCAGAGAACATGGTCCACTCGGACTCCATGTCCCCCTCCTCCGCCGGGACCTGGGAGAAGCTCTCCCGGAGGTGTGAGTTGAAAGTCCGTCTGACAGGGGGCTCAGCGAGACGTTCCCAGCAGACCCTCACTATACGCTTGGGTCTGCCAGGTCTGACCGGCTTCTTCCCCTGCCAGCGGATCCAACTCACGACCAGGTGATGATCGGTTGACAGCTCCGCCGCTCTCTTTACCCGAGTGTCCGAGACACGCGGTCGAAGGTCAGATGATACGACAACAAAGTCGATCATCGACCTCCGGCCTAGGGTGTCCTGGTGCCACGTGCACTGGTGGACACCCTTGTGCTCGAACATGGTGTTCGTGATGGACAAACCGCGACTGGCACAGAAGTCCAACAACTGAGCACCGCTCGGGTTCAGATCAGGGGGGCCGCTCTTCCCGATCACCCCTCTCCAAGTGTCACTGGCGTTTCCCACATGGGCGTTGAAGTCCCCCAGGAGAATAACGGAGTCCCCGGGCGGTGCACCGTCCAGTACCCCTCCCAAGGACTCCAAGAAGGCCGGGTACTCTACACTGCTGTTAGGCCCGTAGGCCGTCACAACAATGAGAGACTTGTCCCCCACCCGGAGGCGGAGGGACGCGACCCTCTCATTCACCGGGGAGAACTCCAACACGTGGCGGCTGAGATGGGGGGCAATGAGAATGGCCACCCCAGCTCGCCGCCTCTCCCCGCGGGAAACTCCAGAAAAGTGGAGCGTCCAACCCCTCTCAAGGAGTTGGGTTCCAGAGCCCAAGCTGTGTGTGGAGGTGAGGCCGACTATCTCTAGTCGGTATCGCTCAACCTCCCCCACGAGCTCGGGCTCCTTCCCCCCCAGTGAGGTGACGTTCCACGTCCCAAGAGCCAGATGTTGTGTGTGCGGACTGGGTCGCCGAGGTCTCCGCCTTCGACTGCCGCCCAGTCCTCTCTGCACCGCTTCACCACGGACCCCTCTGCAGGTGGTGGGCCCACAGGAGGGACTGCCCACGTCATCCCTTCGGGCTGAGCCCGGCCGGGCCCCGTGGGCTAAGGCCCGGCCACCAGGCGCTCGCATACGGGCCCCGACCCCAGGCCTGGCTCCAGGGTGGGGCCCCGGCTGCGCCATGCCGGGCGACGTCACTGTTTTTGTGTTAGTGCTGTCCATGGTGTCTTCTGGACTGCTCTTTGTCTGACTCGTCACAACACACACATGACACACAACTCCATCACAGAGAAGTCCATCTCATCCACTACACAACTGCAACACACAACACACACATGACACACAACTCCATCACCGAGAAGTCCATCTCATCCACTACACAACTGCAACACGCAACACACACATGACACACAACTCCATCACCGAGAAGTCCATCTCATCCACTACACAACTGCAACACACAACACACACATGACACACAACTGCATCACCGAGAAGTCCATCTCATCCACTACACAACTGCAACACACAACACACACATGACACACAACTGCATCACCGAGAAGTCCATCTCATCCACTACACAACTGCAACACACACATGACACACAACTGCATCACCGAGAAGTCCATCTCATCCACTACACAACTGCAACACACAACACACACATGACACACAACTCCATCACAGAGAAGTCCATCTCATCCACTACACAACTGCAACACACAACACACACATGACACACAGCTCCATCACCGAGAAGTCCATCTCATCCACTACACAACTGCAACACACAACACACACATGACACACAACTGCATCACCGAGAAGTCCATCTCATCCACTACACAACTGCAACACGCAACACACACATGACACACAACTCCATCACCGAGAAGTCCATCTCATCCACTACACAACTGCAACACACAACACACACATGACACACAACTCCATCACCGAGAAGTCCATCTCATCCACTACACAACTGCAACACGCAACACACACATGACACACAACTCCATCACCGAGAAGTCCATCTCATCCACTACACAACTGCAACACACAACACACACATGACACACAACTCCATCACCGAGAAGTCCATCTCATCCACTACACAACTGCAAGACACAACACACACATGACACACAACTCCATCACCGAGAAGTCCATCTCATCCACTACACAACTGCAAAACACAACACACACATGACACACAACTCCATCACCAAGAAGTCTATCTCATCCACTACACAACTGCAACACACAACACACACATGACACACAACTCCATCACCGAGAAGTCCATCTCATCCACTACACAACTGCAACACACAACACACACATGACACACAGCTCCATCACCGAGAAGTCCATCTCATCCACTACACAACTGCAACACACAACACACACATGACACACAACTGCATCACCGAGAAGTCCATCTCATCCACTACACAACTGCAACACACAACACACACATGACACACAACTGCATCACCGAGAAGTCCATCTCATCCACTACACAACTGCAACACACAACACACACATGACACACAACTGCATCACCGAGAAGTCCATCTCATCCACTACACAACTGCAACACACAACACACACATGACACACAACTGCATCACCGAGAAGTCCATCTCATCCACTACACAACTGCAACACACAACACACACATGACACACAGCTCCATCACCGAGAAGTCCATCTCATCCACTACACAACTGCAACACACAACACACACATGACACACAACTCCATCACCGAGAAGTCCATCTCATCCACTACACAACTGCAACACGCAACACACACATGACACACAACTCCATCACCGAGAAGTCCATCTCATCCACTACACAACTGCAACACGCAACACACACATGACACACAACTCCATCACCGAGAAGTCCATCTCATCCACTACACAACTGCAACACGCAACACACACATGACACACAACTGCATCACCGAGAAGTCCATCTCATCCACTACACAACTGCAACACACAACACACACATGACACACAACTGCATCACCGAGAAGTCCATCTCATCCACTACACAACTGCAACACACAACACACACATGACACACAACTGCATCACCGAGAAGTCCATCTCATCCACTACACAACTGCAACACACAACACACACATGACACACAGCTCCATCACCGAGAAGTCCATCTCATCCACTACACAACTGCAACACACAACACACACATGACACACAGCTCCATCACCGAGAAGTCCATCTCATCCACTACACAACTGCAACACACAACACACACATGACACACAACTCCATCACCGAGAAGTCCATCTCATCCACTACACAACTGCAACACACAACACACACATGACACACAACTCCATCACCGAGAAGTCCATCTCATCCACTACACAACTGCAACACACAACACACACATGACACACAACTCCATCACCGAGAAGTCCATCTCATCCACTACACAACTGCAACACACAACACACACATGACACACAACTCCATCACCGAGAAGTCCATCTCATCCACTACACAACTGCAACACGCAACACACACATGACACACAACTCCATCACCGAGAAGTCCATCTCATCCACTACACAACTGCAACACACAACACACACATGACACACAACTGCATCACCGAGAAGTCCATCTCATCCACTACACAACTGCAACACACAACACACACATGACACACAACTGCATCACCGAGAAGTCCATCTCATCCACTACACAACTGCAACACACAACACACACATGACACACAACTGCATCACCGAGAAGTCCATCTCATCCACTACACAACTGCAACACACAACACACACATGACACACAACTCCATCACCGAGAAGTCCATCTCATCCACTACACAACTGCAACACACAACACACACATGACACACAGCTCCATCACCGAGAAGTCCATCTCATCCACTACACAACTGCAACACACAACACACACATGACACACAACTCCATCACCGAGAAGTCCATCTCATCCACTACACAACTGCAACACGCAACACACACATGACACACAACTCCATCACCGAGAAGTCCATCTCATCCACTACACAACTGCAACACACAACACACACATGACACACAACTCCATCACCGAGAAGTCCATCTCATCCAGTACACAACTGCAAGACACAACACACACATGACACACAACTCCATCACCGAGAAGTCCATCTCATCCACTACACAACTGCAACACACAACACACACATGACACACAACTCCATCACCAAGAAGTCCATCTCATCCACTACACAACTGCAACACACAACACACACATGACACACAACTCCATCACCGAGAAGTCCATCTCATCCACTACACAACTGCAACACACAACACACACATGACACACAACTCCATCACCGAGAAGTCCATCTCATCCACTACACAACTGCAACACACAACACACACATGACACACAACTCCATCACCGAGAAGTCCATCTCATCCACTACACAACTGCAACACACAACACACACATGACACACAACTCCATCACCGAGAAGTCCATCTCATCCACTACACAACTGCAACACACAACACACACATGACACACAACTCCATCACCGAGAAGTCCATCTCATCCACTACACAACTGCAACACACAACACACACATGACACACAACTCCATCACCGAGAAGTCCATCTCATCCACTACACAACTGCAACACACAACACACACATGACACACAACTCCATCACCGAGAAGTCCATCTCATCCACTACACACAACTGCAACACACAACACACACATGACACACAACTCCATCACAGAGAAGTCCATCTCATCCACTACACAACTGCAACACACAACACACACATGACACACAACTCCATCACCGAGAAGTCCATCTCATCCACTACACAACTGCAACACACAACACACACATGACACACAACTCCATCACCGAGAAGTCCATCTCATCCACAACACAACTGCAACACACAACACACACATGACACACAACTCCATCACCGAGAAGTCCATCTCATCCACTACACAACTGCAACACACAACACACACGACACACAACTCCATCACCGAGAAGTCCATCTCATCCACTACACAACTGCAACACGCAACACACACGACACACAACTCCATCACCGAGAAGTCCATCTCATCCACTACACAACTGCAACACGCAACACACACATGACACACAACTCCATCACCGAGAAGTCCATCTCATCCACTACACAACTGCAACACGCAACACACACATGACACACAACTCCATCACCGAGAAGTCCATCTCATCCACTACACAACTGCAACACGCAACACACACATGACACACAACTCCATCACCGAGAAGTCCATCTCATCCACTACACAACTGCAACACGCAACACACACATGACACACAACTCCATCACCGAGAAGTCCATCTCATCCACTACACAACTGCAACACGCAACACACACACATGACACACAACTCCATCACCGAGAAGTCCATCTCATCCACTACACAACTGCAACACACAACACAC
Source organism: Knipowitschia caucasica (assembly GCA_964034765.1). NCBI lineage: Eukaryota > Metazoa > Chordata > Actinopteri > Gobiiformes > Gobiidae > Knipowitschia > Knipowitschia caucasica. The sequence goes on from OZ035828.1 coordinate 1,613,898, forward strand.
ACATGACACACAACTCCATCACCGAGAAGTCCATCTCATCCACTACACAACTGCAACACACAACATCATTACAGACACACACACGAACACTCATACATGTAAATAAACAAACACACACACACACACACTCATGCACGTACAAACACACACACACACACTCATGCACGTACAAACACACACACACACACACACACACACACACACACATGTATATATACAAACACACACACATGTATATATACAAACACACACACAAACACACACACTCATACATGTATATATATATACAAACACACACACACACAAACATGTATATATACAAACACACACACACACATGTATATATACAAACACACACACATGTATATATACAAACACACACACAAACACACACACTCATACATGTATATATATACAAACACACACACACACAAACATGTATATATACAAACACACACACACACACACATGTATATTTACAAACACACACACACACATACACATGTATATATACAAACACACACACAAACACACACACTCATACATGTATATATATATACAAACACACACACACACAAACATGTATATATACAAACACACACACACACATGTATATATACAAACACACACACATGTATATATACAAACACACACACACACACACATGTATATTTACAAACACACACACACACATACACATGTATATATACAAACACACACACAAACACACACACTCATACATGTATATATATATACAAACACACACACACACAAACATGTATATATACAAACACACACACACACATGTATATATACAAACACACACACATGTATATATACAAACACACACACACACACACATGTATATTTACAAACACACACACACACATACACATGTATATATACAAACACACACACATGTATATATACAAACAAACACACACAAACACACACACTCATACATGTATATATATACAAACACACACACACACACACATGTATATATACAAACACACACACACACAAACATGTATATATACAAACAAACACACACACTCATACATGTATATATATACAAACACACACACACACATATATATATATACAAACACACACACACACACACACACACTCATACATGTATATATACTTACTCGAGGACATCTCTGTTGAACTGCTTCTGTCTGTTTCCCAGGAACTCTCCGATCATCTGTCGACTCAGGCCTTTTCTCTGCAGCAGGAAGTGGGCCACGCCCACCGGAGTCTCAGGGACAAAGTTCCTCTCGATCAGAAACTGGGTTCCTTTCTCAGGTTTCCTGCAGCCCCAGAGATGGACAGATTAGTCACAAACACAGACGTCCAAATCTGTCATTATCCCACTGCACTGGACACATGTGGGTCAAAGCATCAGGAGAGAGGGGGGGGAGAGGGGGGAGGGGGGGAGGGGGGGGGGGAGAGAGCAGAGGGGGGAGAGGGGGGAGAGGGGGGAGAGGAGGGAGAGGGGGGAGAGGAGGGAGAGGGGGCAGAGGGGGGAGAGGGGGGAGAGAGAGCAGAAGAGGGAGAGGGGGGAGAGGAGGGAGAGGAGGGAGAGGAGGAGAGAGAGGAGAGGAGGGAGAGGGGGCAGAGGGGGGAGAGAGAGCAGAAGAGGGAGAGGGGGAGAGGAGGGAGAGGAGGGAGAGAGAGAGAGAGAGGAGGGAGAGAGGAGAGGAGGGAGAGGGGGGAGATATTTGGAACAATCCTGACCTATCAGATAAAAACACAAATGTTCAAACTTCAAACAAACCCATAATAAATAATGATTAAATAAAACAGTTTGTTTTCATTGGTCACAGACAAGAGTTTGTCTCATCTTCACTGTCAACTCTAACTCTAACTCTAACTCTAACTCTAACTCTAACCCTAACTCTAACTCTAACTCTAACTCTAACCCTAACCCTAACCCTAACCCTAACTCTAACTCTAACTCTAACCCTAACCCTAACCCTAACCCTAACTCTAACTCTAACTCTAACTCTAACCCTAACTCTAACTCTAACCCTCTAACCCTAACTCTAACTCTAACTCTAACCCTAACTCTAACTCTAACTCTAACCCTAACTCTAACTCTAACTCTAACCCTAACTCTAACTCTAACTCTAACTCTAACCCTAACTCTAACTCTAACCCTAACTCTAACTCTAACTCTAACTCTAACCCTAACTCTAACTCTAACTCTTACCCTAACTCTAACTCTAACTCTAACCCTAACTCTAACTCTAACCCTAACTCTAACTCTAACTCTAACTCTAACCCTAACTCTAACTCTAACTCTAACCCTAACCCTAACCCTAACTCTAACTCTAACTCTAACCCTAACTCTAACCCTAACTCTAACTCTAACTCTAACTCTAACCCTAACTCTAACTCTAACTCTAACCCTAACTCTAACGCTAACCCTAACTCTAACTCTAACTCTAACCCTAACTCTAACTCTAACCTTCTAACTCTAACCCTAACTCTAACTCTAACTCTAACCCTAACTCTAACTCTAACCCTAACTCTAACTCTAACCCTAACTCTAACTCTAACCCTAACTCTAACGCTAACCCTAACTCTAACTCTAACTCTAACCCTAACTCTAACTCTAACCTTCTAACTCTAACCCTAACTCTAACTCTAACTCTAACCCTAACTCTAACTCTAACCCTCTAACTCTAACTCTAACTCTAACCCTCTAACTCTAACTATAACCCTAACTCTAACCCTCTAACTCTAACCCTAACCCTAACTCTAACCCTAACTCTAACCCTCTAACTCTAACTCTAACTCTCTAACTCTAACCCTAACTCTAACTCTAACCCTCTAACTCTAACTCTAACCCTATAACTCTAACTCTCTAACTCTAACTCTAACCCTCTAACTCTAACTCTAACCCTAACTCTAACCCTCTAACTCTAACCCTCTAACTCTAAGTCTAACTCTAACCCTCTAACTCTAACCCTAACTCTAACTCTAACCCTCTAACTCTAACTTTAACCCTCTAACTCTATCTCTAACTCTAACTCTAACTCTAACCCTAACCCTCTAACTCTAACCCTAACTCTCTAACTCTAACCCTAACCCTCTAACTCTAACCCTCTAACTCTAACCCTCTAACTCTAACTCTAACCCTCTAACTCTAACTCTCTAACTCTGACTCTAACCCTAACCCTCTAACTCTAACTCTAACCCTCTAACTCTAACTCTAACCCTCTAACTCTAACTCTAACCCTCTAACTCTAACTCTAACCCTAACCCTCTAACTCTAACCCTAACCCTCTAACTCTAACCCTCTAACTCTAACTCTAACCCTAACCCTCTAACTCTAACCCTAACTCTCTAACTCTGACTCTAACCCTAACCCTCTAACTCTAACTCTAACTCTAACCCTCTAACTCTAACCCTAACCCTCTAACTTTAACTCTAACCCTAACCCTCTAACTCTAACTCTCACCCTAACTCTAACTCTAACCCTAACTCTAACTCTAACTCTCACCCTAACTCTAACTCTAACTCTAACCCTAACTCTAACTCTAACCCTCTAACTCTAACTCCTTTATCCCTAACCCTTAGCCCACTAACTCTAACCCTCTAACTCTAACCCTAACCCTCTAACCCTATCTCTAACTCTAACTCTAACTCCAACCCTAACTCTAACTCTAACTCCAACCCTAACTCTAATTCCTTTAACCCTAACTCTAACCCTCTAACCCTAACCCTCTAACTCTAACTCTCTAACTCTAACTCTAACCCTAACTCTAACTCTAACTCTAACCCTCTAACTCTAACTCTAACTCTAACCCTAACCCTAACTCTAACTCTAACTCTAACTCTAACCCATCCAGACTGTACTCAGGCTTGTGCTGCTGTAAATCTCTCTATTCCAGGTCTGAGGCTGAGTTTAGAGTTTGCAGATTACAAAACCATCTGAAACTAATGTCAAACATATTCCTGGGATGAAAGTTTGGATTATCCTCTGCGCACAGATTGGTCGATTATCACCAAATTCCATGAACAAAGGCAGGACAAACAGACGGACAAATTCTTGGTAGAAAACATTTTTCTGAATAAAAATGTCAATATTAAAATGGTAGAATGGAGCATGAACATAGACTGTGCTGACCCTGCTCTGTGGCACCAGCACAGACCACGCCCCGGTCCCAGAGGCCCAGAGGCCCAGAGGCCCAGAGGCCCAGAGGTCTTACTTGTTGAAGAGGTTGAGTCCGATGCGGTAGTGCCTCTTGCGGATGATGTCGTGGCTGAAGGCGGGAGAGTCCCAGCTGTTGCGCGTCTCCTTGTGGTAGGTCTGTTTGCTGAGGGTCTGCTCGCGGAGGCTGTCTCTGGAGCTGGACTCGGAGCTGCAGTTGATGGTGTCGTTGGAGTTGGACGTGCTGTTGATGCTGTCGTTATCGCCGTCCGAGAAATCAGACTCCGACTTGCTCTGCCTGTTCGCCGTCCCGTTGATGCCGTGATGCGGTTCCAGCTGCCGCGGCCGGTCCTCCCTGGACGGGCCCCGCGGAGGAAGACCCCGAGGGATGGTTTTGGGACTACTTTGCTGATCTCTCAGACCTCGCTCGTACGCACTCTGCCTCTTCAAAGAGCTGCGGTCGGAGCGGTCGCTGAGTTCCACGGAGCTGTCACTCGGAGGCTCGATGGTCAGTAATGGGAGGTGCTCCACCCTGAGACGCTGCTCCTCCAGAGACGGCGTGCTCCTGCAGCTGGTGTCCGTGTCTCCTTTGTCGTCTTTGTGGAGGTGAGACCAGTAATCCTGGGCAGAGGTGAGCGAGCGCTGGTGCAGGGGGGACTCGGCGCTGGAGGGACGGTCCATGGACTGACCCAGCGGAGGCGACAGCTCGTCCTCGTCGATGTAGAGCGTGACGTCACTGTACGAAGCGCTCAGTTCGTCCAGTTTACGCTGGTCAGAGGAGCTAAGAGGGGACTTCACCGGGCAGCTCCCATCCCTCTCCTGGTGGCCTCTGCTGGGCTCGGCCGGGCTGTCGTTGCCCTGGATGCTGCGGCAGTTCAAAGCGTCGTCTATGGACTCGGCCAGAGACTTGACCTGTCTGGAGAAGGCGTCTTCCAGCTCGGTGATGGCGTCCGTGAAGTCGTTCTGGGGGGTCTTGGCCTGGATCTCGCCACATCGCTCCCCGGGAAGAGGACCCTGTTTGGCCTCGTCGTCCGTGAGCGACAGCTGCTTCCCTTCGAAGTAAGAGCTGTGGAGTTTCTCGGGTCCTTCGAAGGAGAACTGCATCCTCATGTTGGACAGGACGATCCGCCGCGACATGCGGTTCTCAGACATGGAGCTGCGCAGACGCTCAAAGTTCTTGTTCATCTGGTACTGACGGAAGGCGGTCTGGATGGTGCGCGCCGCGTGGCGGGTTATGAAACGCCCGCCATATTTACGCTCCAGCATCTCCACCTGAAAGACACAGGAACAGTCCCTGAATCCACTCCACTTTATTAAGGTGGTTTGCACAGGTTTGCAGCTTTTTATGTTTGAAAAAGAAAAAAATTGAATAAGTAAAACATTATGTACGCAGTAAATACATCCATCCATCCATTTTCTTCTCCTTAATCCATTTCTGGTTGGGGGGTGGCAGCCAGAGCTGCACCCAGTCCACACAGCACCAGCCCCTCCCTGATCCTCTGCAGGTGCTGAGCCACAGGAGCATGTTAATGATAATATTAATAAAAATAATGAAACTAATTAAATAATAATAATAACTCTCAAAGACACTCCAAACACGGTGGTGATAAATTAAAAATGAAAACATGTGCGGTGCTTGATTTTCATCTTAATCCGTCACATTCTGTGTTAAAACAAGATTGAAGCAGATACAGAAATGTCTCCTTTGGAGGAAGTGAAGCAACAGTTCCTGAGTTCAGTCTAAATGTCTTTGTCCTGTTGCAGAATCTGGTTTTAACAGATTCACGTAAACAACTCTTGATCCAATTATTACCTCATATTTGATTATTTCTGCAGTGAAATAACGTCTGTTGTTGGGCCTCACCTGTTTGTCCTGGGCCTCACCTGTTTGTCCTGGGCCTCACCTGTTTGTCCTGGGCCTCACCTGTTTGTCCTGGGCCTCACCTATTTGTCCTGGGCCTCACCTGTTTGTCCTGGGCCTCACCTGTTTGTCCTGGGCCTCACCTGTTTGTCCTGGGCCTCACCTGTTTGTCCTGGGCCTCACCTGTTTGTCCTGGGCCTCACCTGTTTGTCCTGGGCCTCACCTGTTGTGATTGGGCCTCACCTGTTGTGATTGGGCCTCACCTGTTTCTCCTGGGCCTCACCTGTTGTGATTGGGCCTCACCTGTTTGTCCTGGGCCTCACCTGTTGTGATTGGGCCTCACCTGTTGTGATTGGGCCTCACCTGTTTGTCCTGGAGGTCCGCTGACAGCTCATAGCTCTCTGACAGAGACCGGGAGCGCTTGATGGCCTCCTCCTCGGCCTGTTTGCGGAGGATGGAGTGGGAGTGCTGTGGTTTGGGTCGTCGCGGTCGTTGGTGTCCCGGGACCAGGATGTGACCGTAAAGATGAGAGTCCAGCTCCTGAGCCAGGCCCCGGCTGTGGGTCACCGGCACCGAGGGGAAGCCCGAGTCCACTGAGCCCTCTTCCCCAGGACCGTCAGCGTCCACACTGAAACACACAGGTCCTGGTTAAGCTGAGACTGAGACTGAGGCTGAGGCTGAGGCTGAGGCTGAGACTGAGACTGAGACTGAGACTGAGGCTGAGGCTGAGGCTGAGGCTGAGACTGAGGCTGAGGCTGAGACTGAGGCTGAGGCTGAGGCTGAGGCTGAGGCTGAGGCTGAGGCTGAGACTGAGACTGAGACTGAGGCTGAGGCTGAGGCTGAGGCTGAGGCTGAGACTGAGACTGAGACTGAGGCTGAGGCTGAGGCTGAGGCTGAGGCTGAGACTGAGGCTGAGGCTGAGGCTGAGACTGAGACTGAGGCTGAGGCTGAGGCTGAGGCTGAGGCTGAGGCTGAGACTGAGACTGAGACTGAGGCTGAGGCTGAGGCTGAGGCTGAGACTGAGACTGAGACTGAGACTGAGGCTGAGGCTGAGGCTGAGGCTGAGACTGAGACTGAGACTGAGACTGAGGCTGAGGCTGAGGCTGAGGCTGAGACTGAGACTGAGGCTGAGGCTGAGACTGAGACTGAGACTGAGACTGAGGCTGAGGCTGAGGCTGAGGCTGAGGCTGAGACTGAGGCTGAGACTAAGTCTGAGTCTGAGTCCTGCTCTGTCTGCTGTGAACGCCCCGTTGAGGTCATGTGACCAGTGGGACGTGAACTTTGATCCTGCTGCTCGGTATAAATACAACAATGAGAATTTATAGCATCAGAGTCACCGGCCTCAGGATCAGATTCTACTTCAGAGCAGTCCATAAACGCAAACACAAACCATATGTATTTTTATAGAATAACCCTGTAAAAGAAGTTTGTGTAAGCTCTCAGTCGTACAGGGATTAGTCAAAGCAAAGGAAGGTTTCTCACCCATCATCTGTACTTCTTAGCAAGTTTTCCCGAGCAAGTGTACTTGCTAAGAAGTACAGATGATGGGTGAGAAACCTTCCTTTGCCCTGTAAATGAAGGTTTACAAACGACTTTTAGAATCAAAGGCCAAGTTTATCTAAATCCACAAAGAGCCCAATGCACGTGCACTGAAACAGTAAGAACCAAAAACCCTCTGGAGATCAACACACAAATAAATGGTTCTGTGGAGCCACTTTTTGTTATATTTTAGATTATATTGAGTTTAGCAGCAGCTCTTCAGACTCAGACAGAGATCAGACATTATCACAGGCTGTTTATGATGTGTTTGTTCTCGACCCCGGCAGAGATCTGTGACCAACGCAGAAGAGAAATGAAACCAGAGATTATGATGAAATCCTGGGTTGCTGCGAAGGAAAGCTTTCTGCACAATACACAAGCGAGACGACAACACTGGGCAGTGCTTAGATACTGCATTTAGTTCAGCAGAGTCAGGAGAGACTCAAGGAAGGCTCAAGTCAGTCTGCGGGAGAAGTTTGGTGACAGCACTTTAGTTTAGTCCCTATGGCCCACATTTGCATCTCAGGATGTACTTGTTACTTATAAAAACAAATACAAACTTCAATCCTGACGGGGAATGTGCACAGTAGGCGTAAACAGCGCGTACACGTTTACTGCGCGCTCTCTGCGCGTAACATTTTTTTGGAGTATCTACACAGGCCGTGCACAGGTCCTTCTGATGTCCCTGTGTGTGTCTGTGGAGCAGTGTAGAGGACAGTACAGAGACTGATGTAGAGCAACACAAACCACATGTGTTTGTCTTCATGGTCTCTGTGCTGGTTTGGCCAGACGCCAGACTTTATGAAAGAAAAAAAAACGATGTCCAGAATCACTGTAAAACCTGCTGCTCCTCCTGCTGATGTTTAGACACAAGTGCAGTGTGTGTGTGTGTGTGTGTGTGTGTGTGTGTGTGTGTGATCTAGAGCCAAGGACCGCTAGAAAAATCATGTTTTACATGAGATTTCAACGGGAAACGCGTTGGTGCGCGCCATCCTAAATTAGAGCGCAGCTTCGCGTCATACGTCCGTCATACGTGCGTATAACGCTAGAAGTGTAAATATCATCATAGGTTAACATGGAAAAAAGTTACGCGCGTCTGCTGCGCGTATAACGCGTACGTGCTGTAACGCCTCATGTGTAAATTAGTAGTGAGTCTGAGAAACAGCTCTGGTTTGGAGCAACAATAATGAGTCCGGCTCCGGCCTGTCAGTCACAGAGCAGCAGCTGCCTCCCACTGTGAGCACCATCAGAGAGTGATGTCACACTCTGGGAGAATGGGAGTGTGTGGAGTACATGTGATCAGAGACATCTCTCCACAGGCTGAAGTTACAGACCACCTGTCACTTCCTGTCACTTCCTGTCACTTCCTGTCACTTCCTGTAGCTTCCTGTCGCTTCCTGTCACTTCCTGTAGCTTCCTGTCACTTCCTGTCACTTCCTGTCGCTCTGCAGTCTTTTCACTGCTGCTGCAAGGACCGGGAAACACACCGACTCTTTCGTCAATGAATACAAACTGTGTCCAACAAATAATTATAATAATGCATTGGTTTTATACAACGCTTTTCTGGACTCTCAAAGTCTCTTCACATCATTTTTCTCTCTCTCCAAACACGGTGGTGATAAACTACTGTAGCCACAGCTGCCCTGGGGCACACTGACAGAAGCGAGGCCACCAGTCTGTGCCATCGGCCCCTCCCACCACCACCAACCATTCACACACACACCAGACTCATTCTAATGTGGGGGAAGTGTCTTGCCTAAGGACACAACCACAGTTTGGCACTTTACAGCCGCCCCCCCAGAGAGTTCCAGAGGTGAGGGAGGAGAGAGTTCCAGAGGTGAGGAGGGAGAGAGTTCCAGAGGTGAGGGAGGAGAGAGTTCCAGAGGTGAGGGAGGAGAGAGTTCCAGAGGTGAGGGAGGAGAGAGTTCCAGAGGTGAGGGGGGAGAGAGCTCCAGAGGTGAGGGAGGAGAGAGTTCCAGAGGTGAGGGAGGAGAGAGTTCCAGAGGTGAGGAGGGAGAGAGTTCCAGAGGTGAGGGAGGAGAGAGTTCCAGAGGTGAGGGAGGAGAGAGTTCCAGAGGTGAGGGGGGAGAGAGTTCCAGAGGTGAGGGAGGAGAGAGTTCCAGAGGTGAGGAGGGAGAGAGTTCCAGAGGTGAGGGAGGAGAGAGTTCCAGAGGTGAGGGAGGAGAGAGTTCCAGAGGTGAGGGAGGAGAGAGTTCCAGAGGTGAGGAGGGAGAGAGTTCCAGAGGTGAGGGAGGAGAGAGTTCCAGAGGTGAGGGAGGAGAGAGTTCCAGAGGTGAGGGAGGAGAGAGTTCCAGAGGTGAGGGGGGAGAGAGCTCCAGAGGTGAGACAGGAGAGAGTTCCAGAGGTGAGGGAGGAGAGAGTTCCAGAGGTGAGGAGGGAGAGAGTTCCAGAGGTGAGGGAGGAGAGAGTTCCAGAGGTGAGGGAGGAGAGAGTTCCAGAGGTGAGGGAGGAGAGAGTTCCAGAGGTGAGGAGGGAGAGAGTTCCAGAGGTGAGGGGGGAGAGAGTTCCAGAGGTGAGGGGGGAGAGAGTTCCAGAGGTGAGGGGGGAGAGAGTTCCAGAGGTGAGGGGGGAGAGAGTTCCAGAGGTGAGGGGGGAGAGAGTTCCAGAGGTGAGGGAGGAGAGAGTTCCAGAGGTGAGGGGGGAGAGAGTTCCAGAGGTGAGGGGGGAGAGAGTTCCAGAGGTGAGGGGGGAGAGAGCTCCAGAGGTGAGGGAGGAGAGAGTTCCAGAGGTGAGGGAGGAGAGAGTTCCAGAGGTGAGGAGGGAGAGAGTTCCAGAGGTGAGGGAGGAGAGAGTTCCAGAGGTGAGGGAGGATTTTATAAAAGATGTTATACTAGCTTCTTTATTATGCTAAAGCTAGAGATTTTATACTAGCTTCTTTATTATGCTAAAGATAGAGATGTTATACTAGCTTCTTTATTATGCTAAAGCTAGAGATTTTATACTAGCTTCTTTATTATGCTAAAGCTAGAGATGTTATACTAGCTTCTTTATTATGCTAAAGCTAGAGATTCTCTTCTTTAAGTTGTGAGAGAGCGAGTGCGACAGCAGAAACACTGACGGCGACGTATGGACTGAACAGATTGACAGTTTTTTCATCGTGGATAAAAATAGACTCTGCTGCGGTCGCCGTAAACTGAGCTTTAACTGAACTTTAACTGAGCTTTAACTGAGCTTTAACTGAGCTTTAACTGAAGATAAATGAGTTGTATTTATGTACTTCTGCACAAACCTGTTCCCAGTGTTTTTCTGACGGAGCTGAAGAAGAAGATATTCTCCTGAATCTGACCAAACCACAGAGTATTCTCCACGACACACTTGATAACTGCAGTAAACTGTCCCCACACAGACACATGTTTCTGTAAAACATTTACATTCAGCACAAAGAAAATATATCTTTATGTCATTTATAGTTATTGGAACGTCACGGATTTAATCAGAAGAAACTTCATGATTTCTATGGAACTTTAATTAATTCAATTTATTTGTGTATTGCCCCAAAATCACAACAATAGTTTATCTCTGAGGACTTTACAAAGCTGTCGATTCTCCAACAACAGATCAGAAAATCAGCTCAAACTTACTTACTGAACACACAGTATGTGAATACTACTGTACTTACTGAACACACAGTATGTGAATACTACTGTACTTACTGAACACACAGTATGTGAATACTACTGTACTTACTGAACACACAGTATGTGAATACTACTGTACTTACTGAACACACAGTATGTGAATACTACTGTACTTACTGAACACACAGTATGTGAATACTACTGTACTTACTGAACACACAGTATGTGAATACTACTGTACTTACTGAACACACAGTATGTGAATTTAAAAGTATTTGGTTTGACAAATATAAATGATTTCAGAGATTATTAAAGACACGTCTCTAGAGACGACAGTAGCTCAGTTGGTAGAGCACTGGCCTTCAGGCCTGAAGGTCGTGGGTTCAATTCCCACCTCTGCACCTTCTCCACCGACTCCCACTGATGACTGCTGTCGTTGTGTCCTTGGGCAAGACACTTAACCCCACTTTGCCCAAAGCCCCCACTGAAAGGTCAAGGCTATGCTCACACTCAGAGAGCAGCCGTCCTCCTGTGGACTCACCACCTGCAGAGGGTCAGTGAGGGGCTGGTGCTATGAGACTTGGGTGGCATCTCTGACTGCCACCCCCCTGACCCAGAAATGGATTAAAGGGAAGAAAATGGATGGATGTCTCTAAAGAGCAGCACCAAGGGTTTCATCAGAGTCACAGAAGCTTCACACGCCCTGCATTTGGTCATGTGACCGTAGGCGGTCATGTGCCCGTACGTGGTCATGTGACTGTACGTGGTCATGTGACTGTACGTGGTCACGTGACTGTACGTGGTCACGTGACTGTACGTGGTCACGTGACTGTACGTGGTCATGTGCCCGTACGTGGTCACGTGACTGTACGTGGTCATGTGACTGTACGTGGTCAGTCATGCTGCCGCAGAGCTGCACACTGCATTTATTCAGATTATCAGTAATCCTCGATGCACTCTGAGCCGCAATAATCTGCAGCAACGCACACCTTTACAACGCACACCTTTACAACACACACCTTTACAACGCACACCTTTACAACACACACCTTTAAAACAAACAAGACACAGAGATCCAGTCTGAAGTCTCAAAGTCTCTTCATATCATTATCCTCTCTCTCCAAACACAGTGATGATAAACTACTGTAGCCACAGCTGCCCTGGGGCACACTGACAGAAACGAGGCAACCAGTCTGTGCCATCGGCCCCTCCCACCACCACCAACCATTCACACACACACCAGACTCATTCTAATGTGGGGGAAGTGTCTTGCCTAAGGACACAGCCACAGTTTGGCACTTTACAGCCGCAGCCGCCCCACTGTGGCACCTGCTGTTCCCAGAGGTCTCCCATCACAGCAGTAACCAGACCCTGCTTAGCTTCAGATGTCTCCCATCACAGCAGTAACCAGACCCATGACAAATGAAAAGCCAGGGCAATAACAATGAACTATAATTCTATCAAATCAAATCAAATCAAATTTTTATTTGTATAGCCTGTGTCTTCCTGTGTTTTCTAAATCTCTGTAGAATCATAAAACCTCTTCAGGTCCAGGTTAAATATAAAAGAATCTGCTGCAGAAATGTTTCGATCCAGTTACTTCTGCAGGCTTTGATTTTGAACAGGTTTAAAGGGGACATATCATGAAAAATCCACTTTTTGTGTCTTAAATGCCTGATGTTGTGTAGTTGGAGCCTCTAGAAGTGCAAAAAAGTTGAAATCAGTCTCTTCATGGGTTGCAGAGAACACTTCATACTCTGTTTAGGTAAGATTTTTCAACCCGTTCTGATTTTGCCATTCTCTATTACGTGTTTAGAATTATTACGTCACAGTATTTGCAGCGAGACTGCCATATAAGGGCATGGGCGTCTAACAAAACACTTCGGCCCAGCCCTCCTCTGCATCACTTCATTTGTAGTCCAAGCTCAAGGATGCCCGCGAACAGGGCTGGACTGGCCATCGGGCGTACCGGGCAATGCCCAGAGCGCCGATGCCCATATTTGGGCCGGTCTGTCTGCCTCATACAAAACACATGTTTATGAGAAGTGTAAATCCGTTGAGAATTGTTCGAGGGGGCGCGCGTATCCGCGGGGCACCTGCTGTATGTACTCGAACGGGATTCCGCCACCTCAGCGGCCGCAGTGTTCCGGGGCATCTGCGGCCGCTTTGTAATGAGCAGCTTCCGCGTCCAGCGGCTGCGAGAGGCTGTGAGCGTCCAGCGGCTGTGAGAGGCTGTGAGTGTCCAGCGGCTGCGAGAGGCTGTGAGCGTCCAGCGGCTGCGAGAGGCTGTGAGCGTCCAGCGGCTGCGAGAGGCTGTGAGCGTCCAGCGGCTGTGAGAGGCTGTGAGTGTCCAGCGGCTGCGAGAGGCTGTGAGCGTCCAGCGGCTGCGAGAGGCTGTGAGCGTCCAGCGGCTGCGAGAGGCTGTGAGCGTCCAGCGGCTGCGAGAGGCTGTGAGCGTCCAGCGGCTGCGAGAGGCTGTGAGCGTCCAGCGGCTGCGAGAGGCTGTGAGCGTCCAGCGGCTCCGAGAGGCTGTGAGCGTCCAGCGGCTGCGAGAGGCTGTGAGCGTCCAGCGGCTGCGAGAGGCTGTGAGCGTCCAGCGGCTGCGAGAGGCTGTGAGCGTCCAGCGGCTCCGAGAGGCTGTGAGCGTCCAGCGGCTGCGAGAGGCTGTGAGCGTCCAGCGGCTGCGAGAGGCTGTGAGCGTCCAGCGGCTGCGAGAGGCTGTGAGCGTCCAGCGGCTGCGAGAGGCTGTGAGCGTCCAGCGGCTGCGAGAGGCTGTGAGCGTCCAGCGGCTGCGAGAGGCTGTGAGCGTCCAGCGACTGCGAGAGGCTGTGAGCGTCCAGCGACTGCGAGAGGCTGTGAGCGTCCAGCGACTGCGAGAGGCTGTGAGCGTCCAGCCGGTCGCAGCCGCTCCACCGTGTTGTGGCTGATCGCGCAGCCTCAACGTGGCCATGTACCCAACCCCATAAACGCGCACAGGACCATGCGTGTCTTTGAGTAATCTGTGCACCCAATAAATACACTGCTGCAGGAAACAGTCCGCGTCTCCCCTCTCCCCTCGAAGCGCGATTAAACGCCCTAAATAAAGCTCTGATACCTACATTTTGCATTGCATTAAAAGTTCATGTTTGAGCCCAAAAGTAATATGTTGTGAACAAATTAAACAGATTTAGAGCCAGCAAATGGCTGACAATATGTATTTCAGTCTTTTTTGACCAATTCTCATCCCTGTAACAAACAATAGTGTTGTCTGTGTCCACCTCCCTCACTCTGAGACATGTTTATTACTCTCTTTAATGTAGACTATTGCATTTTATTTTATTGTTGAAACTGCACATATCCTGATCCTCTACAGTATTTGCTTCCACATACTGTATGAACTAGGAGTCGGCAACCAGCGGCTCCGGAGGCGCATGCGTCTCTTTCCTTCTGTAGAAGGAAAAACGTTCTTAACGTTTTTAAATGCTGTAAAATTGTGCATAAGTAATATTCAATTTAAACATTTCTGTCAACGTAGTGCGTCTTATCCTGCGACGTAGGCCCACACCAGGCGGCCGCTGTTGAAAACAAACCGGCGTGTGAGCATCATAGACTGTGCGCATGGATCCCAAAGCTAAAAAGAAGAGAATGAAAGAATGAAAATTAACATTAACTTTCAGTCAATGAGGAAGGCCTGCTTCATGTTTGCGATGTAATGAGAAGTTTCTATGAGGTAACTGTATCTGTGCTTAGAAACTACAAAAATGGCCGCTCGGGGTGGAGTTGAACTTGTGTCAACTGGATGGGGGCGTGGTCAAAAACGCCTCATTTGCATTTAAAGAGACAGCACCAAAACAGGTTGCTCTCAGACGCACCTCAGAACAGGTGTAGAAGAAAGGCCCGTGGAGCTACAAATAATGAGACTCAGACCCAGGCATTGCAGTTACGCTTTATATAGGCCACAAATTAATGATTTAGATGTGAAAATCAATTATTTCAAAACACGATATGTCCACTTTAAATGCGTCTTGTTAAATCTACCTGTGATTTGGGACCTGGGACTTGGCGAAGGACCCGGTAAAGACCTCGTGGAACTAGCCAGACTATTCTCATTATGGGGAGGAACGAGATCACATACGAGTCTGAAAAAGTCTGAAAGAGAAAATGAAACTTTTCAAAGTCCGTCCTTCTGTTCTGGTGAGATATGAGACAATACTCTTTCTACAAACACACAGTTTTTTAAATGTAAATTGAACAAAGTGTAAGCGATAAAAAGCAAAAGTACATGTTTGAGAATGTTCATGTTGGAAAAAATATTAACTCCGTGACCTCAGCACATCCTGGACTCTCCAACTCTGACTCTGTTATAAAATAAACTCTCATTCAAACCCAAACTGCCCCAAAAAATGTTGTGTTTGTCTCCAGATTCAATAAATGTTATTCATTTATAAGGTTTTTACTTTCCTTTTAACAAGTGCTAATTGTGGTGAATATTTCTTGAACTACAGCGAAAAGCAGGTTGTTAAAATGCTAATAATAAAGAGCTAATGCTAAAGCGCTAATGCTAAAGAGCTAATGCTAAAGCGCTAATGCTAAAGAGCTAATGCTAAAGCGCTAATGCTAAAGAGCTAATGCTAAAGAGCTAATGCTAAAGAGCTAATGCTAACGCTAAAGAGCCCATGCTAACGGTAAACTATGTGATGCTATAGCAGCTAACAGCTCTTCTTCTCTGGTGGAAAACCAAACAGAAGCAGAACCAGTGCCTTTCTACTGCCACAGACAGAAAGCAAATGACTACGTTATAATTAAGTTATGGATAGAACAATAATAACATTTCAGAAATAAAAGGTTTGTAAAAATATTGACACAGAAATAAACTGCAAACAGAGACAGAAAAAGTCACATTATGGAGATTAAAAATGTACTTATGCAGAGAAAATACACGTCCAAATGTAAGGAGCTGTTAAAGTGACACTAAATTATGGAAAATGTCACAAACTAAACTTCTACACAACAAACATGAGGTAAAAAAGGCTTAAATCAAGTGTTTTTATCTTAATCTGAAACTGTTAGATTCTCTAATGGGACAAAAAGAGTTTTATTTCAAGAACAGTTGCTTTGTTTCCTCATTCGAAGGAAAACATTTCTTTATCTTTTTAAAGATCATTTTGCTTCGTCCCGTCAGAGAATCTTATTTTTAATCACTTTTTGTAGCTTCAAACTGTCTCTAAACGTATCAGCCGCGGCGGCAGGGATAGGCCTGGGTAGGCCGGTGCTACCAGATTTTTTCTTGGCCTACTCAAATTTGTTCTTTGCCTCTCAAGTCATTAGCCTTTTTTATTAAAAGTCATAATTTAAATATTGTTATTTTTAAACAGAAATTATTGCTAAAGCCTAAATGTTGCGTTCTAATGTTTTAAGAAAATATAACCCTCTGAGCATCATCACGTTCCTACGTTGCTTCAAATATAGTCCTGTTTATTGGCTGAACACTTTAGTCCAATATCATATCACACAGCGTGAAGCTCGTTCCCGAGAACAACCAGCATTTCCTCGTCTTAAAGATTGACAACGCTCTCAAAACATTCACAACAGAGCAGCCTTTTTCATTTTAGTTTTAAGAAAGTTCAGCGTGAACTTTGTGAGGCCCGGGCCCGTAGGTCCCAGAGGAGGAGGGTCAGGCCAGGCTCGCACTGATGAGGTAAACTCTAGGCCTGTGTGAGACTCACTGTGGGCCTCACTGTGGGCCTCACTGTGGGCCTCACTGTGGGCCTCACTGTGGGCCTCACTGTGGGCCTCACTGTGGGCCTCACTGTGGGCCTCACTGTAGGCCTCACTGTGGGCCTCATGTATGAAACCTGCGTACGGCCAAATCAGGGTAAATGAGGCGTACGCAAAATATTAGACTTTTCAGCATTTATCTATCTGGACGTGAGCGTACAATACGCACAAAATATACGCCAGGTCTGGAGGTGGTGTAAATCTATACGCTGATCTCAACCTTCGGCACAACACGCCAAAACACGCATGAAATTCAAGATATGGACAACAATAAACATATTCCCTCTGGAAACATTATATGCTGTGTTTTCATTGAGGATCATGTTTCAACATTTAAATTTGCGCATCAGAAAAAGTCTAATGGAAACACGCAAACTTTGAATAAATCACAGCTCATGATGAGGACCTTCTATTAAATCTGACTTGTGTGTGTATTATTTTGATCTGTATGTTTTTAAAATGTGAAGCGCTTTGTGATCCTGGACAGTCAAAGGCTCTATATAAATACACTTTACGCAACAGGGATGTGTGACCTATTGCTGTGGCAGGCTCTGCGCTGCGTAATTACACACGGCTATTTGTATTCCTCATTCACATCTGGTAAAGCAATGTGTTATTTCATTAGATTTGTGTACGCCTCACACAGACACACACCCCAATAACGCATCGATGGTATTGCTCACTCACAAATGTCTCACTGCCCTGTCCAGAGTGCGCAGCGAGTGCCGTGAGAGGTCGCGCCACATGTGCAGAAGTTTTGGCTCCAGAGTTACTTTGTGAAATCTGGACCGCAAACGCTCTCTGAAGTGTACAGCGCCTCAATGCGCTTCTACCCCGAGCCAGGCTGCGTCCAAGACGCTGCAGACGCTTCATTCAGAGCCACCGCTGCATAATATATATGAATTATTCATTCATTCAATCAATCTACACTACAAAAAAGCCCTTTCTTAAAATAAGAAAATTTATCTTGTTTTGGGGTAAAAAAGTCTTATTTCAAGTGAAATTATCTGCCAGTGCAGTAAGACATTTGCACTTAACAAGATTTTCTTAAAAAAAAGAAAAAAGTTCAAAATGCTGAAAATCTTGTTTTAAGCTTTATACACTAGTTTTAAGTATTTATTTTAAGATTTTATATCTTATTTTGAGCAAATCTATTCTTGATTTAAGTAAATATTGCTTGTTAGGATTTAGGCAGAGACCAAAATTTGCTCATTTCTAGTGCACCACAGATCTTAAAATAAGCTTATAATTCTTGCATAGATAGAGATACTAGGTTTAAGATAGTCTTGCTTTAATCATCAACAATACATTTACAAAAGGAGATTGCAGTGTAATAGCCTTTTTATTAATCAAAAAAAAATTAAACCCATTGCACAACATTGACAGTATGTTTCCTAATAGGGTTTTCTAACCAACAAAGCATAAGATGGTGATTAAGATGATTTTGAAATGCCAAATAATTGCAAAATGCACACCTCTCTTAAACAATATTCCTCCAGTTCTTTTAACAAAAAATGAGTGTAAAATGCTCTTCCAAAACAAGAAAATGCAATAACCAAATGCATTTCAGAACATACTTGTAAAAGCGAGTGTCCTACCCAACAAAAGCTGCAAACTCTGTCATCGCCTTTTTATAGGCAGGGCTTGCATCATTGTCCGTGATGGGATCTTGAAGTACCTCTGTTTGCAGGACTAGCAACAAGGATGCAATGCATTTGGGGTATGCCATGTGAAAAACGTAGTAATAAGCCATAATGTAAAGAATGGCTTCCTGGAGCTTGGATTTTGGAAAAGATGAGATGGGAGTTGAGCCAGCACATATGAAGCAGCCATCCTCATCAACGAGCAGGACTGGAGTGCAGAGAGGTCGCTTCTGAAGAAACATTCCTGGTTCCTGTAATGGCTGAAAGGGAAAAACAACATATTATATTGTTGAATAACAATGGCTCTCAAACCTTTTGCATCAAGTACAACCTAATAGTAATTTGTATTGTGCTTTGCACATGATTTGTTCTCCATTCACTCCAAACACAGTAATGGTAGGCTATATGTAGCCACAGTTTCCCCTGGGGTAGACTGACAGACTGACACTGCACACATCTACGCCAATGGTCCATCCATTCATTCACTTACACACAGATTCATCTTGGCCTACAGCACACGTTTTTAGTGGTAGAGGAAACCGGAGTACAGAATCCTTCGCAGACATGGTGAGAACATGCAAACTCCACCCAGAAAGACCCCTCCGGCCCGGGATTGAACCCAGGACCTTCTAGCTGTAAAGCATGAGTGCTAACCTCTGGACGACCATGCACCATGCAATAAAAAGAAATCTTATAATCTTACACAACACAAAGAATCTTACCAATAAGATATGGAACAGGGCGTCCGATGCATTGGACAGTTTCTTTGGAAGGGCAGCATTAGAAGGAAATAGCACTGGGAGGCACTTCAGTAGCTCAATTGCTTGTTCTTCTGGGGAAGCAAAAAATAAATAACAAGATGTTATTAATAGTATATACTTGAAAAGTCTAAATAACAAAATAAATAATTTTTAAATGCCTCATTTAAAATTGATCATTTGAAAAATTACCTTTAGAAAGTGACATCGGTGATTTCATTGCCTTCTTGTAAACAGCATAGAAGATTAATTTTTGCTTGAAGACTTCCCAGCGCTCTCTCAGCTCCATAACATAGTTGTGCTGTCCTTTGGCAATTATTCTCCCCACTTCGTCGAGGGCCTTAAAGGTATCAGAATGTTACTACAGGATTCCTTAAGATGAGGCAAGCACAGCTGGCTGCAGTTTAGACACATGCAAAACTAAATTAAACAAAATCTAAGGCATTAGTGGAATATATGTAAATGACAATAGCCAGAGAGTATCAGCAAACTATAATCAAATAAAAGCTTACATTGTCAATGTCTTTGAAGCAGGGATAGGCGTCAATTATCTTAGCTGCCTTGTCCGGCTCTTTTAGCAGGTCTGCATCTATGAAGTTTCTCCTTGCTTCAAATTCTAAATCCAACAGTTGAGCAACTGCCTCCTTGTCTTGTTTTGGCTTTCGAAACATTTCTTGCAGTGTTTTATAGTGTCTGGCCTGGGCAATCCGGCTGTCGTGCAGTTTGGGACCTACACCAAAAATGAATAAAAAAACAATGAAATTGAGATTTGGTAATACTAACATTTCAAAACCAATTTAGATATTAAGAAAAAAACTACACGATACCAATATTCACTTTCTATTTTAATACCACAGTAATAATAATAATAAAAAACAAAAACAAAGCTTGTGTACACAATCACATTAACAGCACCAAACTTTTATTTTTGTTTTTTTACTGCTAGAGATCCACAAGGCGACTTGCCTGATTTAACTAGGTTCTCGCTGGCCGTATTAGGCGACTGAACTTGTGGCCTTTCTGGGGTGCAAATGGTGCTACTTGGAGAGACCTTTGAAGCACACGGGCTCAAGTCCAAGACCGGTTCTTCTCCCTCGTCTGTGAGTTCCTTGCCTGTAGTATTCTCAAAAGAAAGGCGTCTTCTTTTCCCATTGCCTCTCGATGGTGTAGCTCCTTGCCATTTTTGTGGAGACTTGATGTTTTGTAGTCTCTTGTTGAGCTTCTTGAAAATATTGGACTGTAACACAAAAAAGTAACAACATTGTAAAAAGTTTTTTAAAACTACATTAAAGCTGCACTAACTGACTTTGGGATTTTGAAGCCGTGGACTCGCTGGCCTCTCTCTTTCTGCTCCCCTCCCCGCACCCACGAAGCTATCGCCCCCACACACACCCACTGTTGGGACGGAGCTAGCGTCTCCCAATATGGATAATACATGGATATGGATTTGCACGTGGATGGCGTGACTATAGAACGATAGAACCGGGAAGAGCGGAGGAACGGGACTTTCTTTTGGATGGCTGTCTTGCTGTGTAAGCAGAAACCGGTGACGAAGACACAAAGCTTCAGGTTAGCTCCTCGGCTTGTTGTGCTAACTCAACTGTCTATGCTAACGGACCTGTAGATTTCTCACGAAAGTGGGGGCTAGTGGTGCGCTGCGATTGGTCACAATCCGCGACCCGAAACACATTCTCTTCCTTGTTTCATCAAAACTCGATCTAAAATATAATGTCACGCCAGCACAAATCTGCGCTACTTTTTCTTCAAAATGATGTATATCCCAATGCACTACATGGACATGGATAGCATTTTCGTAATGAATACAAAAATAAAGTCAGTTAGTGCAGCTTTAAAATACAGCAGTGTCTTTCGAAGTAAAGACATCTTCAAAACCGGTCTACTTGTAAGATATGGTTATAAGACCATAAACAATAAGACAAGGCAAAGTCAGGAAAAAAGCTTGGTGCCAGTTTATCGCACAAATACTGTACTACCCCATCACACCTCTAGCCCTGGACAAATTAAAGTTTAAAAAAGAAAACATTAACGGTGTGCTGTCAATGGAAAATTATCATTGCATACACTTACCCATGGACAGCTGGTGTCTGCCCAGTCAGCGACCATTGGATAGTAGTCCATGATTCGTCTGGCCATGGCCTGCAGCCCCTCTTTTGTGGGGTATTGCAGGCAGTCAGTCCCACCTGACGCTCTCACAGCAGTTATCATGCTGATAATCGTATTTCTTATCAGTCTACAGTACAGTTCTTTAGAAAGCTGGCACTCCCTTTCTCGCCCAATGCGTTTAAATTCAAAATATTCTCTCCTCACATGTTCTAATTCACTGTCAGTATAAATCACATATTGTGGGCTTGGGAGCTGCACAACTTTCAAAGGACTTTTTTTAACTGCAAGATGAACAGGACCCTCACTTTCTTCTGTTGCCTGCTCCTGGACACATGAAATACAAGCAGAAGAATATGGTATTTAGAAGAGACCAAAACATTAAGTTAATGCTCAAGGATAACTTACCACAGGGTGGGCCAGGTCCCAAATGGCTTTTCTTCTTCGAAAGTGTTCCGGCCCAGGAAAGAGGTCCTTTAAATCTTCTCTCGTTAAGGTTTGTAGGACGTCTGCATCAACATTTGCGGCTGGCGCAAATAGAGAAATGTTATTAATTTTAAAAGTCATACATAATTCTGTGGTCATAACTGCTCCAAATTTCAAGTGTGTAAGATGTGCTAATTTATGTGAAGTACTTTGACATTATTTTAGACCATGTTAGGAAAGAGTAATTTTTATTAAAACACTTTGGATGAGTTTGGGCTTTCCTTATCCAAGGTCTGAAGGCTGCTAAAAATAGCATGGCTTCAATTAGAAAACACTGAATTTAACCATATACGTTAAAGGAATAGGCCACCATTTTTGTATACTGAGGCATGTTCTTACCTGAGCTTAAACAAGCTGATGCGTACCTGTCTGATCTTTATGCGTGTGCTCAGTCACGCAAAAACACGAAACCTGTTGTTAGCATTTAGCCTCTCCTCCTCTATGGGGCCAAATGGGGGTAAAGTTAGCAGCGACCAAGCTCTTCCACGCTTCCCCTATTTAAATATGGTTAAGTGAGCGTTTATACGATCCAAGTATAGTTACATAAAATTAAACATGTCGATTTTCTAGCGAATCAAAAGGGGTACTATATTGAAAGATGTAATAATACCAAAATAATTTACTTTTTGACTCTTTGACTTTAAAAAAAAAAAAGCCTAATTGTTTTACTTCTGCCTCAGTTCAGTCTCAGTCTGAACCAAGACTGAGACAGGACTGAGACAGGACTGAGACAGGACTGAGACTGGACTGAGACAGGACTGAGACTGGACTGAGACTGGACTGAGACAGGACTGAGACAGGACTGAGCTAGAACTGAGACAGGACTGAGACAGGACTGAGACAGGACTGAGACAGGACTGAGCTAGGACTGAGACTGGACTGAGACAGGACTGAGCTAGGACTGAGACTGGACTGAGACCAGGACTGAGACAGGACTGAGACTGGACTGAGACTGGACTGAGACTGGACTGAGACCAGGACTGAGACCAGGACTGAGACCAGGACTGGTTCACAGCAGAATACAGCTTCATTGACTGCTGCTGTTTTTGATGATTTCACTGATTTTCAAGACCCACAGAGTATTGTGTGCTGTGACCATGTGAAATATTAAACCAGATTCTGAAAGACTGAAAGTTTGACAGAAATCTCCTGTCTCTGACAAACACGTCGATGGAGTCACTGAGTTAAACTTCAAGTGCATCAAACGTGTTTAAAACTGTCTCTCTCTCGAACCGGACTCTTGAGCGGCTCGTATCTCTGTGAATCCGGATTCTTTTTGGACGTTAATGTTTATGAGCGAAGGGCCAGAGAGAAAAGACTGAGACCACAGGCTCCGGGACCGAGACTATGGATCATGGTCCCCGCGGGCGCCTTTCATGGTCCTCGTGGGCGCCTTTCATGGTCCTCGCGGGCACCTTTCATGGTCCTCGTGGGCGCCTTTCATGGTCCTCGCGGGCGCCTTTCATGGTCCTCGCGGGCGCCTTTCATGGTCCTCGTGGGCGCCTTTCATGGTCCTCGTGGGCGCCTTTCATGGTCCTCGCGGGCGCCTTTCATGGTCCTCGCGGGCGCCTTTCATGGTCCTCGTGGGCGCCTTTCATGGTCCTCGCGGGCACCTTTCATGGTCCTCGCGGGCACCTTTCATGGTCCTCGCGGGCCCCTTTCATGGTCCTCGCGGGCGCCTTTCATGGTCCTCGCGGGCGCCTTTCATGGTCCTCGTGGGCGCCTTTCATGGTCCTCGTGGGCGCCTTTCATGGTCCTCGTGGGCGCCTTTCATGGTCCTCGTGGGCGCCTTTCATGGTCCTCGCGGGCGCCTTTCATGGTCCTCGTGGGCGCCTTTCCTGGTCCTCGCGGGCACCTTTCATGGTCCTCGCGGGCACCTTTCATGGTCCTCGCGGGCGCCTTTCATGGTCCTCGCGGGCGCCTTTCATGGTCCTCGCGGGCGCCTTTCATGGTCCTCGCGGGCGCCTTTCATGGTCCTCGCGGGCGCCTTTCATGGTCCTCGTGGGCGCCTTTCATGGTCCTCGCGGGCGCCTTTCATGGTCCTCGTGGGCGCCTTTCATGGTCCTCGTGGGCGCCTTTCATGGTCCCCGCGGGCGCCTTTCATGGTCCTCGCGGGCGCCTTTCATGGTCCCCGCGGGCGCCTTTCATGGTCCTCGTGGGCGCCTTTCATGGTCCTCGCGGGCGCCTTTCATGGTCCTCGCGGGCGCCTTTCATGGTCCTCGCGGGCGCCTTTCATGGTCCTCGCGGGCGCCTTTCATGGTCCTCGCGGGCGCCTTTCATGGTCCTCGTGGGCGCCTTTCATGGTCCTCGCGGGCGCCTTTCATGGTCCTCGCGGGCGCCTTTCATGGTCCTCGCGGGCGCCTTTCATGGTCCTCGCGGGCGCCTTTCATGGTCCTCGCGGGCGCCTTTCATGGTCCTCGTGGGCGCCTTTCATGGTCCTCGTGGGCGCCTTTCATGGTCCTCGCGGGCGCCTTTCATGGTCCTCGCGGGCGCCTTTCATGGTCCTCGTGGGCGCCTTTCATGGTCCTCGTGGGCGCCTTTCATGGTCCTCACGGGCACCTTTCATGGTCCTCGCGGGCACCTTTCATGGTCCTCGCGGGCACCTTTCATGGTCCTCGCGGGCGCCTTTCATGGTCCTCGTGGGCGCCTTTCATGGTCCTCGTGGGCGCCTTTCATGGTCCTCGTGGGCGCCTTTCATGGTCTATGATGGAGAGACTCACGGTGACGACAGACGAAGGAGGAACTAAACAGATGCTTAAAACTGCTGTAAAGTCAATGGGTTTGTCAGCGAGAGGAGAACGTGATGGGGAGAGGTGTAGGGTCAGAGAGTTTTGTCCCAGTGCCTCAGAGAATGCAATATGGTGCACCCTGGGGAAGTCTTGCAGAGTTTTTCCAATGGGGTTTTACTGCAAACGGCAAATAGATTCTTCTTGATTCTTGAATACAAACAGAAGGTGCTTCGTGAGCCCAAGAGCTCCTCAGACACAACAACTACGTACTCAAAATACACAATACTTAAAATGTTGCTTCAGATTCTCTCAAAAGTTTAATTTCCCTTGTTTTAGTCCCAGCAGTTCTGTCGTGTGATTCTGTGTTTTCATTTGTGTTTTTCTGCTGATTTATGGAACATTCCGTGAACATTCAGAACATTCCGCACTGAGAGCTCGGACCATCGGAGACAGAGCGGACGGACACAGGATTCTACACGGTCCTGAGAGAGAAACACGGCTCTGCTTTTGAGCTACTGCTTCAGGACGCATTCATGTGACATCACAACATTCCAAAGGCCAACACTTTCCTACTGCGCTGAACGGCAGCTGAAAAATCACTGCTGCTGGTAACTATGGCAACTGTCAAAAGTCTTTGGTCTTAAATGTGTCTGAAAAAACATCAGATTCACGTTGACCGTAGAAAGGACTTGAAAGAGAGACATTGAGTCGAGACCTGAGAACATTCAACAAGAGCTGGTTCTGGGTTCTGACCTCACTGATCCGAGCCCACAGAGACAACAGTTCTGTCAGATACACAGCTGTTTATGAATGAGCATCAGAATCAATACTGAATGTGACAGAGCAGCAATCGTCTGAAACAGTGGTCCCCAGGTACACAGCGGGGGAGGGCTGAAGCCAAAACCACAGAGCACAGGTACAGATAAGAACTACGGCAAACAATGAGGTACATTTCTATCAGAATGATCTAAACAGCCTGAAATCTGTGATGCTAGAGCAGTGTTAGCTTCTGTCGCTGCCTCCAGGGCCGGACTGCAGCCTGGGAGTGGCACCTGCTGTATCCTGTGGCCTCTGCTGTATCCTGTGGCACCTGCTGTATCCTGTGGCACCTGCTGTATCCTGTGGAACCTGCTGTATCCTGTGGCACCTGCTGTATCCTGTGGCACCTGCTGTATCCTGTGGCACCTGCTGTATCCTGTGGCACCTGCTGTATCCTGTGGCACCTGCTGTATCCTGTGGCATCTGCTGTATCCTGTGGCATCTGCTGTATCCTGTGGCACCTGCTGTATCCTGTGGCATCTGCTGTATCCTGTGGCATCTGCTGTATCCTGTGGCATCTGCTGTGTCCTGTGGCATCTTCTGTATCCTGTGGCACCTGCTGTATCCTGTGGCACCTGCTGTATCCTGTGGCATCTGCTGTATCCTGTGGCATCTGCTGTATCCTGTGGCACCTGCTGTATCCTGTGGCATCTGCTGTATCCTGTGGCACCTGCTGTATCCTGTGGCACCTGCTGTATCCTGTGGCATCTGCTGTATCCTGTGGAACCTGCTGTATCCTGTGGCATCTGCTGTATCCTGTGGCATCTGCTGTGTCCTGTGGCATCTTCTGTATCCTGTGGCACCTGCTGTATCCTGTGGCACCTGCTGTATCCTGTGGCACCTGCTGTATCCTGTGGCACCTGCTGTATCCTGTGGCATCTGCTGTATCCTGTGGCACCTGCTGTATCCTGTGGCATCTGCTGTATCCTGTGGCATCTGCTGTATCCTGTGGCACCTGCTGTATCCTGTGGCATCTGCTGTATCCTGTGGAACCTGCTGTATCCTGTGGCATCTGCTGTATCCTGTGGCATCTGCTGTGTCCTGTGGCATCTTCTGTATCCTGTGGCACCTGCTGTATCCTGTGGCACCTGCTGTATCCTGTGGCACCTGCTGTATCCTGTGGCACCTGCTGTATCCTGTGGCATCTGCTGTATCCTGTGGCACCTGCTGTATCCTGTGGCACCTGCTGTATCCTGTGGCATCTGCTGTATCCTGTGGCACCTGCTGTATCCTGTGGCATCTGCTGTATCCTGTGGCATCTGCTGTATCCTGTGGCACCTGCTGTATCCTGTGGCATCTGCTGTATCCTGTGGCACCTGCTGTATCCTGTGGCATCTGCTGTATCCTGTGGCATCTGCTGTATCCTGTGGCATCTGCTGTATCCTGTGGCACCTGCTGTATCCTGTGGCACCTGCTGTATCCTGTGGCATCTGCTGTATCCTGTGGCACCTGCTGTATCCTGTGGCATCTGCTGTATCCTGTGGCATCTGCTGTATCCTGTGGCACCTGCTGTATCCTGTGGCATCTGCTGTATCCTGTGGAACCTGCTGTATCCTGTGGCATCTGCTGTATCCTGTGGCATCTGCTGTGTCCTGTGGCATCTTCTGTATCCTGTGGCACCTGCTGTATCCTGTGGCACCTGCTGTATCCTGTGGCACCTGCTGTATCCTGTGGCACCTGCTGTATCCTGTGGCATCTGCTGTATCCTGTGGCACCTGCTGTATCCTGTGGCACCTGCTGTATCCTGTGGCATCTGCTGTATCCTGTGGCACCTGCTGTATCCTGTGGCACCTGCTGTATCCTGTGGCACCTGCTGTATCCTGTGGCACCTGCTGTATCCTGTGGCATCTGCTGTATCCTGTGGCACCTGCTGTATCCTGTGGCACCTGCTGTATCCTGTGGCATCTGCTGTATCCTGTGGCACCTGCTGTATCCTGTGGCATCTGCTGTATCCTGTGGCATCTGCTGTATCCTGTGGCACCTGCTGTATCCTGTGGCATCTGCTGTATCCTGTGGAACCTGCTGTATCCTGTGGCATCTGCTGTATCCTGTGGCATCTGCTGTGTCCTGTGGCATCTTCTGTATCCTGTGGCACCTGCTGTATCCTGTGGCACCTGCTGTATCCTGTGGCACCTGCTGTATCCTGTGGCACCTGCTGTATCCTGTGGCATCTGCTGTATCCTGTGGCACCTGCTGTATCCTGTGGCACCTGCTGTATCCTGTGGCATCTGCTGTATCCTGTGGCACCTGCTGTATCCTGTGGCACCTGCTGTATCCTGTGGCACCTGCTGTATCCTGTGGCACCTGCTGTATCCTGTGGCACCTGCTGTATCCTGTGGCCACCTGCTGTATCCTGTGGCACCTGCTGTATCCTGTGGCACCTGCTGTATCCTGTGGCACCTGCTGTATCCTGTGGCACCTGCTGTATCCTGTGGCACCTGCTGTATCCTGTGGCACCTGCTGTATCCTGTGGCACCTGCTGTATCCTGTGGCACCTGCTGTATCCTGTGGCACCTGCTGTATCCTGTGGCACCTGCTGTATCCTGTGGCATCTGCTGTATCCTGTGGCACCTGCTGTATCCTGTGGCACCTGCTGTATCCTGTGGCACCTGCTGTATCCTGTGGCACCTGCTGTATCCTGTGGCACCTGCTGTATCCTGTGGCATCTTCTGTATCCTGTGGAACCTGCTGTATCCTGTGGCACCTGCTGTATCCTGTGGCATCTGCTGTATCCTGTGGCATCTGCTGTATCCTGTGGCATCTTCTGTATCCTGTGGAACCTGCTGTATCCTGTGGCACCTGCTGTATCCTGTGGCATCTGCTGTATCCTGTGGCATCTGCTGTATCCTGTGGCATCTGCTGTATCCTGTGGCATCTTCTGTATCCTGTGGAACCTGCTGTATCCTGTGGCACCTGCTGTATCCTGTGGCATCTGCTGTATCCTGTGGCATCTGCTGTATCCTGTGGCATCTTCTGTATCCTGTGGAACCTGCTGTATCCTGTGGCACCTGCTGTATCCTGTGGCATCTGCTGTATCCTGTGGCATCTGCTGTATCCTGTGGCACCTGCTGTATCCTGTGGCATCTTCTGTGTCCTGTGGCATCTGCTGTATCCTGTGGCACCTGCTGTATCCTGTGGCACCTGCTGTATCCTGTGGCATCTGCTGTATCCTGTGGAACCTGCTGTATCCTGTGGCATCTGCTGTATCCTGTGGCATCTGCTGTGTCCTGTGGCATCTTCTGTATCCTGTGGCACCTGCTGTATCCTGTGGCACCTGCTGTATCCTGTGGCATCTGCTGTATCCTGTGGCACCTGCTGTATCCTGTGGCATCTGCTGTATCCTGTGGCATCTGCTGTATCCTGTGGCACCTGCTGTATCCTGTGGCACCTGCTGTATCCTGTGGCATCTGCTGTATCCTGTGGCATCTGCTGTATCCTGTGGCATCTGCTGTGTCCTGTGGCATCTGCTGTATCCTGTGGCATCTTCTGTATCCTGTGGAACCTGCTGTATCCTGTGGCACCTGCTGTATCCTGTGGCATCTGCTGTATCCTGTGGCATCTGCTGTATCCTGTGGCACCTGCTGTATCCTGTGGCATCTGCTGTATCCTGTGGCATCTGTAGTATCCTGTGGCATCTGAACATGCGTGTGCACGCACATGATGGTGTGAACATCGCCTCCTGAGCTTCATTAACAACTCCTTCTGCAGACTCTGCAGTGATTGGTCGGTGGGTTCTGCCTCACACAGTGATTGGTCGGTGGGTTCTGTCTCACACAGTGATTGGTCGGTGGGTTCTGCCTCACACAGTGATTGGTCGGTGGGATCAGCCTCACACAGTGATTGGTCGGTGGGTTCTGTCTCACACAGTGATTGGTCGGTGGGATCAGCCTCACACAGTGATTGGTCGGTGGGATCAGCCTCACACAGTGATTGGTCGGTGGGATCAGCCTCACACAGTGATTGGTCGGTGGGTTCTGTCTCACACAGTGATTGGTCGGTGGGTTCTGTCTCACACAGTGATTGGTCGGTGGGATCTGCCTCACACAGTGATTGGTCGGTGGGTTCTGTCTCACACAGTGATTGGTCGGTGGGTTCTGTCTCACACAGTGATTGGTCGGTGGGATCAGCCTCACACAGTGATTGGTCGGTGGGATCTGTCTCACACAGTGATTGGTCGGTGGGTTCTGTCTCACACAGTGGTGTCCAGATGTCGGGGACTTTATTCTACATCTTTTGTTTTTTATAGAAGAGAATTCTCTGTTAAAACAGAAACCAGTACAAAATATAAAAGAGAAACATATTAAAAAGTAAATATTGTATCTCAATTAAAAATCAATATTAATCAAAACATCCATATTTATTTTGCACTCCATATAGCACATGTCACACACTCAGCCAATCAGCTCTCAGCCAATCAGCTGTCAGCCAATCAGCTGTCAGCCAATCAGCTCTCAGCCAATCAGCTCTCAGTAATCGCAGCATGATGAGATCCAGAAGTTGTTTGAGTGTTTCCACTTCAGCAGTTTGTGGATTTCTGTCTTTACCATAAAAAACTACATTCTCTTTTTTACAAACTCTAACTTTAGAGAGTTTGAAGTCGGTGAAGAGTTCTCTGCAGCAGAGATTAAAGCTGAGGGACCTGCATTTTAGTGTCATAAATGTTTCTTTGATAAACGACAAACATGAGATTTTATGGGAACAAAAATGTGTCTTTCACTGGTTTTATTCTTTCACTCACATTTCCTGATTGTTTTAATAATAATAACTAGTTTTTTACAGCACTTTCAGACTCTCAAAGACAAACTACTGCAGCCACAGCTGCCCTGGGGCACACTGACAGAGGTCCGTGCCATCAGCCCCTCCCACCACCACCACCGACCAATCACAATCCTTAATTAAGTCCTTTGAAGAGTTCAGCTCCACTGAGCTCATTTTAACCTCATCAGAAGCTGATCGCCTTTCCTCCTCAGAGACCAGAGAGAGACCAGAGACCAGAGAGAGACCAGAGAGAGACCAGAGAGAGACCAGAGAGAGACCAGAGAGAGACCAGAGAGAGACCAGAGACCAGACCAGAGACCAGAGACCAGAGAGAGACCAGAGAGAGACCAGAGACCAGAGAGAGACCAGAGAGAGACCAGAGAGAGACCAGAGAGACCAGAGAGACCAGAGACCAGAGAGAGACCAGAGAGAGAGACCAGAGAGAGACCAGAGAGAGACCAGAGAGAGACCAGAGAGAGACCAGAGACCAGAGACCAGAGAGAGACCAGAGAGAGACCAGAGACCAGAGAGAGACCAGAGACCAGAGAGAGACCAGAGAGAGACCAGAGAGAGACCAGAGAGAGACCAGAGAGAGACCAGAGAGAGACCAGAGACCAGAGAGAGACCAGAGAGAGACCAGAGACCAGAGAGAGACCAGAGAGAGACCAGAGAGAGACCAGAGAGAGACCAGAGAGACCAGAGAGAGACCAGAGAGAGACCAGAGACCAGAGAGAGACCAGAGAGAGACCAGAGAGAGACCAGAGAGAGACACCAGAGAGAGACCAGAGAGAGACCAGAGAGAGACCAGAGAGAGACCAGAGAGAGACAGGAGAGAGACCAGAGAGAGACCAGAGAGAGACAGGAGAGAGACCAGAGAGAGAGACCAGAGAGAGACCAGAGAGAGACCAGAGAGAGAGACCAGAGAAAGACCAGAGAGAGACCAGAGAGAGACCAGAGAGAGACCAGAGAGAGACCAGAGAGAGACCAGAGAGAGACCAGAGAGAGACCAGAGAGAGACCAGAGACCAGAGAGAGACCAGAGAGAGACCAGAGAGAGACCAGAGAGAGACCAGAGAGAGACCAGAGAGAGACCAGAGAGAGACCAGAGAGAGACCCGAGAGAGAGACCAGAGAGAGACCAGAGACCAGAGAGAGACCAGAGAGAGACCAGAGAGAGACCAGAGAGAGACCAGAGAGAGACCAGAGACCAGAGAGAGAGACCAGAGAGAGACCAGAGAGAGACCAGTGAGACAAGAGAGAGACCAGAGAGAGACCAGAGAGAGACCAGAGAGAGAGACCAGAGAGAGACCAGAGAGAGACCAGAGAGAGACCAGTTAGAGACCAGGGAGAGACCAGAGAGAGACCAGAGAGAGACCAGAGAGAGACCAGAGAGAGACCAGAGAGAGACCAGAGAGACCAGAGAGAGAGACCAGAGAGAGACCGGAGAGAGACCAGAGAGAGACCAGAGAGAGACCAGAGAGAGACCAGAGAGAGACCAGAGAGAGACCAGAGAGAGACCAGAGAGAGACCAGAGAGAGACCAGAGAGACCAGAGAGAGACCAGAGAGAGAGTCCAGAGAGAGACCAGAGAGAGAGACCAGAGAGAGACCGGAGAGAGACCAGAGAGAGACCAGAGCGAGACCAGAGAGAGACCAGAGCGAGACCAGAGAGAGACCAGAGCGAGACCAGAGTGAGACCAGAGACCAGCACGGTGGCTGAGTGGATAGCACTCTCGCCTCTCAGCAAGAAGGTCCTGGGTTCGAATCCCAGTCGGACCAGGGCCTTTCTGAGTGGAGTTTGCATGTTCTCCCCGTGTCTGCGTAGGTTTCCTCCGGGTACTCCGGTTTCCCCTACCACTAAAAATATGTCCAATAGTTCTGGCATGCCCAGAATAACAATTGTAAACAGCTTTGAGACTCAGATCTGCAGTGAAAAGGCGGTATATAAATAAAGATTACTTACTTACTACTACCAGAGAGAGACCAGAGAGAGACCAGAGAGAGACAGGAGAGAGACAGGAGAGAGACCAGAGAGAGACCAGAGAGAGACCAGAGAGAGACCAGAGAGAGACCAGAGAGAGACCAGAGAGAGACAGGAGAGAGACAGGAGAGAGACCAGAGAGAGACCAGAGAGAGACCAGAGAGAGACCAGAGAGAGACAGGAGAGAGACCAGAGAGAGACCAGAGAGAGACAGAGAGAGACCAGAGAGAGACCAGAGAGAGACCAGAGAGAGACCAGAGCCACAGCTGTGCTTAAACAGGATCAATAATCTGAGGAGTTCTTGTCTTTTACGATCAGTGGAATCAATAATGACACAGTAGAACGACCTCTGACCTGAGCTCACATGGTGTGTATCACATGGTGTGTATCTGTGCAATAATGAACCATATGTGTCCACTGCCACTTTACTCAGTCTCTTGAAGCCATGAATCTATAATAATACAGTATCTGGATAGAGTATTAGCTTATAGCTGTTCCACCCATGAACCTACAGAGAACCTTCGAGAACCTGACAGAGAACCTGACAGAGAACCTGACAGAGAACCTTCGAGAACCTGACAGAGAACCTGACAGAGAACCTGACAGAGAACCTGACAGAGAACCTGACAGAGAACCTATGAGAACCTGACAGAGAACCTGACAGAGAACCTATGAGAACCTGACAGAGAACTTGACAGAGAACCTGACAGAGAACCTACAGAGAACCTATGAGAACCTGACAGAGAACTTGACAGAGAACCTGACAGAGAACGTGCACGAGAGCCACACATGCTCGTTAGTATTTGGAGCAAAGCATCATGGGAGCTCGTCCACTGCACAGAACCGGGGGGACCAGAGGAATGACCAAATATGGGCGAGTTCTAATCTTTCAGTGCCCATGGGGGGGCGCCACTGAGCACAAGCCACTGATTTGATCAGGCAGCCATCTTGGATCAGTGGGGGTTGCCTTCAGTCCATCCCTCCTGCTGGTCATGGACAGTATCACAGTCCAGTGATACACGTCTCACTCTGTCTCACTCTGTCTCACTGTCTCACTCTGTCTCGCACTGTCTCACTCTGTCTCGCACTGTCTCACTCTGTCTCACTGTCTCACTCTGTCTCACATTGTCTCACACTGTCTCACTCTGTCTCACATTGTCTCACATTGTCTCACACTGTCTCACACTGTCTCACTCTGTCTCACATTGTCTCACACTGTCTCACTCTGTCTCACATTGTCTCACACTGTCTCACCCTGTCTCCCACTGTCTCACACTGTCTCACTCTGTCTCCCACTGTCTCACACTGTCTCACTCTGTCTCCCACTGTCTCACACTGTCTCACTCTGTCTCACTCTGTCTCACACTGTCTCACACTGTCTCACTCTGTCTCACACTGTCTCACACTGTCTCACTCTGTCTCACACTGTCTCACTCTGTCTCCCTCTGTCTCACACTGTCTCACACTGTCTCACTCTGTCTCCCACTGTCTCACACTGTCTCACTCTGTCTCCCACTGTCTCACAATGTCTCACTCTGTCTCCCACTGTCTCACACTGTCTCAATCTGTCTCCCACTGTCTCACTCTGTCTCCCACTGTCTCCCACTGTCTCACTGTCTCACTCTGTCTCCCACTGTCTCACACTGTCTCACACTGTCTCAATCTGTCTCCCACTGTCTCACTCTGTCTCCCACTGTCTCCCACTGTCTCACTGTCTCACTCTGTCTCCCACTGTCTCACACTGTCTAACTCTGTCTCCCACTGTCTCACACTGTCTCACACTGTCTCACACTGTCTCACTCTGTCTCCCACTGTCTCACACTGTCTAACTCTGTCTCACTCTGTCTCCCACTGTCTCACACTGTCTCACTCTGTCTCCCACTGTCTCACACTGTCTCACTCTGTCTCCCACTGTCTCACTCTGTCTCCCACTGTCTCCCACTGTCTCACTGTCTCACTCTGTCTCCCACTGTCTCACACTGTCTAACTCTGTCTCCCACTATCTCACACTGTCTCACTCTGTCTCCCACTGTCTCACACTGTCTCACTCTGTCTCCCACTGTCTCACT
Source organism: Knipowitschia caucasica (assembly GCA_964034765.1). Lineage (NCBI taxonomy): Eukaryota > Metazoa > Chordata > Actinopteri > Gobiiformes > Gobiidae > Knipowitschia > Knipowitschia caucasica. The sequence continues at coordinate 1,648,179 of OZ035828.1, forward strand.
CTGTCTCACACTGTCTCACTCTGTCTCACACTGTCTCACTGTCTCACTCTGTCTCCCACTGTCTCACACTGTCTCACTCTGTCTCCCACTGTCTCACTCTGTCTCACACTGTCTCACTCTGTCTCCCACTGTCTCACACTGTCTCACTCTGTCTCACACTGTCTAACTCTGTCTCACTCTGTCTCCCACTGTCTCACACTGTCTCACACTGTCTCACTCTGTCTCACTCTGTCTCCCACTGTCTCACACTGTCTCACACTGTCTCACTCTGTCTCCCACTGTCTCACACTGTCTCACTCTGTCTCCCACTGTCTCCCACTGTCTCACTCTGTCTCCCACTGTCTCCCACTGTCTCACTGTCTCACTCTGTCTCCCACTGTCTCCCACTGTCTCACTGTCTCACTCTGTCTCACACTGTCTCACACTGTCTCACTCTGTCTCACTGTCTCACTCTGTCTCACTCTGTCTCACTGTCTCACTCTGTCTCACTGTCTCACTCTGTCTCACTCTGTCTCACACTGTCTCACTCTGTCTCACTCTGCCTCACTCTGTCTCCCACTGTCTCACACTGTCTCAATCTGTCTCCCACTGTCTCACTCTGTCTCCCACTGTCTCCCACTGTCTCACTGTCTCACTCTGTCTCCCACTGTCTCACACTGTCTCACACTGTCTCAATCTGTCTCCCACTGTCTCACTCTGTCTCCCACTGTCTCCCACTGTCTCACTGTCTCACTGTCTCCCACTGTCTCACTCTGTCTCACTCTGTCTCACACTGTCTCACACTGTCTCACACTGTCTCACACTGTCTCACTCTGTCTCCCACTGTCTCCCACTGTCTCACACTGTCTAACTCTGTCTCCCACTGTCTCACACTGTCTCACACTGTCTCACTCTGTCTCCCACTGTCTCACACTGTCTAACTCTGTCTCACTCTGTCTCCCACTGTCTCACACTGTCTCACTCTGTCTCCCACTGTCTCACACTGTCTCACTCTGTCTCCCACTGTCTCACTCTGTCTCCCACTGTCTCCCACTGTCTCACTCTGTCTCCCACTGTCTCACACTGTCTAACTCTGTCTCACTCTGTCTCACACTGTCTCACACTGTCTCACTCTGTCTCACTCTGTCTCCCACTATCTCACACTGTCTCACTCTGTCTCCCACTGTCTCACACTGTCTCACTCTGTCTCCCACTGTCTCACTCTGTCTCACACTGTCTCACTCTGTCTCCCACTGTCTCACTCTGTCTCACACTGTCTCACTGTCTCACTCTGTCTCCCACTGTCTCACACTGTCTCACTCTGTCTCCCACTGTCTCACTCTGTCTCACACTGTCTCACTCTGTCTCCCACTGTCTCACACTGTCTCACTCTGTCTCACACTGTCTAACTCTGTCTCACTCTGTCTCCCACTGTCTCACACTGTCTCACACTGTCTCACTCTGTCTCCCACTGTCTCACACTGTCTCACACTGTCTCACACTGTCTCACTCTGTCTCCCACTGTCTCACACTGTCTCACTCTGTCTCACACTGTCTCCCACTGTCTCACTGTCTCACTCTGTCTCCCACTGTCTCACTGTCTCACTCTGTCTCCCACTGTCTCCCACTGTCTCACACTGTCTCACACTGTCTCACTCTGTCTCACTCTGTCTCACTGCCTCACTCTGTCTCACTGTCTCACTCTGTCTCACACTGTCTCACACTGTCTCACTCTGTCTCACTCTGTGAGGGGGGGGGGGTGGTTCGAGTGGTTTTTATCTTAATCTGACATATTCTGACCAGAGAGAGACCAGAGAGAGAGACCAGAGAGAGAGACCAGAGAGAGAGACCAGAGAGAGACCAGAGAGAGAGACCAGAGAGAGACCAGAGAGAGAGACCAGAGAGAGAGACCAGAGAGAGAGACCAGAGAGAGACCAGAGAGAGAGACCAGAGAGAGACCAGAGAGAGACCAGAGAGAGACCAGAGAGAGACCAGAGAGAGACCAGAGAGAGACCAGAGAGAGACCAGAGAGAGAGACCAGAGAGAGAGACCAGAGAGACCAGAGAGAGACCAGAGAGAGACGAGAGAGAGACCAGAGAGAGACCAGAGGGAGAGACCAGAGAGAGAGACCAGAGGGAGACGAGAGAGAGACCAGAGAGAGACCAGAGGGAGAGACCAGAGAGAGACCAGAGGGAGAGACCCCTTCTAAAGGAAGAAGAGAAATACCCTAAATTAGGTCAAATGATGTTGATGTGAATGATTCAGATCAACAGAATAAACAGGATGTAGTTCTGTTTTTCTGAGAGTCTAAAGTCTTTGGAAGATTCAAAAAACCATTAATTAGAAAAACAATCGTTACGACTGAGAATAAGTCAAAGAAACTCTTACCTCAGAACTTTCTCTGATGTTTTAAAATGTATGGACTCAAAATCACTCACAAGTCTGTAAAAGAACACACTGCAGGCATCACACAAGAGAAGAGGGAGACACACACACACACAGACACACAGAGAGACACACACACACACACACACACACAGACACACACAGACACACACACACACACACACAGACACACACACACACACACACACACATACATACACACACACAAAGACACACACACAGAGAGACACACGCACACACACACACAGACACACACACACACAGACACACACACACACACACACACACACACACAGACACACACACACATAAATAAGTCATGTGTCCTGGAGGTGGATCAGGTGAACTTCTCCGGTGACACTGGGACCAGAGCGAGACCAGAGAGAGACCAGAGAGAGACCAGAGAGAGACCAGAGAGAGAGACCAGAGAGAGACCAGAGAGAGACCAGAGAGAGACCAGGGAGAGACCAGAGAGAGACCAGAGAGAGACCAGAGAGAGACCAGAGAGAGAGACCAGAGAGAGACCAGAGAGAGACCAGAGAGAGACCAGAGAGAGAGACCAGAGAGAGACCAGAGACCAAGAGAGAGACCAGAGAGAGAGATCAGAGAGAGACCAGAGAGAGACCAGAGAGAGACCAGGAAGACCAGGAGAGACCAGAGAGAGACCAGAGAGAGACCAGAGAGAGACCAGAGAGAGAGAGACCAGAGAGAGACCAGAGAGAGAGACCAGAGAGAGACCAGAGAGAGACCAGAGAGAGAGACCAGAGAGAGACCAGAGAGAGACCAGAGAGAGACCAGAGAGAGACCAGAGAGAGACCAGAGAGAGACCAGAGAGAGACCAGAGAGAGAGAGACCAGAGAGAGACCAGAGAGAGACCAGAGAGAGAGACTAGAGAGAGACCAGAGAGAGAGACCAGAGAGAGAGACCAGAGAGACTAGAGAGAGACCAGAGAGAGACTAGAGAGAGACCAGAGAGAGACCAGAGAGAGAGAGAGAGAGACCAGAGAGAGAGAGACCAGAGAGAGAGAGACCAGAGAGAGACCAGAGAGAGAGAGAGACCAGAGAGAGAGACCAGAGAGAGACCAGAGAGAGACCAGAGAGAGACCAGAGAGAGACCGAGAGAGAGACCAGAGAGAGAGCAGAGAGAGAGACCAGAGAGAGACCAGAGAGAGACCAGAGAGAGACCAGAGAGAGAGAGCAGAGTCTGTGTGAATTGACACTAATTAAATACATTTGGTTTAAAATTTCCAAACATGATTAAAAGTAGAAGAAATACCTTAAATTATGGTAAATGATCCAGTTCAGACCCATGTCCAAGTCCAGACCCATGTCCAAGTCCAGACCCATGTCCAAGTCCAGACCCATGTCCCAGTCCAGACCCATGTCCCAGTCCAGACCCATGTCCAAGTCCAGACCCATGTCCCAGTCCAGACCCATGTCCCAGTCCAGACCCAGTCCAACCATGTCCAGTCCAGACCCATGTCCCAGTCCAGACCCATGTCCCAGTCCAGACCCATGTCCAAGTCCAGACCCATGTCCAAGTCCAGACCCATGTCCCAGTCCAGACCCATGTCCAAGTCCAGACCCATGTCCCAGTCCAGACCCATGTCCCAGTCCAGACCCATGTCCCAGTCCAGACCCATGTCCCGGTCCAGACCCATGTCCCAGTCCAGACCCATGTCCAAGTCCAGACCCATGTCCCAGTCCAGACCCATGTCCCAGTCCAGACCCATGTCCAAGTCCAGACCCATGTCCAAGTGCAGACCCATGTCCAATGTCCCGTCCAGACCCATGTCCAAGTCCAGACCCATGTCCCAGTCCAGACCCATGTCCCGGTCCAGACCCATGTCCCAGTCCAGACCCATGTCCCAGTCCAGACCCATGTCCCAGTCCAGACCCATGTCCCAGTCCAGACCCATGTCCCAGTCCAGACCCATGTCCCAGTCCAGACCCATGTCCCGGTCCAGACCCATGTCCAAGTCCAGACCCATGTCCCAGTCCAGACCCATGTCCCCAGTCCAGACCCATGTCCCAGTCCAGACCCATGTCCCAGTCCAGACCCATGTCCCAGTCCAGACCCATGTCCCAGTCCAGACCCATGTCCCCAGTCCAGACCCATGTCCCAGTCCAGACCCATGTCCCAGTCCAGACCCATGTCCCAGTCCAGACCCATGTCCCAGTCCAGACCCATGTCCAAGTCCAGACCCATGTCCAGACCCAGTCTCCAGACCCATGTCCAAGTCCAGACCCATGTCCCAGTCCAGACCCATGTCCCAGTCCAGACCCATGTCCCAGTCCAGACCCATGTCCCAGTCCAGACCCATGTCCCAGTCCAGACCCATGTCCCAGTCCAGACCCATGTCCAAGTCCAGACCCATGTCCCAGTCCAGACCCATGTCCCAGTCCAGACCCATGTCCCAGTCCAGACCCATGTCCCAGTCCAGACCCATGTCCCAGTCCAGACCCATGTCCCAGTCCAGACCCATGTCCCAGTCCAGACCCATGTCCAAGTCCAGACCCATGTCCCAGTCCAGACCCATGTCCCAGTCCAGACCCATGTCCCAGTCCAGACCCATGTCCAAGTCCAGACCCATGTCCCAGTCCAGACCCATGTCCCCAGGTCCAGACCCATGTCCCAGTCCAGACCCATGTCCCAGTCCAGACCCATGTCCCAGTCCAGACCCATGTCCCAGTCCAGACCCATGTCCCGGTCCAGACCCATGTCCCGGTCCAGACCCATGTCCCGGTCCAGACCCATGTCCCAGTCCAGACCCATGTCCCAGTCCAGACCCATGTCCAAGTCCAGACCCATGTCCCGGTCCAGACCCATGTCCCGGTCCAGACCCATGTCCCAGTCCAGACCCATGTCCCGGTCCAGACCCATGTCCCAGTCCAGACCCAGACTTTATTATTGTATCATTGATAATTTATAGAGCACTAATAAAAACAACAGATTGACCAAAGTGCTGACCATAAAAAGACAAACACAAATATACAATTACAAAATACAAAACAGAGGCAAAAACACAACATTTACAGCAAATCAATTCAATCAATTCAAAATCAAAGAAAAGCCAATGAGAACGAGTGAGTTTTAAGAAGAGACTTACATCATTTAGGACCAACAACCGACAAAGCCTGGTCTCTGAGTTTCTGTTAAGTCTGAGGACCCAGAGAAGAGCCAGATCTGAGCCAGAGAAGAGCCAGATCTGAGCCAGAGAAGAGCCAGATCTGAGCCAGAGAAGAGCCAGATCTGAGCCAGAGAAGAGCCAGATCTGAGCCAGAGAAGAGCCAGATCTGAGCCAGAGAAGAGCCAGATCTGACCTGAGAGAAGAGCCAGATCTGAGCCAGAGAAGAGCCAGATCTGAGCCAGAGAAGAGCCAGATCTGACCCAGAGAAGAGCCATATCTGAGCCAGAGAAGAGCCATATCTGAGCCAGAGAAGAGCCAGATCTGAGCCAGAGAAGAGCCAGATCTGAGCCAGAGAAGAGCCAGATCTGAGCCAGAGAAGAGCCAGATCTGACCTGAGAGAAGAGCCAGATCTGAGCCAGAGAAGAGCCAGATCTGAGCCAGAGAAGAGCCAGATCTGACCCAGAGAAGAGCCATATCTGAGCCAGAGAAGAGCCATATCTGAGCCAGAGAAGAGCCAGATCTGAGCCCAGAGAAGAGCCAGATCTGAGCCAGAGAAGAGCCAGATCTGACCTGAGAGAAGAGCCAGATCTGAGCCAGAGAAGAGCCAGATCTGAGCCAGAGAAGAGCCAGATCTGACCCAGAGAAGAGCCATATCTGAGCCAGAGAAGAGCCAGATCTGAGCCAGAGAAGAGCCAGATCTGAGCCAGAGAAGAGCCAGATCTGACCTGAGAGAAGAGCCAGATCTGAGCCAGAGAAGAGCCAGATCTGACCCAGAGAAGAGCCAGATCTGAGCCAGAGAAGAGCCATATCTGAGCCAGAGAAGAGCCAGATCTGAGCCAGAGAAGAGCCAGATCTGAGCCAGAGAAGAGCCAGATCTGACCTGAGAGAAGAGCCAGATCTGAGCCAGAGAAGAGCCAGATCTGACCCAGAGAAGAGCAAGATCTGACCCAGAGAAGAGCCAGATCTGACCCAGAGAAGAGCCATATCTGAGCCAGAGAAGAGCCAGATCTGAGCCAGAGAAGAGCCAGATCTGAGCCAGACAAGAAGCCAGATCTGAGCCAGAGAAGAGCCAGATCTGACCTGAGAGAAGAGCCAGATCTGAGCCAGAGAAGAGCCAGATCTGAGCCAGAGAAGAGCCAGATCTGAGCCAGAGAAGAGCCAGATCTGAGCCAGAGAAGAGCCAGATCTGACCAGAGAAGAGCCAGATCTGAGCCAGAGAAGAGCCAGATCTGAGCCAGAGAGAAGAGCCAGATCTGAGCCAGAGAAGAGCCATATCTGAGCCAGAGAAGAGCCAGATCTGAGCCAGAGAAGAGCCAGATCTGAGCCAGAGAAGAGCCAGATCTGACCTGAGAGAAGAGCCAGATCTGACCCAGAGAAGAGCCAGATCTGACCCAGAGAAGAGCCAGATCTGAGCCAGAGAAGAGCCAGATCTGAGCCAGAGAAGAGCCAGATCTGACCTGAGAGAAGAGCCAGATCTGAGCCAGAGAAGAGCCAGATCTGAGCCAGATCTGACCCAGAAGAGCCATATCTGAGCCAGAGAAGAGCCAGATCTGAGCCAGAGAAGAGCCAGATCTGAGCCAGAGAAGAGCCAGATCTGACCTGAGAGAAGAGCCAGATCTGAGCCAGAGAAGAGCCAGATCTGAGCCAGAGAAGAGCCAGATCTGACCCAGAGAAGAGCCATATCTGAGCCAGAGAAGAGCCATATCTGAGCCAGAGAAGAGCCAGATCTGAGCCAGAGAAGAGCCAGAGAAGAGCCAGAGAAGAGCCAGATCTGACCTGAGAGAAGAGCCAGATCTGAGCCAGAGAAGAGCCAGATCTGACCCAGAGAAGAGCCAGATCTGACCCAGAGAAGAGCCAGATCTGAGCCAGAGAAGAGCCAGATCTGAGCCAGAGAAGAGCCAGATCTGAGCCAGAGAAGAGCCAGATCTGACCCAGAGAAGAGCCATATCTGAGCCAGAGAAGAGCCAGATCTGAGCCAGAGAAGAGCCAGATCTGAGCCAGAGAAGAGCCAGATCTGACCTGAGAGAAGAGCCAGATCTGAGCCAGAGAAGAGCCAGATCTGAGCCAGAGAAGAGCTAGATCTGACCCAGAGAAGAGCCATATCTGAGCCAGAGAAGAGCCATATCTGAGCCAGATCTGAGCCAGAGAAGAGCCAGATCTGAGCCAGAGAAGAGCCAGAGCCAGATCTGAGCCAGAGAAGAGCCAGATCTGACCAGAGAAGAGCCAGATCTGACCCAGAGAAGAGCCAGATCTGACCCAGAGAAGAGCCAGATCTGACCCAGAGAAGAGCCAGATCTGAGCCAGAGAAGAGCCAGATCTGAGCCAGAGAAGAGCCAGATCTGAGCCAGAGAAGAGCCAGATCTGAGCCAGAGAAGAGCCAGATCTGAGCCAGAGAAGAGCCAGATCTGAGCCAGAGAAGAGCCAGATCTGACCCAGAGAAGAGCCATATCTGAGCCAAGAAGAGCCAGATCTGAGCCAGAGAAGAGCCAGATCTGAGCCAGAGAAGCCAGAAGAGCCAGATCTGACCTGAGAGAAGAGCCAGATCTGAGCCAGAGAAGAGCCAGATCTGAGCCAGAGAAGAGCCAGATCTGAGCCAGAGAAGAGCCATATCGAGCCAGAGAGAGCCATCTGAGCCAGAGAAGAGCCAGATCTGAGCCAGAGAAGAGCCAGATCTGACCCAGAGAAGAGCCAGATCTGAGCCAGAGAAGAGCCAGATCTGAGCCAGAGAAGAGCCAGATCTGAGCCAGAGAAGAGCCAGATCTGACCTGAGAGAAGAGCCAGATCTGAGCCAGAGAAGAGCCAGATCTGAGCCAGAGAAGAGCCAGATCTGACCCAGAGAAGAGCCATATCTGAGCCAGAGAAGAGCCATATCTGAGCCAGAGAAGAGCCAGATCTGAGCCAGAGAAGAGCCAGATCTGAGCCAGAGAAGAGCCAGATCTGACCTGAGAGAAGAGCCAGATCTGAGCCAGAGAAGAGCCAGATCTGACCCAGAGAAGAGCCAGATCTGAGCCAGAGAAGAGCCAGATCTGAGCCAGAGAAGAGCCAGATCTGAGCCAGAGAAGAGCCAGATCTGACCTGAGAGAAGAGCCAGATCTGAGCCAGAGAAGAGCCAGATCTGACCCAGAGAAGAGCCAGATCTGACCCAGAGAAGAGCCAGATCTGACCCAGAGAAGAGCCAGATCTGAGCCAGAGAAGAGCCAGATCTGAGCCAGAGAAGAGCCAGATCTGACCTGAGAGAAGAGCCAGATCTGACCCAGAGAAGAGCCAGATCTGACCCAGAGAAGAGCCAGATCTGACCCAGAGAAGAGCCAGATCTGAGCCAGAGAAGAGCCAGATCTGAGCCAGAGAAGAGCCAGATCTGAGCCAGAGAAGAGCCAAATCTGACCCAGAGAAGAGCCAGATCTGAGCCAGAGAAGAGCCAGAACTCTCCGTCAAACTACAATCAGCAAATTCAGCACAAACTCTGACGTCATCGACACGACCTACAACACCCGCCTCCCCCGCTCTCTGATTGGTCGGAGGGGATTCAACCGAGGACACTGCAGCCACTAGGATCCCGCTTCAGGGACCACAGTTGTGTGTTTACATGTGTGTCCTGAAAACTCGTTTGTACTAAGTCACAAAGTCAGTTTTGGACAAAGGCGTCTCAGACAAAACTATGTTTATTATGTGTTCAAATGTCTTTAATATCATCAGTACCAGTGAGGTCCAAAAGGTTCTATCACGATTCTGCTCCGACACTCTGTTAAAGCATTTTACAGACACAAAGCACTTTACCGTGTTCAGAGTCAGAGATTTTTCCATCCACACAGTGATGACAGAAGCGAGACCAGAACACACTGGACCATCAAAGCCTCCGACCAAACACCATCCAGTCACTTATACATTCAGACTATTGTGTTTTTAGGGGTAGGGGACACCGGAGCGCCCGGAGGAAACCTATGCTGACACGGGGAGAACATGCAAACTCCACTCGGAAAGGCCTTGTTCAGACTGGGATTCGAACCCAGGACCTTCTTGTTGAGAGCGACCATATATTCTATCATGGTCTGCACATGGTCCACAGACTGATGGTTGTTTATCAGAACACACTGCAAAAAAACATCAAATGTGAGGTCGTCAATGCTGGAATTTTTGTCTCAATCTTTTTGGCGTTTTTTTGAACATTTTTTGTGAAATGTACAAAAGGGGACACTCTGTAACTTAAAGGAGACGTATGTAAACATGTGGCCAACAGTGGTACTGCAGCCTCTCCCTCTCCCTGACTCAGGTTGCCAGATATGCAGACCAAGCCTTTCGACAGATTAGGGCCATTTAAAGATGACGTGAAAATCTTACATATGTCTGCTTTGATAAGAGAAATGACTTTAATCATTCACAGAAAACATATACAAGGGAATTATGTGAGAAAAATGTGAGGAGACATTTGTGGGAACTGAAGCCAAGTCACTGTATATAAAGTGCCCAAGGATTTGTGAGTCTGGTTCTCGAGTTAAGACAGATTTTAACAAATTTGAGCCATTTTTTACTTTTTTTTTGCAGTGCAGACAGTCCAGGCTCAGTGTGTGCGTGTGTGTGTGTGTGTGTGTGTGTGTGTGTGTGTCTGTATGTGTGTGTGTGTCACACACACACAGACACACTCACCCCAGAAACAATACACACAACATCAACAAAATGTTTTATGGCAATATGCAGCGATAACAGTGGGCTACACACACACACACAGACACACACACACACACACACACACACACACACACACACACACACACACACACACACACACACACACACACACACACACACACACACACACACACACACACACACACACACACACACTACCCCCTGATGCACTGACCCAGATCAGCCCCTCTTTATTATTCCATGTTTGTAGAGTTCTGTGTAAACACGACTCATTCTACTGCTCTGTCTCTGACGATGCAACACTGAACTTTCCCCATAGTGGCACCAGAAAAGCATTTCCTCATCATAATCTTCTTTATACAACAATTTATCGCTTGATTCTTGCAAATAAAGATTTAAAAATGTGGCTTTTTCAACAACAACAACAACAACAACAACAACAACAACCTGGTCTCGTGTCATGAACTGAACATATTTTTAACATCTTCAGTATTTTCAGTGTTTAGGTTAATTTTTTTAGTTTTAGTTCAACAGAATCTAAACAGTCCTAAAATACAATCTCAGCTTTAAACTGGTTCAGACAAGAATGACTCAAAACGTCTGAAATGTCTCAATAACCTAAACATTCTAAATTGGCCAATGCTCAAGCTAAAGTTTTTTTTGCCTTAAATCCAGATTTAGTGACTTAATTTTGTCTATTTTTTCAATAATTCAAAATCACTAAATCAACCTTAAGGATAACGCTACACTGCATAAAAGATCAAACATGAGTTAAGAACCGCTTGGATCAATTCTCTCGTTTTAAAACATTAGTGAAGTTACTGAAGTTAATGTTAAAGTTTTTCCTCAATTCATTTCAGACTCATTTTGTCCCTTTTCTCTGTGAATGAACTCCACACAACTCATTCACAAAAGCAGATAAACCTGTAATATTGTAAGAGTTCTGTGTGTTAAAGATGGCACATGTACAGAGCCAAACACAGCCTCAGGTCGTGTGCAGAGTGAGACCTACCTCATGGTCCGCACTGAAATACACAACTCCCACATCCACACACCGCCTGCATCACCACAGGGAAAGAGACCGCCTCACAGGCCACGCCCCCGAAGCACCCAGACCACGCCCCCGAAGCACCCAGGCCCCGCCCCTAAGCAGACACACCACGCCCCCGAAGCACCCAGGCCACGCCCTCTAAGCACACAAGCCACGCCCCCTAAGCACCCAGACCACGCCCCCGGAGCACCCAGGCCCCGCCCCTAAGCACACAAACAACGCCCCCTAAGCACCCAGGCCCCGCCCCTACGCAGACAGACCACGCCCCCTAAGCACCCAGGCCACGTCCCCTAAGAACCCAGGCCCTGCCCCTAAGCAGACAGGCCACGCCCCCTAAGCACCCAGGCCACGCCCTCTAAGCACACAGGCCACGCCTCCTAAGAACCCAGGCCCTGCCCCTAAGTAGACAGGCCACGCTCCCTAAGCACCCAGGCCACGCCCTCTAAGCACACAGGCCACGCCTCCTAAGAACCCAGGCCCCGCCCCTACGCAGACAGACCACGCCCCCTAAGCACCGAGGCCACGTCCCCTAAGAACCCAGGCCCTGCCCCTAAGCAGACAGGCCACGCCCCCTAAGCACCCAGGCCACGCCCTCTAAGCACACAGGCCACGCCTCCTAAGAACCCAGGCCCTGCCCCTAAGTAGACAGGCCACGCTCCCTAAGCACCCAGGCCACGCCCTCTAAGCACACAGGCCACGCCCCCTAAGCACCCAGACCACGCCCCCGGAGCACCCAGGCCCCGCCCCTAAGCACCCAGGCCCCGCCCCTACGCAGACAGACCACGCCCCCTAAGCACCCAGGCCACGTCCCCTAAGAACCCAGGCCCTGCCCCTAAGCAGACAGGCCACGCCCCCTAAGCACCCAGGCCACGCCCTCTAAGCACACAGGCCACGCCTCCTAAGAACCCAGGCCCTGCCCCTAAGTAGACAGGCCACGCTCCCTAAGCACCCAGGCCACGCCCTCTAAGCACACAGGCCACGCCTCCTAAAAACCCAGACCCCGCCCCTACGCAGACAGACCACGCCCCCGAAGCACCCAGGCCACGCCCCCTATACATACAGGCCACGTCCCCTAAGAACCCAGGCCCCGCCCCAAATCAACCAGGCCACGCCCTCTAAGCACACAGGCCACGCCTCCTAAGAACCCAGGCCCCGCCCCTACGCAGACAGACCACGCCCCCTAAGCACCCAGGCCACGCCCCCTATACATACAGGCCACGTCCCCTAAGAACCCAGGCCCCGCCCCAAATCAACCAGGCCACGCCCCCGAAGCATAAAGGCCAGTTCTGATGTTCTGTTTTATTATTTCACGACACATTCTTTCCTTGTGTCTTGATAATAAAATGCAAATGAAGGGGGCGGGCCACAGACAGCAAGACAAAAGCAATCGCCTCTTGCAGACTGACCAGGCCAAACCGTGCTAAACAGTGCTGCCATTATAGCAGTGCCATCTAGCTGCGTGAAGCTGTTTGTCCCGTGGCTGTCATGGAATTGTCTTTTATAATGCCTGGAAGAGCGTGTTGTGTGTTCGGCTGTGCAAGCCTGCAACAGAACCGTGTGTGAACTTCTTAAACCTTTACAACATACTGACCATACTGACTTCCCCCATACGGATTGCAGAAAGCTCCTGGTCCAGCTCAGGAACAAGATGTGTGTCTGAAGTGGATGAAAAATATAAACCTAGATGGCTTTAAGCCAAACAAGAAAGCAGTGGTAAGTTTAGCTTTGATTATTACATCTGAGAAAACCACTGGTTGCTGTCTATAAATGACATGAGTGTAAAAAGTAACTGCTATATTTTCTAGCTTCGTTAGCCTGTTAGCCTCGTTAGCCTGTTAGCCTCGTTAGCCTGTTAGCCAGATACAAAAGCTCTGACATTGCTCTTGACAGGACCTGTAATGCACTTTCTGTATATGTGCGTTCACTTCATGTTAGTTCTTGTTTACATTGGATTACACGTTTGCTAAAAAAGTAATTTGCAAAGTGGAGCTTGTGAGACTCGTTCTGGAATTTGCCAGATTATTACAAGTTAGCTAACTGTTAATAGTAATGCACAGTAATGCTTTTAGATAAGCATTTACACACATACAATAATAGCGCATTCGTTATATGAACGTTATATGAATTTTCAATAATCAATTAATTAATTACGTGGGGGTCACGAGTTGACAGTTCTGGGTTCAAATCCCACATCATCCTTATTAAGTATAATAAAAACCTTAAGATAAAACTGTTAAATGTTAAAACTACATTACTAATGTATTTTTCATCAATTCCAGGTATGTGGGAAACATTTTCCTGATGGGCAACCCACATGAGAAAATTTCCGTCCTGTGTTACTTATGGTTTATGATTGTTGTGTAAGTATGATATTTTTAATATCCTTCATTGTTTTGTTTAACTAATATACAGCTCATTTTTTCTGTTAGGTAACACCTGCTAGACCCCCCCAAAAGAGATGTGTTTAGGCTGTACACCAGAACTCAACTACTGAACGTGAACCTGGAGAAGATGAAGATAATTTGGAGAAAATCCCTCTACTGACGTGTGATGTTGGAGTCCAGTGGCCAGATCACAACTAGTTTCAGCAGTAATGTTAAGATGAAGGAGCATTTAGATAAGAAAGATTTTGTTTTACACAAGTGTATGTGCTGACACTTTCTGGGAACTTTTGAGAGTCCTGCTGACTTTTTGCCACAATCACTTAATATAAAATTGTAACTGCGTATTTTCTACTGTCTCTGGGGCTACATTGTCACAACTAGACCTCTAATGGCAGTATCATGTAAACATGGCTCTAACACGGTCAACGACTCAACTCATACTGCTCAATTGACGCATATTTATCTTATTTAAGCCCGACATTTAACTGTCATACAGTGTCCTGTCATTACCTGCCTTAAGCCTGGTTCACACGAGACGATTTTAAAATTGTCGGCCGATTTTTCTCTGTGTGAGACCCCACACAGGGAGATAAAAAATCACGGGTCTAACCACTTTCGTCGTACAGTGTGTGGTGCGCAGCCACACGGCAAAAATCACGCAAACCACACACGAACCGATTCCCCCGAGTATTCACAGATCAGACGGAAATCTCAGGTCTCGCGAGATCAAGCGTGACTTCAGAGTAAACACACATGGCGGACGAAGAGGATGCATTGGCGAGTTTGTTTTTATCGGAGAAAAGACGTAATCAAAAGAAAAGGCGATGGTCAAAGAAGTGTAGACAACACGAGCATGGACTATACTTGCTACATCGTGATATGGAGGCGTTTCCTCACCGCCTCGTCTTCTCTTCTGATTGGCTACACGCCGCAGTCATGGCAACGCGCACGTCTGTCCTCGGGGGACACCACACACGAAGAGAAATCGGGCCAAAACAATCCAACATGTTGGATATCCCCGATTTGAGATCGGGAGCAGTCCTGATGTCCTTCCGAGCGACGAGTGCAGTCTTAACACACCACACACGGCAGGATAATCTGTAAGATTTTGTTACGGAAATCGGAGCGTTTCTTAAGATTGTCGTAAGGGGTAAATCGGGTCTAAATCGGCCTAAATATCCTGCCGTGTGAACCAGGCTTTAGTCAGTTTTGGCCAGTACCTGACATCATCTACTACCGGCAGATTTTACCACTAGGTAAAATCCTCCAGCTCCGGTGGTCCTGACCAAGCCGAGCATCAACATCTCAAGATGGATTCCCGGGCGCTGTTACTACGGCTTCCCACTGCTCCTGACGTAAGCCTTAGCGGCAACAGGATGGGTCAAAAAATGCAGAGGATGAAGTGCCCTACTGGGATTAATGTGCACCTTTACCTTACCAATGTTCACTTTCCTTTGCCATGGTGATGGTGACGAGAATGAGGATAGACTAATGATAATGATATAATTTATAATTGTCGTTGTTGAAATAATTGTTTTACTGACCAGGCAGCTTAAGTGAATGTAATGTGTACTTAGAAGTTCATAAGTCTTACTTCTTAAGATAAGATAGACTCTTCCCACTCTATTTCAGGTCTCTATAGGGATGAAGAAGAAATATATATCTATGTATTTATGTCAAATAACTGAATCCTGTATGAACCTAAAAAAATGAATACAAATTTATATTATCACATCATTCATTGAAATGTCACAATAGCAGGCTCGCAGTTATGGCACACAGACAAGATGGTGGTCCGTAAACATTTTTTGGAAGATTTGTCTTTAGTTACAGTCTGATAATTTTCACATTGTGGTTTTTGCACATAAATGGCAGGTACTCATTGACATTTATGGATTAATCCATCAAAAAGTGTGGATCAGACCTCCTCTCTGTAGGTCAGACCTCTCTGTGGGTCAGACCTCACACTGTGGGGAATGGAGAGATATCAAGGAAACGTATGTATGCAGCCGATCTCTGATGATAGACTGCTTTGGTCTAACTTTCTGTAGCTCCGCCCCCTTAATTTGCATTTAATTTTCAAGACACGAGAAAGGAATAATGTGTCGTGAAATAATAAAACAGAACGTCAATAAAAATAAAAATATAAAGAAAATAAATTAATTGGTAAAGAAAAAAATGAGATTTTATTATCTCTTTGGGCACAAAACAGCAGTTAAATAATAAAAATATATTTATTTTAATCTTGACCTTTGAACGAACAGGAACATAATAAAGCTTTATTATTTTGTTTGAAACCAAAAAAACTTATAATAATAATATGTATTTATTAAATCGCATGATTTGTTGTGTTATCTTAATAATTATTGGCAGAATGTGACATTTATTCATTTATTCATTTATTTATAATTTTGACAGTTTTGGTCCTCCATAGTAGTAGTACTGATAACAGGTAAAGTGACGGTGGAAGGCAGAATTATCAGATATGAAATAATACAGTAGT
>OZ035828.1:1669278-1671778 GCA_964034765.1 Knipowitschia caucasica
CTGCTTCTTACTGAGTATTATCTGCTTCTTACTGAGTATTCTCTGCTTCTTACTGAGTATTCTCTGCCTCTTACTGAGTATTCTCTGCTTCTTACTGAGTATTCTCTGCCTCTTACTGAGTATTCTCTGCTTCTTACTGAGTATTCTCTGCCTCTTAATGAGTATTCTCTGCCTCTTACTGAGTATTATCTGCTTCTTACTGAGTATTATCTGCTTCTTACTGAGTATTATCTGCCTCTTACTGAGTATTCTCTGCTTCTTACTGAGTATTCTCTGCCTCTTACTGAGTATTCTCTGCTTCTTACTGAGTATTCTCTGCCTCTTACTGAGTATTCTCTGCTTCTTACTGAGTATTCTCTGCTTCTTACTGAGTATTCTCTGCTTCTTACTGAGTATTCTCTGCTTCTTACTGAGTATTGTCTGCTTCTTACTGAGTATTGTCTGCTTCTTACTGAGTATTCTCTGCCTCTTACTGAGTATTCTCTGCTTCTTACTGAGTATTCTCTGCTTCTTACTGAGTATTCTCTGCTTCTTACTGAGTATTCTCTGCTTCTTACTGAGTATTCTCTGCCTCTTACTGTGTATTCTCTGCTTCTTACTGAGTATTCTCTGCTTCTTACTGAGTATTCTCTGCCTCTTACTGAGTATTCTCTGCTTCTTACTGAGTATTCTCTGCCTCTTACTGAGTATTCTCTGCTTCTTACTGAGTATTCTCTGCCTCTTACTGAGTATTCTCTGCTTCTTACTGAGTATTCTCTGCTTCTTACTGAGTATTCTCTGCTTCTTACTGAGTATTCTCTGCCTCTTACTGTGTATTCTCTGCTTCTTACTGAGTATTCTCTGCTTCTTACTGAGTATTCTCTGCCTCTTACTGAGTATTCTCTGCTTCTTACTGAGTATTCTCTGCCTCTTACTGAGTATTCTCTGCTTCTTACTGAGTATTCTCTGCTTCTTACTGAGTATTCTCTGCCTCTTACTGAGTATTCTCTGCTTCTTACTGAGTATTCTCTGCCTCTTACTGAGTATTCTCTGCTTCTTACTGAGTATTGTCTGCTTCTTACTGAGTATTGTCTGCTTCTTATTGAGTATTCTCTGCTTCTTACTTTAGTGTGGTGATAAATCAAAGCTGCAGATGTAGCTTGTGTTCATGTGACATCACAACAGTCTAAACTTGTGGTGGAGCAGAGGAAACTGTTTTGTATCTGTCAAAAGTCAGAGTTAGTTTAGAGCTCGGTTCATGTTGTTCTCGGATCAATCCCATTTTCTTTGTTAGTTCAAATAAACTCTGGTCCAACTATTCGGCATAGGGTGGCATAGGTTGGTACAGGTTGGCATAGGGTGGCACAGGTTGGCGCAGGTTGGCATGGGTTGGCATAGGAAGGCACAGCTTGGCTTAGGTTGGCACAGGTTTTTGAAGATTGGCACTGGTTGGCATATATTACGTAGGTTGGCACAGATTGGCACAGGTTGGCATAGAGTGGCACAGGTTGGCGCAGGTTGGCATTGGTTGGCATTGGTTGGCATAGGACGGCACAGCTTGGCACTGGTTGGCATAGGTTACGTAGGTTGGCACTAGTTGGCATAGGTTACGTAGGTTGGCACAGGTTGGCATAGGGTGGCACAGGTTGGCAGTGCTGCGTGATTGGCCGAGTGGGAAAGGGCCGGCCTGGATGTGCTGCAGCAGAGAGACCAGACTGAACTTCCACAGGCTGCACGTTGGGTTTGTGTCTGATCACAGTCAAATAATGATAGAGAAAAATATGGACATTTTTAATTTCAATTTATTTGGCATCGTCCTAAATCTCAACAGTTTAGATCACACTGTAGTTAGAGCTGTCGATTCACCAACACAGATCAGAGAATCAAACACATACACACACATGGTCCATGAAGAGCAGAGACCACTGTCTATAAATGACTGCGGAGGTCCCGGGTCCTCTGGGTCCTCTCGGTCTTGGATCCTCTCGGTCTTGGATCCTCTCGGTCCCGGGTCCTCTCGGTCTTGGATCCTCTCGGTCTTGGATCCTCTCGGTCCCGGGTCCTCTCGGTCTTGGATCCTCTCGGTCTTGGATCCTCTCGGTCCCGGGTCCTCTCGGTCTTGGATCCTCTCGGCCCTGGGCCTTCTCGGTCCCGGGCCTTCTCGGTCCCGGGCCCTCTCGGTCCTTGAGTCCGGCCTGGGATTGAGACGTAAATCTTTCAGACGAACTCGTGAAAACACATGTGTTTATTTGAGTTCTGTTTTGTTCCTTGTGATGTTTGCACCGTTTGGTTTTTAGTGTGAAAGAAAAGAATATTTAAATCTCTGCTCAACATTTTCAAACAAACTGAAATAATGGAGTTTCCGGAACATTCCATTCCTCCGTCAGCAGAAAGGACTTACAGGGATTTCTCTTTTGCTTCGTCTCAAACGTTTGTGAAAAGGTGGAGACTTTTTTCTTTTTTTACGTAGAGCTGTGATGTCACAGACTATTTATAGCTCGTCTGAAGCAGGAAGTCTCAC
>OZ035828.1:1674278-1682507 GCA_964034765.1 Knipowitschia caucasica
TAGAGACTCTGTGTCTGTAGAGACTCTGTGACTGTAGAGACTGTGACTGTAGAGACTCTGTGTCTGTAGAGACTCTGTGACTGTAGAGACTCTGTGTCTGTAGAGACTCTGTGACTGTAGAGACTGTGACTGTAGAGACTCTGTGTCTGTAGAGACTCTGTGACTGTAGAGACTCTGTGTCTGTAGAGACTCTGTGACTGTAGAGACTCTGTGTCTGTAGAGACTCTGTGACTGTAGAGACTCTGTGACTGTAGAGACTGTGACTGTAGAGACTCTGTGTCTGTAGAGACTCTGTGACTGTAGAGACTCTGTGACTGTAGAGACTGTAGAGACTCTGTGACTGTAGAGACTCTGTCTGTAGAGACTCTGTGTCTGTAGAGACTCTGTGACTGTAGAGACTCTGTGTCTGTAGAGACTCTGTGTCTGTAGAGACTCTGTGTCTGTAGAGACTCTGTGACTGTAGAGACTCTGTGACTGTAGAGACTCTGTGACTGTAGAGACTGTGACTGTAGAGACTCTGTGTCTGTAGAGACTCTGTGACTGTAGAGACTCTGTGTCTGTAGAGACTCTGTGACTGTAGAGACTGTGACTGTAGAGACTCTGTGTCTGTAGAGACTCTGTGACTGTAGAGACTCTGTGTCTGTAGAGACTCTGTGACTGTAGAGACTCTGTGACTGTAGAGACTGTGACTGTAGAGACTCTGTGTCTGTAGAGACTCTGTGACTGTAGAGACTCTGTGACTGTAGAGACTCTGTGTCTGTAGAGACTCTGTGACTGTAGAGACTCTGTGACTGTAGAGACTGTGACTGTAGAGACTCTGTGACTGTAGAGACTCTGTGACTGTAGAGACTGTGACTGTAGAGACTCTGTGACTGTAGAGACTCTGTGACTGTAGAGACTGTGACTGTAGAGACTCTGTGACTGTAGAGACTCTGTGACTGTAGAGACTGTGACTGTAGAGACTCTGTGACTGTAGAGACTCTGTGACTGTAGAGACTGTGACTGTAGAGACTCTGTGACTGTAGAGACTCTGTGACTGTAGAGACTCTGTGACTGTAGAGACTCTGACTGTAGAGACTCTGTGTCTGTAGAGACTCTGTGTCTGTAGAGACTCTGTGACTGTAGAGACTCTGTGTCTGTAGAGACTCTGTGACTGTAGAGACTCTGTGTCTGTAGAGACTCTGTGACTGTAGAGACTCTGACTGTAGAGACTCTGTCACTGTAGAGACTCTGTGACTGTAGAGTCTGTGACTGTAGAGACTCTGTGACTGTAGAGACTCTATGACTGTAGAGACTCTGTGACTGTAGAGACTCTGTGTCTGTAGAGACTCTGTGTCTGTAGAGACTCTGTGACTGTAGAGACTCTGTGTCTGTAGAGACTCTGTGACTGTAGAGACTCTGTGACTGTAGAGACTCTGTGTCTGTAGAGACTCGGTGACTGTAGAGACTTTGTGTCTGTAGAGACTCTGTGACTGTAGAGACTCTGTGTCTGTAGAGACTCTGTGACTGTAGAGACTCTGTGTCTGTAGAGACTCTGTGACTGTAGAGACTGTGACTGTAGAGACTCTGTGTCTGTAGAGACTCTGTGACTGTAGAGACTCTGTGTCTTTAGAGACTCTGTGACTGTAGAGACTCTGTGACTGTAGAGACTGTGACTGTAGATACTCTGTGTCTGTAGAGACTCTGTGTCTGTAGAGACTCTGTGACTGTAGAGACTCTGTGTCTGTAGAGACTCTGTGACTGTAGAGACTGACTGTAGAGACTCTGTGTCTGTAGAGACTCTGTGACTGTAGAGACTCTGTGTCTGTAGAGACTGTGACTGTAGAGACTCTGTGACTGTAGAGACTCTGTGACTGTAGAGACTCTGTGACTGTAGAGACTGTGACTGTAGAGACTCTGTGACTGTAGAGACTCTGTGACTATAGAGACTCTGTGACTGTAGAGACTCTGTGTCTGTAGAGACTCTGTGACTGTAGAGACTGACTGTAGAGACTCTGTGTCTGTAGAGACTCTGTGACTGTAGAGACTCTGTGTCTGTAGAGACTGTGACTGTAGAGACTCTGTGACTGTAGAGACTCTGTGACTGTAGAGACTCTGTGACTGTAGAGACTGTGACTGTAGAGACTCTGTGACTGTAGAGACTGACTGTAGAGACTCTGTGTCTGTAGAGACTCTGTGACTGTAGAGACTCTGTGTCTGTAGGGACTCTGTGACTGTAGAGACTCTGTGACTGTAGAGACTCTGTGTCTGTAGAGACTCTGTGACTGTAGAGACTCTGTGTCTTTAGAGACTCTGTGACTGTAGATACTCTGTGACTGTAGAGACTCTGTGTCTGTAGAGACTCTGTGACTGTAGAGACTGTGACTGTAGAGACTCTGTGTCTGTAGAGACTCTGTGACTGTAGAGACTCTGTGTCTTTAGAGACTCTGTGACTGTAGATACTCTGTGTCTGTAGAGACTCTGTGTCTGTAGAGACTCTGTGACTGTAGAGACTCTGTGTCTGTAGAGACTCTGTGACTGTAGAGACTGACTGTAGAGACTCTGTGTCTGTAGAGACTCTGTGACTGTAGAGACTCTGTGTCTGTAGAGACTGTGACTGTAGAGACTCTGTGACTGTAGAGACTCGGTGACTGTAGAGACTCTGTGTCTGTAGAGACTCTGTGACTGTAGAGACTGTGACTGTAGAGACTCTGTGACTGTAGAGACTCTGTGTCTGTAGAGACTCTGTGACTGTAGAGACTCTGTGTCTGTAGAGACTCTGTGACTGTAGAGACTGTGACTGTAGAGACTCTGTGTCTGTAGAGACTCTGTGACTGTAGAGACTCTGTGACTGTAGAGACTCTGTGTCTGTAGAGACTGTGACTGTAGAGACTCTGTGACTGTAGAGACTCTGTGTCTGTAGAGACTCTGTGACTGTAGAGACTCTGTGTCTGTAGAGACTGTGACTGTAGAGACTCTGTGACTGTAGAGACTCTGTGACTGTAGAGACTTGTAGAGACTCTGTGTCTGTAGAGACTTGTAGAGACTCTGTGTCTGTAGAGACTCTGTGACTGTAGAGACTGTGTGACTGTAGAGACTCTGTGACTGTAGAGACTCTGTGACTGTAGAGACTGTGTCTGTAGAGACTCTGTGACTGTAGAGACTGTGACTGTAGAGACTCTGTGACTATAGAGACTCTGTGACTGTAGAGACTCTGTGTCTGTAGAGACTCTGTGTCTGTAGAGACTCTGTGACTGTAGAGACTCTGTGACTGTAGAGACTCTGTGACTGTAGAGACTCTGTGTCTGTAGAGACTGTAGAGACTCTGTGACTATAGAGACTCTGTGTCTGTAGAGACTCTGTGACTGTAGAGACTCTGTGACTGTAGAGACTCTGTGACTGTAGAGACTCTGTGTCTGTAGAGACTCTGTGACTGTAGAGACTCTGTGTCTGTAGAGACTCTGTGACTGTAGAGACTCTGTGTCTGTAGAGACTCTGTGACTGTAGAGACTCTGTGACTGTAGAGACTCTGTGACTGTAGAGACTGTAGAGACTCTGTGACTGTAGAGACTCTGTGACTGTAGAGACTCTGTGACTGTAGAGACTCTGTGACTGTAGAGACTCTGTGACTGTAGAGACTGTAGAGACTCTGTGACTGTAGAGACTCTGTGACTGTAGAGACTCTGTGACTGTAGAGACTGTGACTGTAGAGACTCTGTGACTGTAGAGACTGTGACTGTAGAGACTCTGTGTCTGTAGAGACTCTGTGACTGTAGAGACTCTGTGTCTGTAGAGACTCTGTGACTGTAGAGACTCTGTGACTGTAGAGACTCTGTGTCTGTAGAGACTGAGTCTGAAAAAGGAAACTGCTTCGTCTGTGATTTTCAATCCGACACTTCTGCTGACGACCTCAACACACACCCAGGAAGTGGCGCTTTCTTCAATTTAATAATAATAATAATAATAATAATAATAATAATATAATAATAATTATTATTATAATGATGATAATAATGCATCAGTTTAAACAGTTCTTTTCAGACTCTCAAAGTCTCTTCACATCATTATCCTTTCACTCAAACACGGTGGTGATAAACTACTGTAGCCACAGCTGCCCTGGGGCACACTGACACAGACCAGAGTCACTCCACACAGAGATGGGAGGGGCCAGTACAGGAGGCACATGCCAGAACCTATTGTGCATATTTTTAGTGGTAGGGGAAACCGGAGTACCCGGAGGAAACCTACGCAGACACAGAGAGAACAAGCAAACTCCACTCAGAAAGGCCCTGGTCTGAACGGGCCAGTCCCTGTGCTCCTCAGAGTCCCAGCAGGAGGCCAGTCCCTGTGCTCCTCAGAGTCCCGGCAGGAGGCCAGTCCCTCTGCTCCTCAGAGTCCCAGCAGGAGGCCAGTCCCTGTGCTCCTCAGAGTCCCAGCAGGAGTCCAGTCCCTGTGCTCCTCAGAGTCCCAGCAGGAGGCCAGTCCCTGTGCTCCTCAGAGTCCCAGCAGGAGGCCAGTCCCTGTGCTCCTCAGAGTCCCAGCAGGAGGCCAGTCCCTGTGCTCCTCAGAGTCCCGGCAGGAGGCCAGTCCCTCTGCTCCTCAGAGTCCCAGCAGGAGGCCAGTCCCTGTGCTCCTCAGAGTCCCAGCAGGAGTCCATCCCTGTGCTCCTCAGAGTCCCGGCAGGAGGCCAGTCCCTCTGCTCCTCAGAGTCCCAGCAGGAGGCCGGTCCCTGTGCTCCTCAGAGTCCCAGCAGGAGGCCAGTCCCTGTGCTCCTCAGAGTCCCCCTCCCTCCCCAGCCTCCCCAGTCCCAGGGGAGGCTGGGGAGGCTGGGGAGGCTGGGGAGGCTGGGGAGGCTGGGGAGGGGGGAGGCAGGGGGGGGGGGGGGAGGCTGGGGAGGGAGGGAAGTCAGAGCCTCACCTGCCATTTTTGCATTGATGATTTAATGCTATTTAATTAGAATAATGTAAATCTGACTGTTTAAAGTCAGAGCCTCCTCAGTCACAAACCTCACCACACGTCACTGATCAGGATGTGATCAACACAGAGTCAGACTCAGTCAGGACTGAGTCTGACTCTGTGTTTCTGTGTCTCTGTGTCTGCTCCTGACGATGACTGTTTTCACATAAATGAGTCTCAGTTTGTTTAACACAGAATCATATTTAACGATCGATAAAAGATTTTATTGAACCAAGTTCAGTTCTGTAGGTTTTATTCCATGTATTTATGTCTCGCCCTAAATCACATCAGAAGTTTTCTCTGAGGACTTTCCAAAGCTGTCGATTCTCCAGCACAGATCAGAGAATCAGGAAATGCTCTGATTACAAACAGACAGTGTGGGGTCCTCTCTGAGCTTAGAGCCATCTGCTAACACGAACACAACACTGAAAAATAAAAACATGGTCAAATGATGCACATTTTACACACACTCGACTGAACATCTCACCTTGCCTGAAGCTGAATTCTCGCGGTATTTGTGAGTTCACAAACACTCGAGAATACATCTTGTCCCGCTCCCGCCAACCCTTTTCGAGTAGAACATCTAGGTGTTCAAGCCAATCATGCGCCAGTCTGGGGGTTTAGAGCGGGATAGTGCCGGGCCGAAGCAAAACAAACATGGCTACGCAGGAGGGCGGACGCGTAGCTGAGGCTATCAAGTCAGTTTTAGCAGAATCTCCAATTTCTTTTTTGAAAGATGAACAGCGAGAGGCGCTTTGTGCATTTCTGGACGGCAAAGATGTTACCGGGATTGGTTTAAAGGAATAGTTCACCGTTTTTACATACTGACATATGTTCTTACCTTACCTTAGACTAGTTAATATGTACCTGTCTGGTCTTAGTCCGTGCGCTCTGTCATGCAAACGGGTACTATATTGTGAGGCGTAGTAATCTGAGGAGCGCTACGTCCGCGCACTAACTTCTCTCCGGAGACTTCTCTCTCGCTCACTTCCGTCAATAGAGCAGCGTGACTTGTAGTACGGAGAGAAGTTAGTGCGCGGACGTAGCGCACCTCAGATTACTACGCCTCACAATATAGTACCCGTTTTATCCGCTGAGAAAATCGACAGTTACATTTCTGTGTTACTATACTTTGCAGTGTAACACGTCACGTAACTATATACATTTAATAGGGAACACTTGGAAGAGTTTGGTAGCTTCTAGCGGGAGCTACCTTTTGGGTCCTACACAATATACAGAGGAGGCTGCGTTTGTGCTCCCGTTTTTGCTCCGTTTGCATGACAGAGCGCACGGACTAAGACCAGACAGGTACGTATTAACTAGTCTAAGGTAAGGTAAGAACATATGTCAGTATGTAAAAACGGTGAACTATTCCTTTAAGTCAAACCTTGGTAGGCGGGCACACAGCATCACTTCGCCCAATCAGCTTGAAGTATTCTGCTGCTTATCCCTCCTTTCCCCGAAAGGATTCTCCTGCAGAAGTCCCAGATTGATATTGTGGAGAACGCATTAGAGTTCTACACAATCATCAATCTGGCTCTTGCCAGGTTACTGAACATCAGCAGAAAGCTCCTGCTGCTTCTTGGCCTTTTACCCCTGTCCACTAGAGGGAGCCCTTTCATAGGACATGCTTCTGGGACATGGCTTTGGGACAGAGGCGGACAGGGGCCGACAGAGGCGGACAGGGGCCGACAGAGGCGGACAGGGGCCGACAGAGGCGGACAGGGGCCGACAGAGGCGGACAGGGGCCGACAGAGGCCGACAGGGGCCGACAGAGGCCGACAGGGGCCGACAGAGGCCGACAGGGGCCGACAGAGGCTGACAGGGGCCAACAGAGTGAGGGCAGCTTTAGAAAGAATGTAGCATCTGCAGCTGTAGCTAAAGGACTTTGATGTTTCTCTGTGTCTGTGGTTTTTAAGTCTTGGGTTCTTTCTGAGTCTGATCTGATCTAGGCTCAGCCGTGTGACCTCACAATGACTGCAATTACAGCGGCGTGTCCCCAGGAGGCCCCCAGGAGCCCTGAGGAGGCCCCTAGGAGCCCTGAGGCAGCCCCTCCCACCACTCACTCAGTAAAAAGAACAGATCTCATTTATGTGTGTGTGTCTGTGTGTGTGTGTGTTTCTGTGTCTGTGTGTGTCTGAGTGTGTGTGTGTGTATTCTGCACCATTTATGAATCTCTCCTTTTCTTGTTTATCGTCTCCTGTCAACAGTTCCTTATCGACCTGAAATCACATGTGCAATACAGAACCACATGTGCAATATAGAACCACATGTGCAATACAGAACCACATGTGCAATACAGAACCACATGTGCAATACAGAACCACATGTACAATACAGAACCACATGTGCAATACAGAACCACATGTGCAATACAGAACCACATGTGCAATACAGAACCACATGTGCAATACAGAACCGCATGTGCAATACAGAACCACATGTGCAATACAGAATCACATGTGCAATACAGAACCACATGTGCAATACAGAACCACATGTGCAATATCGAACCACATGTGCAATACAGAACCACATGTGCAATACAGAACCACATATGCAATATAGAACCACATGTAAAATATAGAACCACATGTGCAATACAGAATCACATGTGCAATACAGAACCACATGTGCAATACAGAACCACATGTGCAATATCGAACCACATGTGCAATACAGAACCACATGTGCAATACAGAACCACATGTGCAATACAGAACCACATATGCAATATAGAACCACATGTAAAATATAGAACCACATGTGCAATATAATCTTGTTATAATGCAGTCAGAATGTGCTCACATTAAGAAACATTTTACCAAATTTGAGCAATTTCATTCATTCATAGAAAATATTTTTTTAAATCCTGTGAATAAACAAAGAAGTGTCTTAGACCTCAGCATTTATTTATGTTTGTTTTAAAACAGACAGATACAGAAAACTCTGAGTCTGATGGTTCCTCTGAGTCTGATGGTTCCTCTGAGTCTGATGGTTCCTCTGAGTCTGATGGTTCCTCTGAGTCTGATGGTTCCTCTGGGTCTGATGGTTCCTCTGAGTCTGATGGTTCCTCTGGGTCTGATGGTTCCTCAGAGTCTGATGGTTCCTCTGGGTCTGATGGTTCCTCTGAGTCTGATGGTTCCTCTGGGTCTGATGGTTCCTCAGAGTCTGATGGTTCCTCAGAGTCTGATGGTTCCTCTGAGTCTGATGGTTCCTCTGGGTCTGATGGTTCCTCAGAGTCTGATGGTTCCTCAGAGTCTGATGGTTCCTCTGAGTCTGATGGTTCCTCTG
>OZ035828.1:1682517-1724469 GCA_964034765.1 Knipowitschia caucasica
TATCCACTCAGCCACCGTGCCGAAAGAAACAACAGAAACCACTGGAACTTGAGAGAAACTTAAATAAACTTCCAGAGTTTGGCGCACCACGATCCGTCTCTGTCTGCTTCATCCCTGACAGAATCTTTGGGGGGAGGAGAAGCAAATGCTAGGCCTGATCTGGCTGCAGAGCTACTGTCTTCCCTGTTCAGAATTGAGAGGGCCTGCAATAGTGTTGGCTTTATGTGGGTCCCTGCTCATATCGGGGTGTTTGGAAATGAAGTGGCTGATATGGCAGCAAAGTGGGCTTTAAAAAAGGACATTGAGGTTAGAGTAGTGTGGGGGCGCCATTACTATGATATTAA
The DNA here is from genome assembly GCA_964034765.1 of Knipowitschia caucasica. Taxonomy (NCBI): domain Eukaryota; kingdom Metazoa; phylum Chordata; class Actinopteri; order Gobiiformes; family Gobiidae; genus Knipowitschia; species Knipowitschia caucasica. The sequence continues at coordinate 1,682,862 of OZ035828.1, forward strand.
CCCGTCAGTAAAACCTCAGAGTGTATACACAGGGAAGGATCGGAAACCTGCCGTCATTTTAACCAGGCTTAGACTGGGACATTGTGGTTTAGGGTGGGATCTGGTTCAAATGGGGAGACACCCTGATGGGTTGTGCCAACACTGAAGCAAGAGCAAACAGTAAAACATGTTCTTATGGGGGGCGCTGGTGAGCGTAGCCATGTGAGGACGGGTTTTACAGCGCTCCGTGGCGGGGAACATGTTTTTCATTATTTAATAGCTTCAACACTCGCTAAAACTCTTTTGGGCTGAAGGAACATGTCAGTGAACTATATGGACGTGATTTTCTGAAAGTTTGCAACTTTGACGGCGAGAAAAATTACCAAAAGAAGTGGTAAAGAGCCACAAAAGCCTCGGGCTCGGAGCCCTGTTGCTGGGGCCGCAACCTCGGGACATGACTGTGGTGATGGAAGCTATTGCTAGCTCAGAGCAGAAGATTCTATCACGTATCAACTCGAGCACGAAGGATTTAAATGACAAGATAGGATCCATAAAGTCGGACCTGGTGAGCCAAGATGTCCGTCTCCAAGAAGTAGAGTCGGGGTTAAGCGAATATTCTGATCGGACAGTGGAGGAGCAGAGTTAGCCAGCTGAAGCTACAGGTGGCTAAGCTAACTCAAAAGATAGATGACTTGGAAGGACGACAACGTCGATGTAATGCTCGCATTATTGGAGTGAAAGAAGCTCGGAAACGTCCGGTAAACCCACAGAAGTGATTGGCACTATGCTGAAAGAGCTACTGAGTCTCGAATTTGTCCCGACATTAGACCGTGCACACCGCAGCCTGAAGATGGAGACTCGCCCAGGGCGATTGTGGTGAAGTTTCACTACTTTCAAGAAAAGGAGCAAGTATTCTGGAGGGCAAGTTCTGCACCAATGTTTCTACAATGTTTCTACAGGAAGAAGATAAGTATCTTTCCCGACTACACCTCTGATGTAGCCAAGAAACGAGCTGCCTTTTCGGAGGTTAAGAGGCTTCTCCGGAGCTGCACAGACGTCAGATTTGGGCTTATTTACTCTACAACATTCTACATTTACTCTGCAACACTTCCAACATTACTCTTGCAACACTCCGCATTACTCTGCAACACTCCGCATTACTCTGCAAACTCCGCATTACTCTCTAACACTCTACATTACTCTGCAACTCAATCTGCATTACTCTGCAACACTCCGCATTACTCTACAACACTCTACATTACTCTGCAACACTCCACATTACTCTGCAACACTCCGCATTACTCTTGCAACACTCGCATTACTCTGCAACACTCTACATTACTCTGCAACACTCCGCATTACTCTGCAACACTCCGCATTACTCTGCAACACTCCGATTACTCCCCACGTCGGGTCGAGAGCAGCGCCCTAACCCAAGAACAGAGGACACAGCCCGCGGTGAGTCGCTGACAGAAGGTCCATTTGGTAAAATAATCTATGATGGACATTTGAACTTCTTTCTTTTTCGTTCTTTGCTTGTTCTTGATGTTTTCTGGTGATATTCTAAAAACAAAATTCTTGCCATTGTAAGAGTTGATTTATTTTTTATTATTGTTATTATTATTATTTTTTTTTCACTTATTTGTAGTATTAGTCGTATCTACCTACTTGATTTTGTAAAGGAGAATGTTGTTGTACATGTTCCCCCCGAGAGACATTTAAAATATATATATATATATATAAAATGTTTTTGACAAAGTTCAGAGTGTTGACTTGAGGAGTTGGATGTTTAGCTGTTGCGTTTTGCTATCAGGGATGCGATCTCTATTTTTATTTTCTATAGTAGATCTGCACAGGGTTTTTATTTATTTTTAATTGTTGGCTCCTTTTTGGTTTCTTTTTTCTTGTTTTACTGGGCAGAAACAACTGTATTTTTATTTTTCTATTGTATTATAGATTTAATTTTACAATAGACTTAAATGGGTGATTTGCAGTTGGAATGTTAAGGGTATTAATAATCCAATTAAACGCTCTAGAGTTTAAGTCTGATGTATCAAAACACATCTGCGTTAGAACAGAACAGACTTATAAAACCTTGGATAGGGCAGATATTTAGCTCAAAGCACGATGCTAAGACAAGAGCGACTTTCTGATTAAAAAGGGAATTCCTTTCATTCCACTAACAACAATTGCAGATAACAGAGGTACATCATCGTGAAAGGTAAATTATGGAAACAGGTTATTTTGGAGAATATATATGGACCAAACTATGACGATCCTAACTTCTTCTCCACCGTAACAGGGATTCTACCAGAATCACAGAAAGACAACTGATATCTGGTGGAGATTTTAGTCTTTAATCTTGTGCTCCTTCCACCCCAGGCCTCGACTGATGTCTTATGATTCATTTAAAAGTATGATTTACGAACAAATGGATTATTTTATGGACCTCAATCAAAGCCCCCCAGGCAGATGAGTATTATCTGTATTAACTGGGAAGCTTTTTAAAACGTTTATTAGAGGTCAGATAATGTCCATACTCAGCGTTTCAAAGGAAAAGGGATAAACAAAAAGAATCATTTTTATTGCCACGTAAGTAACAGGAAGTCACAGACTTGGAAGCAGCTTTGGCTCAGTGCAACAGTCAGAGAGAGAGGTAAAAGTAGTGAAGGCATAATGAAAAATAAAATGAACTTCTAAGCAATACATTTAAAATTAAAATTAAAATAGAGTTTAATATACATTTATTATACATTATTATACGTTACTATTTACAATATCCAAGTGCACATGGTGCACACAATGTAAGGTGACAGCAGTACAGTGAAGTAAAGTGACGTATGATGGGCAGTAAAGTGACTTTATAAAGGGCGGGGGGACAGGTTAAGAAGTGTTCAAGAGTCCAACAGCAGAGGGGAAGAAACTGTTCTTGTGGCGGGAGGTTCTAGTCCTGATGGACCGCAGCCTCCTGCCTGAGGGGAGTGGTTGGAATAGTCCATGTGCAGGTGAGAGGGGAGTGGATGGAATAGTCCATGTGCAGGTGAGAGGGGAGTGGTTGGAATAGTCCATGTGCAGGTGAGAGGGGAGTGGTTGGAATAGTCCATGTGCAGGTGAGAGGGGAGTGGTTGGAATAGTCCATGTGCAGGTGAGAGGGGAGTGGTTGGAATAGTCCATGTGCAGGTGAGAGGGGAGTGGTTGGAATAGTCCATGTGCAGGTGAGAGGGGAGTGGTTGGAATAGTCCATGTGCAGGTGAGAGGGGAGTGGTTGGAATAGTCCATGTGCAGGTGAGAGGGGAGTGGTTGGAATAGTCCATGTGCAGGTGAGAGGGGAGTGGTTGGAATAGTCCATGTGCAGGTGAGAGGGGAGTGGTTGGAATAGTCCATGTGCAGGTGAGAGGGGAGTGGTTGGAATAGTCCAGGAGGTGATGGAGGAGGTGAGGGAGGAGGTGATGGAGGAGGTGATGGAGGAGGTGATGAGGAGGTGATGGAGGAGGTGATGAGGAGGTGATGAGGAGGTGATGGAGGAGGTGAGGGAGGAGGTGGTGGAGGAGGTGATGGAGGAGGTGATGAGGAGGTGATGGAGGAGGTGGTGGAGGAGGTGATGGAGGAGGTGATGGAGGAGGTGAGGGAGGAGGTGATGGAGGAGGTGATGGAGGAGGTGATGGAGGAGGTGATGAGGAGGTGATGAGGAGGTGATGGAGGAGGTGATGGAGGAGGTGATGGAGGAGGTGATGAGCAGGTGATTGAGGAGGTGATGGAGGAGGTGAGGGAGGAGGTGATGGAGGAGGTGAGGGAGGAGGTGAGGGAGGAGGTGATGGAGGAGGTGATGAGGAGGTGATGGAGGAGGTGGATGAGGAGGTGATGGAGGAGGTGATGGAGGAGATGATGGAGGAGGTGAGGGAGGAGGTGATGGAGGAGGTGAGGGAGGAGGTGATGAGGAGGTGATGAGGAGGTGATGGAGGAGGTGATGGAGGAGGTGATGGAGGTGATGATGAGGAGGTGATGGAGGAGGTGATGAGGAGGTGATGGAGGAGGTGATGGAGGAGGTGATGGAGGAGGTGATGGAGGAGGTTATGAGGAGGTGATGGAGGAGGTGATGAGGAGGTGATGAGGAGGTGATGGAGGAGGTGGTGGAGGAGGTGATGGAGGAGGTGATGGAGGAGGTGATGGAGGAGGTGATGGAGGAGGTGAGGGAGGAGGTGATGGAGGAGGTGATGGAGGAGGTGGTGGAGGAGGTGATGGAGGAGGTGATGGAGGAGGTGAGGGTGGAGGTGATGGAGGAGGTGATGGAGGAGGTGATGGAGGAGGTGATGAGGAGGTGATGAGGAGGTGATGGAGGAGGTGATGGAGGAGGTGATGGAGGAGGTGATGAGCAGGTGATTGAGGAGGTGATGGAGGAGGTGATGGAGGAGGTGAGGGAGGAGGTGATGAGGAGGTAATGAGGAGGTGATGGAGGAGGTGATGGAGGAGGTGATGGAGGTGATGATGAGGAGGTGATGGAGGAGGTGATGAGGAGGTGATGGAGGAGGTGATGGAGGAGGTGATGAGGAGGTGATGAGGAGGTGATGGAGGAGGTGATGAGGAGGTGATGAGGAGGTGATGGAGGAGGTGATGGAGGAGGTGATGAGGAGGTGATGGAGGAGGTGATGGAGGAGGTGATGCGGAGGTGATGGAGGAGGTGATGAGGAGGTGATGGAGGAGGTGATGGAGGTGGTGATGAGGAGGTGATGGAGGAGGTGATGAGGAGGTGATGAGGAGGTGATGGAGGAGGTGATGGAGGAGGTGATGGAGGTGGTGATGAGGAGGTGATGGAGGAGGTGATGGAGGAGGTGATGGAGGAGGTGATGAGGAGGTGATGGAGGAGCTGATGAGGAGGTGATGGAGGAGGTGATGAGGAGGTGATGGAGGAGGTGATGGAGGAGGTGATGGAGGAGGTGAGGGAGGAGGTGATGAGGAGGTGATGGAGGAGGTGATGAGGAGGTGATGAGGAGGTGATGAGGAGGTGATGAGGAGGTGATGGAGGAGGTGATGGAGGAGGTGATGAGGAGGTGATGGAGGAGGTGATGAGGAGGTGATGGAGGAGGTGATGGAGGAGGTGGTGGAGGAGGTGATGGAGGAGGTGATGGAGGAGGTGATGGAGGAGGTGATGGAGGAGGTGGTGGAGGAGGTGATGGAGGAGGTGATGGAGGAGGTGAGGGAGGAGGTGATGGAGGAGGTGATGGAGGAGGTGATGAGGAGGTGATGAGGAGGTGATGAAGGAGGTGATGGAGGAGGTGATGAGCAGGTGATTGAGGAGGTGATGGAGGAGGTGAGGGAGGAGGTGATGGAGGAGGTGAGGGAGGAGGTGATGAGGAGGTGATGAGGAGGTGATGGAGGAGGTGATGGAGGAGGTGATGGAGGAGGTGATGGAGGTGATGATGAGGAGGTGATGGAGGAGGTGATGAGGAGGTGATGGAGGAGGTGATGGAGGAGGTGATGGAGGAGGTGATGGAGGAGGTGATGAGGAGGTGATGAGGAGGTGATGGAGGAGGTGATGAGGAGGTGATGAGGAGGTGATGGAGGAGGTGATGGAGGAGGTGATGAGGAGGTGATGGAGGAGGTGATGGAGGAGGTGATGCGGAGGTGATGGAGGAGGTGATGAGGAGGTGATGGAGGAGGTGATGGAGGTGGTGATGAGGAGGTGATGGAGGAGGTGATGAGGAGGTGATGAGGAGGTGATGGAGGAGGTGATGGAGGAGGTGATGGAGGTGGTGATGAGGAGGTGATGGAGGAGGTGATGGAGGAGGTGATGGAGGAGGTGATGGAGGAGGTGATGAGGAGGTGATGGAGGAGGTGATGAGGAGGTGATGGAGGAGGTGATGAGGAGGTGATGGAGGAGGTGATGGAGGAGGTGATGGAGGAGGTGAGGGAGGAGGTGATGAGGAGGTGATGGAGGAGGTGATGAGGAGGTGATGAGGAGGTGATGGAGGAGGTGATGAGGAGGTGATGGAGGAGGTGATGGAGGAGGTGATGAGGAGGTGATGGAGGAGGTGATGAGGAGGTGATGGAGGAGGTGATGGAGGAGGTGATGGAGGAGGTGATGAGGAGGTGATGAGGAGGTGATGGAGGAGGTGATGAGGAGGTGATGGAGGAGGTGATGAGGAGGTTCTCAAAGCCGCTCCTTTATTGGACGTTTTCAGTCTAAAAACACATGTTTTCGTCGTGGCTTTTGAACCCTCACAGAGTTTACTGTGAAGTACTTTGGGGCAGCTGCTGTTGGAAATGTGCTATACAGATAAAGCTGACATTCACATTCATAAGAAATAACTGAGCAGTGGACAAGTTTCAGTGTGTGACTGGTTGGTGGTGTGCCCCAGGGCAGCTGTGGCTACACAGTGTTTGGAGAGAGAGGATAATGAAGTGAAGAGACTTTGAGAGTCTGAGCAAGCACAGTATAAAACCAATGCATTATTATTATTATGTTTCAATAAAACAAAGTCCGCAGTTGGGATCGATGCAGCAGATCAGACACATGCTGTTTATACTGACACTGCTCCTCTGTGTAAACCATAAAGAGCTCCTGCTTATTTCTGGGCTCATTAGTTAATGGAGAATGTGAGTCCAGTATTGACGACGCTGCAGAACAAAATGCTGATTGGCAGATTTAAGGCACATTAGATCTTTCCTTTCCCTGCATCAGAGAGAGCTGTGTGAATACAGAGCTCCATGTGAACACTCTCTCTCTGCAGTCGGTGATTGATGAAGAGGAAGAGTGTGGAGCTGAGCGTGAGCAGCTTCAGACGCCGTGCATGAAGCTGCAAACGCCGTGTGTGAAGCTGCAAACGCCGTGTGTGAAGCTTCAGACGGCGTGTGTGAAGCTGCAAACGCCGTGTGTGAAGCTGCAAACGCCGTGTGTGAAGCTGCAAACGCCGTGTGTGAAGCTGCAAACGCCGTGTGTGAAGCTGCAGACGCCGTGTGTGAAGCTTCAGACGGCGTGTGTGAAGCTGCAGACGGCGTGCGTGAAGCTTCAGACGGCGTGCGTGAAGCTTCAGACGGCGTGTGTGAAGCTTCAGACGGCGTGCGTGAAGCTTCAGACGGCGTGCGTGAAGCTTCAGACGGCGTGCGTGAAGCTTCAGACGGCGTGCGTGAAGCTTCAGACGGCGTGCGTGAAGCTTCAGACGCCGTGCGTGAAGCTGCAAACGCCGTGTGTGAAGCTGCAAACGCCGTGTGTGAAGCTTCAGACGGCGTGCGTGAAGCTTCAGACGGCGTGCGTGAAGCTTCAGACGGCGTGCGTGAAGCTTCAGACGGCGTGCGTGAAGCTTCAGACGGCGTGCGTGAAGCTTCAGACGGCGTGTGTGAAGCTTCAGACGGCGTGCGTGAAGCTTCAGACGGCGTGCGTGAAGCTTCAGACGGCGTGCGTGAAGCTTCAGACGGCGTGCGTGAAGCTTCAGATGGCGTGCGTGAAGCTTCAGACGGCGTGCGTGAAGCTTCAGACGGCGTGCGTGAAGCTTCAGACGGCGTGCGTGAAGCTTCAGACGGCGTGCGTGAAGCTTCAGACGGCGTGCGTGAAGCTTCAGATGGCGTGCGTGAAGCTTCAGACGGCGTGCGTGAAGCTTCAGACGGCGTGCGTGAAGCTTCAGACGGCGTGCGTGAAGCTTCAGACGGCGTGCGTGAAGCTTCAGACGGCGTGCGTGAAGCTTCAGACGGCGTGCGTGAAGCTTCAGACGGCGTGCGTGAAGCAGCTGCTGTGGCTCATGATAGATTGAGATCATCCTCTGCTTTCATGAGCCTCGTTCTTTAATGTTGCCGTTAGCGACACACATGTCTGGGCTTTCATGAGCTGACGTCTCCCCTTGGCCACAGATGTAAGGAAGACATCTGTGGAGCTGGCGTCCATATTAACACGCTCTCCTCAGGGCCTTCCCCGCTGCACCTCCCGTCACGGCTGTACGCTGCACCTCCCGTCACGGCCGTACGCTGCACCTCCCGTCACGGCCGTACGCTGCACCTCCCGTCACGGCCGTACGCTGCACCTCCCGTCACGGCCGTACGCTGCACCTCCCGTCACGGCCGTACGCTGCACCTCCCGTCACGGCCGTACGCTGCACCTCCCGTCACGGCCGTACGTTGCACCTCCCGTCACGGCCGTACGCTGCACCTCCCGTCACGGCCGTACGCTGCACCTCCCGTCACGGCCGTACGCTGCACCTCCCGTCACGGCCGTACGCTGCACCTCCCGTCACGGCCGTACGCTGCACCTCCCGTCACGGCCGTACGCTGCACCTCCTGCCCCAGGCCACTTCATTCAGCAGAGAAAGAATCTGCTGTGGTCAGGTCTGCAGACGATTAAGTGACATGTCAAAGTCTCTGCAGGAGGTCTCTTCTGCTGCTGCTCTGCTCCTGCCGCTTCTGCTGCTGCTGCTGCTGCTACTACTGCTACTGCTGCTGCTGCTTCTGCTGCTGCTGCTGCTGCTTCTGCTGCTGCTACTGCTGCTGCTTCTGCTTCTGCTGCTGCTGCTGCTGCTGCTGCTGCTTCTGCTGCTGCTACTGCTGCTGCTTCTGCTTCTGCTGCTGCTGCTTCTGCTCCTGCCGCTTCTGCTACTGCTGCTGCTGCTTCTGCTGCTGCTACTGCTGCTGCTTCTGCTTCTGCTGCTGCTGCTGCTGCTTCTGCTGCTGCTGCTGCTGCTGCTGCTGCTGCTGCTGCTGCTGCTGCTGCTGCTGCTGCTGCTGCTGCTGCTGCTGCTGCTGCTGCTGCTGCTGCTGCTACTACTGCTTCTGCTGCTGCTGCTTCTGCTGCTGCTACTGCTGCTGCTTCTGCTTCTGCTGCTGCTGCTGCTGCTTCTGCTACTGCTGCTGCTGCTTCTGCTTCTGCTGCTGCTGCTGCTGCTTCTGCTGCTGCTGCTGCTTCTGCTGCTGCTACTGCTGCTGCTTCTGCTTCTGCTGCTGCTGCTTCTGCTGCTGCTGCTGCTGCTGCTTCTGCTGCTGCTACTGCTGCTGCTTCTGCTTCTGCTGCTGCTTCTGCTGCTGCTGCTGCTGCTGCTGCTGCTTCTGCTGCTGCTGCTGCTGCTTCTGCTGCTGCTGCTGCTGCTGCTTCTGCTGCTGCTGCTGCTGCTGCTTCTGCTGCTTCTGCTGCTGCTGCTGCTGCTTCTGCTGCTGCTGCTGCTGCTGCTTCTGCTGCTGCTGCTGCTTCTGCTGCTTCTGCTGCTGCTGCTCTGCTCCTGCTGCTGCTGAACTCTCCTGTGGCTCAGTCTGTATTTCACAAATATAATGTAATACAGTCTGGTGTGACCAGCGCAGCCAGGATTTAATCACATGTAATTATTTCACATTCTGTCCTCGCTGCTGTCGGAGAGGGACCGCTCTGTGACCGCTCTGTGACCGCTCTGTGACCGCTCTGTGACCGCTCTGTGATCGCTCTGTGACCGCTCTGTGACCGCTCTGTGACCGCTCTGTGATCGCTCTGTGATCGCTCTGTGATCGCTCTGTGACCGCTCTGTGATCGCTCTGTGATCGCTCTGTGATCACTCTGTGACCGCTCTGTGATCGCTCTGCTCTGTGACCGCTCTGTGATCGCTCTGTGATCGCTCTGTGATCACTCTGTGACCGCTCTGTGATCGCTCTGCTCTGTGACCGCTCTGTGATCGCTCTGTGACCGCTCTGTGACCGCTCTGTGACCGCTCTGTGATCGCTCTGTGATCGCTCTGTGATCACTCTGTGACCGCTCTGTGATCGCTCTGCTCTGTGACCGCTCTGTGATCGCTCTGTGACCGCACTGTGATCGCTCTGTGACCGCTCTGTGATCGCTCTGTGATCGCTCTGTGATCACTCTGTGACCGCTCTGTGATCGCTCTGCTCTGTGACCGCTCTGTGATCGCTCTGTGACCGCTCTGTGACCGCTCTGTGACCGCTCTGTGATCGCTCTGTGACCGCTCTGTGATCGCTCTGTGACCGCTCTGTGATCGCTCTGTGATCGCTCTGTGATCACTCTGTGACCGCTCTGTGATCGCTCTGCTCTGTGACCGCTCTGTGATCGCTCTGTGACCGCTCTGTGACCGCTCTGTGACCGCTCTGTGATCGCTCTGTGATCACTCTGTGACCGCTCTGTGATCACTCTGTGACCGCTCTGTGATCGCTCTGTGATCGCTCTGTGATCACTCTGTGACCGCTCTGTGATCACTCTGTGACCGCTCTGTGACCGCTCTGTGACCGCTCTGTGATCACTCTGTGACCGCTCTGTGATCGCTCTGTGACCGCTCTGTGACCGCTCTGTGACCGCTCTGTGATCACTCTGTGACCGCTCTGTGATCACTCTGTGACCGCTCTATCAGGCTTCAATCCGCCTCTCGCCAAAATACCACCGTGGAAGATTTTAGGTTAAATGTTAGAGACAGTTTATGAGGAAGTTCACACCATCCTTTATATCACTGTAAACAATGAACCCAAAACACAATTGGAAATCATTTAGCAGAGGTGCAGTAGATGGAGGTGCAGTAGATGGAGGTGCAGTGGGAGGTGCAGTAGATGGAGGTGCCATGGGAGGAGGTGCAGTGGGAGGTGCAGTAGATGGAGGTGCAGTGGGAGGTGCAGTAGATGAAGGTGCAGTGGGAGGTGCAGTAGATGGAGGTGCAGTAGATGGAGGCGCAGTGGGAGGTGCAGTAGATGGAGGTGCAGTAGATGGAGGTGCAGTAGATGGAGGTGCAGTGGGAGGTGCAGTAGATGGAGGTGCAGTAGATGGAGGCGCAGTGGGAGGTGCAAGGCAAGGCAAGGCAAGGCAAGTTTATTTATATAGCACAATTCATACACAAGGCAATTCAAAGTGCTGAACAAAACAAGAAAGCATTAAAATCATAAATTATCACAGAACATTAAAAAGAAAGATAAAAATATAAAATCCCTCAGTTGTATGCACAGTTAAACAGAACCGTCTTTAACCTGGTTTTAAACATTGTCAGAGAGGAGGCCTGTCTCACATCTTCAGGAAGACTGTTCCAGATTTTAGCAGCATTAATCTGAAAAGCAGCCTCCCCATGTTTAGTTCTGACTCTGGGCACTAACAGGAGTCCAGTCCCTGTGCTCCTCAGAGTCCGGGCTGGTTCATATGGGACTAACATGTCACTAATATATTTTGGTGCGAGGCCATGGAGAGACTTGTAACAAGCAGAGCTGTTTTAAAGTCTATTCTCTGAGCCACAGGAAGCCAGTGCAGAGACCTGAGGACTGGACTAATGTGGTCGTACTTCCTGGTTCTAGTCAGGACTAATGTGGTCGTACTTCCTGGTTCTAGTCAGGACTAATGTGGTCGTACTTCCTGGTTCTAGTCAGGACTGGAGCTGCTGCATTTTGAATGTACTGCAGCTGTTTTACAGCCTGTTTGGACAGACCTGTGAGCAGGCCATTGCAGTAGTCCAACCTACTGGAGACAAATGCATGGATAAGAATCTCCAAGTCTGCTTTAGACACTATGTTTTTGATCCTGGCAATGTTTTTTAGATGGTAAAAAGCTGCTGATGTTACTGATTTGATGTGGCTATTAAAATTTAAGTCTGAGTCCAGTATTACCCCTAGATTTCTGACCTTGTTTGAAGGTTTTAGGGAGAGAGACTGTAGGTGACAGATGACGCTCTCTCTTTGTTTCTGGGGACCAAAGACAATCATTTCAGTTTTGTCTGCGTTTAGCTGAAGGAAGTTGTTTTGCATCCACTCACTGATCTGTTGGATACAGTGAAGGAGTGAGTCCACTGGTCCATGTTCTCCTGCAGTCAGTGAGACATAGATCTGAGTGTCGTCTGCATAGTTATGATAGGAAACTTTGTTTCTGCGTATTAACTGACCTAACGGCAGCATGTAGAGATTGAACAGAAGAGGTCCCAGGATCGACCCCTGTGGGACTCCACAGGTCAGGGCCATATGATCTGAGACACAGTTTCCAATCTCCACAAAGTACTTCCTGTCTTCAAGGTAAGACCTAAACCAACTTAGGGCGGTGCCAGTGACGCCAACCCAGTCCTCTAGTCTCTGTAAGAGGATCTCATGGTCGACAGTATCAAAGGCAGCACTTAGATCTAACAAGATTAAGATTGAGACTTGGCCTGCGTCAGTGTTCAGCCGGATATCGTTTGTAACCTTAACGAGAGCAGTCTCAGTGCTGTGGTGGGGTCTAAAGCCGGACTGAAACATATCAAATGAGTTGTTGATTATAAGAAATCTAGTAAGCTGTAGGTAGACAACTTTCTCAAGGACTTTCCCCATAAATGGCAGATTTGAGATGGGACGATAGTTGTTAAGTACAGTGGCATCCAGACTGCTCTTTTTTAGCAGGGGCCTGATGACTGCAGTTTTCAGGGCCTTTGGGAATATTCCAGAATGAAGGGACATGTTTACTATCTGTGTGAGTGAAGGTAACAGACTGCTCAGAACAGACTTCAGAAATCTAGTGGGTAGTACATCCAGGCTGCATGTGGAGGAGCTCGAACTGGAGATTATCTCTTGGACAGTTTGATCATTTACAGGTGCAAAGTGAGTTAGCTCAGAGAGCCTTTCTGGCTGTTGGATGGTTATCTGTGGATTGGAGACAATGGCGCTTTTGATGCCTTGAACCTTGTCATTGAAAAAATTAGCAAACTCATTGCATTTACGTTTGGAAGTAAGCTCTAATGGCATTTGAACAGGGGGGTTTGTTAATCTATTAACTGTTGAGAACAGAACACGCAGATTGTTGCTGCAGCCTTCAATCATTTCAGAAAAATACCTTTCTCTCGTACTACGTAGCACCCGGTTAAACTCGCACAACTTATCTTTGAAGATCTCGTAATCTACCTGGAGGTTGGACTTGCGCCACTTCCGCTCGGCCCTCCGGCACTTTCTCTTTTGTGCCCTGACCGAGTCTGCTTTAGCCCACGGCGCCTTCTGCTTATTTTTCACTATTTTAACCTTCACAGGGGCAACGGTATCCAGAACATTCAAAACACTAGAGGTGACAGAGTTAAACAGTTCATCTACAGTAGAATATGATGCATTCTCAAAGTTTATCATTTCCATAAATAGTTCACTCGTATTTTCATTTATGCGCCTTCTTCGAACAGTTGCAGAGTCCACTGGTGGTTTGTTAGTGAAACACATGTCAAAAAAAACACAGAAATGATCCGAAAGAGCAACATCGACCACGTTTACATTTGAAATAATCACCCCCTTTGTAACTAACAGATCTAGAGTGTGCCCTCTGCTGTGGGTGGGGCCACTTACGTGCTGAGTGAGATCAAAGGATTCAAGTACAGAACTCAGCTCATTTGCATTTCTGTCATCAACATTATCCACATGAATATTAAAATCACCTGTAATAACCAAACTATCAAAATCTGTGCATACAACTGAAAGCAACTCGGTAAAATGATCAATAAAACTGTGACATGACTGCGGTGGCTTGTATAGGACAACGAAGAGTATTGGAGGAGATTGTTTTTGTTGTATTTTAAAAGACACATATTCAAATGATGAAAACTTCCCAAGAGACATTCTATGGGAGACAAAGTGGTCTCTAAAAATGGCAGCTAAGCCTCCTCCTTTTTTGTTTTCCCGTATTTCAGATTCAAACTTGAAATTTGGTGGTGATGCTTCTATTAAAACTGCATTTTCTGAATTTTGGTCAAGCCAAGTTTCAGCCATGAACATAAGATCAAGATTATGAGAAGAAATAAAATTATTGATTAAAAAAGACTTGTTACAAAGAGATCTGACATTAAGCGTAGCAAGTTTCAAAGTTTCAGTATCAGCGGTTGCGGTCGGCTGATTCTTATACGGAACAAGAATTAGATTTTCCAGATTAGACTGATTAACTCCAGATGTTTTTCTGTAATGTATTCTTTGTGTTATCACTAAGGGAATGGCACAGGTGGCTTCATGACAGGGCCCCAGCCGGGTCTCTCCTCTAACTAGACTGCCAGTGGCTGCGAAGCAGAGACCCTGTGCATCCTAGTGTTTAGAGAGAAGAGGGGTAGGGGAAGGCGGGGGAGGAGGATGGAGAGGCGGGTGGCTTTTGGGTGTTGAACGAGGGGGGTAGGGAGGTGGATGGGTTTTTGGTGATGGGTTAGGGGAGGGGCAGGCTGAGTTGGGTGGTGGACGAGGGGGGAGTGGAGGTGGAGGGTTTCTTGGTGCTGAGTTAGGGGGGGGGAGGTGGGCTAAATGAGCAGGAGGGGGGGGTGGAATACTTATGGGGTTAGAGGAGGGACGGGTGGATTTTGTGGGAGAATTTGAGTTGGACGCCCTAGGTGGCTTTGGAGGTACGTATGGGGAGTAGTTTTGAATGTTAGATAGGACTCTTGATCTGGCTACAGTGGGTGTGAGAGGAATAGTCTTCATCGCCGATCTTATCATGCCTGCAGAGTGTTCCGGTAAATCCAGTAGTGAAGGCGGGGATAGAAAACAAAGGGAAAGGTCGTCCTCATTTTCCCTAGATGGAGTGGATGTAGCGGGGGGGACCCAAGCCGGGTCCATGGAAGGTGATGAGGGAGTCTTTGGTGGAGACAGAGGTGGTTGAGGAACCCCCAGTACAGGCCTGACTGTAGCCTGGAGTAATGGGGGAAGCTTCACGGGAGCTGTAGGTGGGGAAGGTGCTGCTGAAGATGACGGAGCAGCCACTGCTGCTGCTGAAGATGATGGAGCAGCCACTGCTGCTGCTGTATCCACTGCTGCTGGTGAAGATGATGGAGCAGCCACTGCTGCTGCTGAAGATGATGGAGCAGCCACTGCTGCGGCTGTATCCACTGCTGCTGCTGAAGATGATGGAGCAGCCACTGCTGCTGCTGTATCCACTGCTGCTGCTGAAGATGATGGAGCAGCCACTGCTGCGGCTGTATCCACTGCTGCTGGTGGTGCTGTATATGCTGATAGCGCTGATGAAGATGTGGCAGCTGCTGATGATGCTGGGGGTGGAGGCGTTGAGCTCTTTCGAAGCCGTGGAGGTGTTGAGTTCTTTTGGAACCTTGGAGGTGTTGAGTTCTTCTTGAATCGTGGAGGTGTGGAGTTCTTTTGAGGCGGTGGGGGTGCAGAGACCTCGGGAGTCGGTGGAGATGGTCGTGATGTCTGTGCCCTTTGCTTCTTCTTCCTCCCTTTCAACGGCTGCACGCGCTGCGCAGGCTGAGGTCTTAGGGCAGATGCAAAGTTATCCATCAGCACTTTTACTCCGTAGTTGTTCAGATGTGGGCCTTTTTCTTCAAAAAGCTCGTGCCTATTCCAGAACAGATTAAAGTTTTCAATGAAGCCAAGTCCTCTGCGTGAACACTCATTGAGTAGGAATGTGTTTAGCTGATACAGACGGCTAAACTTCTCCATTTTTCCATCTATATTTGGAAGTGGGCCACTAAGAAAAATTGTTATGTCCATTTTCTTGAGGTCATCCAGTAACAGCGTTAAATCCATTCGTAACTTCTCGCTTGCCTTCTCATAGATATCTACCGCCCCCGTGTGGATCAATAATGTACGCACACCACTGTTCTCAGATAACACTTTAGGCAGGAGAGTTCTTATCTCAGCAACTTTAGCAGAGTGAACTGAGACAGTGAGCATGGACTCCATGTTTACATTTTTCACCGAGCCATCTCCGATAAGGACACAGTTTGTCCTTGGTGGAGGCGCTGCAGTTTTTAGCAGCTTTGTTGTAGAGACTACTGCTGATTCATCTTCCAAAAGTGGTGAAAAGCGGTTTCTTGTAATTAAAGATTTTTGCTGTGGCATTATGACACTCTTGTTATCATTAGCTTTGCCTTGTTTGGGCTTGGCACCATATGTGTTCCAACAATTGTCTCTGTTGATTTTGGGAAATGAAATAGCGTCATCATAACTTACGTTCTGTCCATGTGGTCCATTTCCTTTCACTGGTATTGTTGTGTTCAGCCCCAATTCTGATTCAAGCACAAACATTCGGTCTTGAAGAAGTTTTAGCTCCTGTTTGAGTGAAAAACAGCCGTCGCAAAGTTTTGTTCTTTCCCGTCCTCCCGACATGCTGTAAGTTAGGTCAATTCCACAAGTCTTGTGTTGAAGTTTGTAAAAAGGAGTAATCCGTGTTTTGTGGAATAAAAATGTAAGCAAAAATGATTAAAGGAGATAAAAAAGCAGCAAGCGAGGAGCAGCAAGAGAATGCGACTGCTCTGTCCAGAAGCAGGAAGCAGGAAGTCAGCAGGAAGCAGGAAGTGCAGTAGATGGAGGTGCCATGGGAGGTGCCATGGGAGGAGGTGCAGTAGATGGAGGTGCAGTAGATGGAGGTGCAGTGAACTACAGTACCTTCCCCCATGATGCTAATTACCCATGATGCTTTGTGTGACAAGTTATTACCACGGATCTATAATCATATCTGGATAGAGTATTATCAGCTTATAGCTGTCCCCCCCATGGGCACAGGGGGCGCTGTGGTACTGCAGACTGAATTCACTTTACAGAGAAAGAAGTCCCAGAGAACTCAGTGTAAACTAAAACAGCTCGACCTCAGCTGACAGAGAACCTGACAGAGAACCTGACAGAGAACCTGACAGAGAACCTGACAGAGAACCTGACAGAGAACCTACAGAGAACCTGACAGAGAACCTGACAGAGAACCTACAGAGAACCTGACAAAGAACCTGATGGAGAACCTGACAGAGAACATACAGAGAACCTACAGAGAACCTGACAGAGAACCTTACAGAGAACCTACAGAGGACCTGACCGAGAACCTACAGAGAACCTACAGAGAACCTGACAGAGAACCTGACAGAGAACCTGACAGAGAACCTGACAGAGAACCTACAGAGAACCTGACAGAGAACCTGACAGAGAACCTGACAGAGAACCTACAGAGAACCTACAGAGGACCTGACCGAGAACCTGCAGAGAACCTACAGAGAACCTGACAGAGAACCTACAGATGATCTGACCGAGAACCTACAGAGAACCTACAGAGAACCTACAGATAACCTGACAGAGAACCTGACAGAGCACCTGACCGAGAACCTACAGAGAACCTACAGAGAACCTGACAGAGAACCTGACAGAGAACCTACAGAGAACCTGACAGAGAACCTACAGAGAACCTACAGAGAACCTACAGAGAACCGGATGGAGAACCTGACAGAGAACATACAGAGAACCTACAGAGAACCTGACAGAGAACCTTACAGAGAACCTACAGAGGACCTGACCGAGAACCTACAGAGAACCTACAGAGAACCTGATAGAGAACCTGACAGAGAACCTGACAGAGAACCTGACACCCTGTGGATGTGTCTGTTGTTGTTAAATCCTTCAGTTTTCTATAAATTCACTTTAGTGAAACAAACTGTTGTTTTCCTTCTGCTCTGGACATGTTTGATGCACAAAAGGGTGAATTTGTAAAAAACTGAATAAAAAGTCTGATCTTTGGTCAAACCCAAAGCAAATGTTTTTCTTCCTGATTCTTTCCCCTCGTTACTTCTCTACATTTACGGCCGTTATCGTCGCCGTTAACTACAGAACACTTTTTATGTCTTTGCCCAAACCTGATCCTTCTGTCCCTCCACGTTCCAAAGGGTTGCTCAGACCCTCAGGGCCCGACTGGAACTGGCAGCTTTGCAAAGTCACATGACAGGAAGTGCTTTTGGAGGCGACCAATCAGAAGACAGCGAGCCTCGGTGACGTCCACAGTGGCCTTTCAGTGTCAGCTCAGCTGCTCATGTGACATTCAGACTCCTTCATTTGGCTCAGAACTGCCCTTTTTATGATGTTTGGAATATTGTCTTGGTGAAGAGCAGGAAAACAGCTGCAGCGGAGAAGACTTTATAGATCTGTGATTGGTGAATGTTCAGGTCACATTAACACAGACGGAATCACTTTGTGCAAAGACAAAAGTGTGAAACATGTTAAAGGTTAAATAAAATCTGAGCAGGATTTAATTATGGACAATAAAAAATGGCAACAGCAGCAGGTTTTCAGTCCTAGTGCATTAGTGACTTGAAGTGACTTATTGTACAGTCTGACAGCGGGGGGGATGAAGGCCCTGCGGTCGTGCTCCGTCTGGTGCTTGTACAGAGTCTATAGGACCCACCTGGTGCGTGTATAGAGTCTATAGGACCCACCTGGTGCGTGTATAGAGTCTATAGGACCTCACTGGTGCGTGTACAGAGTCTATAGGACCTTCATGGTGCTTGTACAGAGTCTATAGGACCCACCTGGTGCTTGTACAGAGTCTATAGGACCCACCTGGTGCTTGTACAGAGTCTATAGGACCTTCCTGGTGCTTGTACAGAGTCTATAGGACCCACCTGGTGCTTGTATAGAGTCTATAGGACCCACCTGGTGCTTGCACAGAGTCTATAAGGAACATCTGTATTAATGTAGAGAGACTCCTTTGTCCACACATTTGGAGACTTCCTTTTCCCAAGAATCCTGTCGGTTTTTCCCGCACCATCGACTCCTTTCCTTCTTCTCCATCTCACGTCCTAAAGACAGACCACTTAGCACCAGTTTGGGTTTGGGTCTAGCCCATGACCTCAAACACTGTAAACAGAGTGCAAAAAACATCCACACAATATGGGACAATTTGTAAGTAAAACATGGGGGTGGAAACATGGTGGTTTGGGGCTGCTTTTCAACAGCTCTGCATTAGGGAATGAATGAATATATCATTCCCAAATGGTTTGGTCTTTTGGTCTGAAGTGATGTGTTCCTCTGCTGTTACATACACTGGTCTCCCCCCCCCACCCCCACCCCCCCACCCCCTCCCTCAGCCTCCATCCAACACTTGTTTGCTCTTCACTATTGATTTCCCCCCCGCCGAAGGAGCAGGTAATCTCTGCTCTGCTCTCCACCTGACAAATATGATTTCTCCTGGACTTGACATTTCAGTTTTCAGTCTGTTGTGCTCTGCGGGTGGTTTAAAGGTCTGTGTCTCCTGCGTCACTGACAGCAGAGTGTAGAGCAGTATCTTTGTTCTGTGAGGACGCCATTATGTCATTAGCAGAGGATTTGACACGCTCCAGCAGCTCCAGCAGCTCTGTCAGGGAAGAACATGTGTGGACCCAGTGTCGGAGCCGTCTGTAGGAAGTGGAATTCAATTTTCTGCAGCTTGTTCGAGAATCCCATTAGCTCCACTCTCTCACAGAGCGTGGACTGACTCTACTCTTTTCTACATGTTTCTCAGAGGTTTGTAAATATCACATACAAATAAGTGGCAGTTGTTCATTGTGGAAGTTGTGCTTGATTTTTTTCATAGTTACACGACAGCTGTGAGTGACGGAGTGTATGAAAACATCCACGAAATATGGCATCATTTGTAAGTAAAGCATGGGGGTGGAAACATGGTGGTTTGGGGCTGCTTTTCAACTGCTCTGCATTAGGGAATGAATCAATGAATGGGACCATTTAAAGCTTTTCAGATATTTTTCTTATGTCATTTCTCTGTTTTTGAATCCCAAATAAAGAGTAGTATTAGTCAGTAATGAGGCGTATCGTTAACTTCTGTCGGAGCTGTGTCCAGAGGCTCGGACACCACTTCTTTTATCTAAACACAGGAAATGCACTGATGTGTGTTGCTATTAGGGCTATTATTTTACAGCTGTAGTCCCTGAGCAGGTTGTGGTAAAACAGTCAAACAAAAGTAGATGAATCATGACCAACATTATCAGACTTAGATTACAATTTAATTTATCACAGGTTTTTATAAAATAAAACGGCCCACACCCCCATTCTTTACTTTCATACAATTCTATACTGAACACACACACACACACACACACACACACACACACACACACACACACACAGACACACACACACACACAGACACACACACACAAACACACACACACAGAGACACACACACACAGACACACACACACAGAGACACACACACACACACAGAGACACACACACAGAGACACACACACACAGACACACACACACACACACACACACAGACACACACACACACACAGAGACACACACACAGACACACACACACACAGACACACACGCACACACACACACAGACACACACACACACAGACACACACACACACACACACACACACACACACACACACAGACACACACACACACACACACACACAGACACAGACACGCACACACACACACAGACACACACACACACAGACACACACACACACACAGACACACACACACAATCATGTGTGTAATTTTTGTTTTAAAACCGTTTGGTAGAGCAAGCAGATGATGAGGACCCTCTCGAAAAACAGATGATTCATCTCAAGGAGCCTTTTATAATGTGTAAATAAATAAGTAAAGCAGCTGTCGCACTCACACACACACAGAGACACGCACACACACACACACACACACACACACACACACACTGGCCTCAAAGATCCAAAGCTTCAGTGAGTTCAATGTAAACCTTTATATAATGTTTTATTGAATCATTTTTACATTATTCTCACCACAGAATAGACAATGTACGGATTATTGTTCTTTATATTAGGGACAGTTAAAGGAGCAGTCTGTAAACATGTGGCCAACAGTGGTACTGCAGCCTCTCCCACTCTCCCTGACTCAGGTTGCCAGATATGCAGACGAATCCAGCTGGGACCATAACAGCTGAATAGACAAGAGTTTTGTCAACAACAAATCTATAACCAACACCTTTTTCACAAAGATTAAGATTACAGACAGATTAAGGCCCTTTAATGTTGACAGATTAGGGCCAGAGGCGTCCCTTGCCATTAGGCAAGGCAGGCAGCTGCCTGGGCCCCCCATATTGGCAGGGGGCCCCCGAGGGCCGACTGATTTGACACAAGCGGTCGACTTGTACAGGCTACAGCAGCTCCTGCAGTGACGAGTTGGCGGAGAAACACTTTTGGTCTCTTAGTATTGTTGTGGTAGAATGTAGTGGTGGTGGAGCCTCAGCTGCGATGACACAGGGTCAGATCTGTGTTTTGGATTAAACTATAGAAATGATATTCTACGACTGATTTCTCAAGAATGGTAACAACAAGCTGTTTTCTGCAGATTAAAGCTCAGAGCCTGAGAACAAGAGTGCTAACCACTCAGATTATGTTCCATTTCCTGGTTTTAACGTGACCACTGTCTTGTCGTTGCAGCCATCACTCCTCTCTGCCCATTGAACTGAATGAGCTGCCCCTGAAGCTCATGGCCCCTCCCTCCAGAAGAACTTACCCCTGTCGCAAATGGAAGTCTGCGTCTTTTGGGTACGATTCACATTCTGGTTCTTAGCAGTATCTCAGGTCCATGAGCTTTGTTTATACCAGAGGGAGATGGTTTTGGTTCAGGTTGTTTTAGGTTCTTTCACCTGATGATCCGCTCTTCTCCTGCTGCTGTTGTTACTAGTGTTTGTTCTGGTCGTGTTCTCTGCTGCGAGAGTACAATATACACATCTGTAAATATATATACATATATCTGTAAATATATACATCTGTAAATATATATACATATATCTGTAAATATATACATCTGTAAATATATATACATATATCTGTAAATATACACATCTGTAAATATATATACATATATCTGTAAATATATACATCTGTAAATATATATACATATATCTGTAAATATATACATCTGTAAATATACACATCTGTAAATATATACATCTGTAAATATATACATCTGTAAATATATATACATATATCTGTAAATATACACATCTGTAAATATATATACATATATCTGTAAATATATACATCTGTAAATATATATACATATATCTGTAAATATATACATCTGTAAATATATATACATATATCTGTAAATATATACATCTGTAAATATATATACATAAATCTGTAAATATATACATCTGTAAATATATATACATATATCTGTAAATATATACATCTGTAAATATACACATCTGTAAATATATACATCTGTAAATATATACATCTGTAAATATATACATCTGTAAATATACACATCTGTAAATATATACATCTGTAAATATATACATCTGTAAATATACACATCTGTAAATATATATACATATATCTGTAAATATATTCATCTGTAAATATACACATCTGTAAATATATATACATATATCTGTAAATATACACATCTGTAAATATATATATATATACATATATCTGTAAATATATACATCTGTAAATATATATACATATATCTGTAAATATACTCATCTGTAAATATATATACATATATCTGTAAATATATACATCTGAAAATATATATACATATATCTGTAAATATATACATCTGTAAATATATACATCTGTAAATATATACATCTGTAAATATACACATCTGTAAATATATACATCTGTAAATATATACATCTGTAAATATACACATCTGTAAATATATACATCTGTAAATATATATACAAATATCTGTAAATATATATACAAAAACAAACAATACAATTGTAACTCCTCCCTCTGGTGGTGGCTTTGGGAGTTACAGCCCCAGAAATGTCTCTTGGAATGAGATAATATTAACTGTTCTGACTAAACATCTTTGTCTCTTTGGAGAAGTCAGAATGTGAAGATTAAAATAAAAACACTGAAGTATTTATAACCTCAGATTCTGTCACTTTTGCCGAGTCAGCAGTTCTGATGTTTTCTGTGTGATGTCACACTTCCTGCTTTTATGAAAATGAGACATATTTAGTGTTTTCAGTGATTTTCTCGACAGTGTTTCTGGTGCACATCATTATTCACACGACCTCTGACCTCTCGTCTCGCTCTGGTTGAGTACAGCCGCCTCCCCGAGCTCGTCCTGGTCCCGTTCCACGGTCTCTGAAAAACACACATCCAGAATGAAGCCTATTAACAACACTCACAGTGGCGGGGAGGGGGGGCACAGTGCTGAGGCATCCATCCAATCATGTTGTTGTACTTCTACCACAAATACCAGAACAACCGTATTTTTTGCAGTCAGTGCGTCTGCGTCAGTGCGTCTGCGTCAGTGTGTCTGCGTCAGTGCGTCTGCGTCAGTGTGTCTGCATCAGTGCGTCTGCGTCAGTGCGTCTGCATCAGTGTGTCTGCGTCAGTGCGTCTACGTCAGTGTGTCTGCATCAGTGCGTCTGCGTCAGTGTGTCTGCATCAGTGCGTCTGCGTCAGTGCGTCTACATCAGTGTGTCTGCATCAGTGCGTCTGCGTCAGTGCGTCCACGTCAGTGCGTCTGCATCAGTGCGTCTGCGTCAGTGCGTCTACGTCAGTGCGTCTGCATCAGTGCGTCTACGTCAGTGTGTCTGCGTTAGTGCGTCTGCGTCAGTGCGTCTACGTCAGTGCGTCTGCATCAGTGCGTCTGCATCAGTGCGTCTGCATCAGTGCGTCTGCATCAGTGCGTCTGCTGCGTCAGTGCGTCTGCATTAGTGCGTCTTCATCAGTGCGTCTGCGTTATGGTGCTTTCAGACCGCAAACGCTCAAACGCTGAAGCCCCGCTCACCGGACGCGCATTTTCTAGTTTTCAAACGCAGAGGACTGGAAGTAGCCGCCTCTGATGCTAACAGAGCTATGCTAGCGGTTTCTTGTGTACAGATCTTCTCCAATATGCAGCTTTGCAGCGTGTCTTTGAACAGAGACTTTCCACGGGCTTTATATAACAGTAGTATGTGTTCAAGGAGTCTCTCTCCGGTCTCTCTCCGGTCTCTCTCCGGTCTCTCTCCAGTCTCTCTCCGGTCTCTCTCCGGCCTCTCTCTGGTCTCTCTCTGGTCTCTCTCTGGTCTCTCTCTGGTCTCTCTCTGGCCTCTCTCTGGTCTCTCTCCGGCCTCTCTCTGGTCTCTCTCTGGTCTCTCTCTGGCCTCTCTCTCTGGTCTCTCTCTGGTCTCTCTCCAGTCTCTCTCCAGTCTCTCTCTGGCCTCTCTCTGGTCTCTCTCCGGCCTCTCTCTGGTCTCTCTCTGGTCTCTCTCTGGTCTCTCTCTGGTCTCTCTCTGGTCTCTCTCTGGCCTCTCTCTGGTGTCTCTCCGGCCTCTCTCTGGTCTCTCTCTGGTCTCTCTCTGGTCTCTCTCCAGTCTCTCTCTGGTCTCTCTCTGGTCTCTCTCTGGTCTCTCTCCAGTCTCTCTCTGGTCTCTCTCTCTGGTCCCTCTCTGGCCTCTCTCCAGTCTCTCTCCAGTCTCTCTCTGGTCTCTCTCTGGTCTCTCTCCAGTCTCTCTCCGGTCTCTCTCCGGTCTCTCTCCGGTCTCTCTCCGGCCTCTCTCTGGTCTCTCTCCGGTCTCTCTCCAGTCTCTCTCCAGTCTCTCTCTGGTCTCTCTCTGGTCTCTCTCCAGTCTCTCTCCGGTCTCTCTCCGGTCTCTCTCCGGTCTCTCTCCGGCCTCTCTCTGGTCTCTCTCCGGTCTCTCTCCGGTCTCTCTCTGGTCCCTCTCTGGCCTCTCTCCAGTCTCTCTCCAGTCTCTCTCTGGTCTCTCTCTGGTCTCTCTCCAGTCTCTCTCCGGTCTCTCTCCGGTCTCTCTCCGGTCTCTCTCCGGCCTCTCTCTGGTCTCTCTCCGGTCTCTCTCCGGTCTCTCTCTGGTCTCTCTCTGGTCTCTCTCTGGTCTCTCTCTGGCCTCTCTCTGGTGTCTCTCCGGCCTCTCTCTGGTCTCTCTCTGGTCTCTCTCTGGTCTCTCTCCAGTCTCTCTCTGGTCTCTCTCTGGTCTCTCTCTGGTCTCTCTCCAGTCTCTCTCTGGTCTCTCTCTCTGGTCCCTCTCTGGCCTCTCTCCAGTCTCTCTCCAGTCTCTCTCTGGTCTCTCTCTGGTCTCTCTCCAGTCTCTCTCCGGTCTCTCTCCGGTCTCTCTCCGGTCTCTCTCCGGCCTCTCTCTGGTCTCTCTCCGGTCTCTCTCCGGTCTCTCTCTGGTCTCTCTCTGGCCTCTCTCCGGCCTCTCTCCGGCCTCTCTCCAGTCTCTCTCCAGTCTCTCTCCGGTCTCTCTCCAGTCTCTCTCCAGTCTCTCTCCAGTCTCTCTCTGGTCTCTCTCTGGTCTCTCTCCGGTCTCTCTCCAGTCTCTCTCCAGTCTCTCTCCAGTCTCTCTCCGGTCTCTCTCTGGTCTCTCTCTGGTCTCTCTCTGGTCTCTCTCCAGTCTCTCTCCTGTCTCTCTCTGGTCTCTCTCTGGTCTATCTCCAGTCTCTCTCCAGTCTCTCTCCAGTCTCTCTCCAGTCTCTCTCCAGTCTCTCTCCGGTCTCTCTCTGGTCTCTCTCCAGTCTCTCTCCGGTCTCTCTCTGGTCTCTCTCTGGTCTCTCTCCAGTCTCTCTCCTGTCTCTCTCCAGTCTCTCTCTGGTCTCTCTCTGGTCTCTCTCCAGTCTCTCTCCAGTCTCTCTCTGGTCTCTCTCTGGTCTCTCTCTGGTCTCTCTCCAGTCTCTCTCCTGTCTCTCTCCAGTCTCTCTCTGGTCTCTCTCTGGTCTCTCTCCAGTCTCTCTCCAGTCTCTTTCTGGTCTCTCTCTGGTCTCTCTCTGGTCTCTCTCCAGTCTCTCTCCTGTCTCTCTCCAGTCTCTCTCCAGTCTCTCTCCAGTCTCTCTCCAGTCTCTCTCCTGTCTCTCTCCAGTCTCTCTCTGGTCTCTCTCTGGTCTCTCTCCAGTCTCTCTCCAGTCTCTCTCCGGTCTCTCTCTGGTCTCTCTCTGGTCTCTCTCCAGTCTCTCTCCAGTCTCTCTCCAGTCTCTCTCCAGTCTCTCTCCAGTCTCTCTCCGGTCTCTCTCTGGTCTCTCTCCAGTCTCTCTCCAGTCTCTCTCTGGTCTCTCTCTGGTCTCTCTCCAGTCTCTCTCCAGTCTCTCTCTGGTCTCTCTCTGGTCTCTCTCTGGTCTCTCTCCTGTCTCTCTCCTGTCTCTCTCCAGTCTCTCTCTGGTCTCTCTCTGGTCTCTCTCCAGTCTCTCTCCTGTCTCTCTCCAGTCTCTCTCCAGTCTCTCTCCAGTCTCTCTCCAGTCTCTCTCCTGTCTCTCTCCTGTCTCTCTCCGGTCTCTCTCTGGTCTCTCTCTGGTCTCTCTCCAGTCTCTCTCCGGTCTCTCTCCAGTCTCTCTCCGGTCTCTCTCCAGTCTCTCTCCAGTCTCTCTCCAGTCTCTCTCTGGTCTCTCTCCAGTCTCTCTCCAGTCTCTCTCCGGTCTCTCTCTGGTCTCTCTCTGGTCTCTCTCCAGTCTCTCTCCAGTCTCTCTCCAGTCTCTCTCCAGTCTCTCTCCAGTCTCTCTCCAGTCTCTCTCCGGTCTCTCTCTGGTCTCTCTCCAGTCTCTCTCCAGTCTCTCTCTGGTCTCTCTCTGGTCTCTCTCCAGTCTCTCTCCAGTCTCTCTCTGGTCTCTCTCTGGTCTCTCTCTGGTCTCTCTCCTGTCTCTCTCCTGTCTCTCTCCAGTCTCTCTCCTGTCTCTCTCCAGTCTCTCTCCAGTCTCTCTCCAGTCTCTCTCCAGTCTCTCTCCGGTCTCTCTCCGGTCTCTCTCTGGTCTCTCTCTGGTCTCTCTCCTGTCTCTCTCCAGTCTCTCTCCGGTCTCTCTCCAGTCTCTCTCCGGTCTCTCTCCAGTCTCTCTCCAGTCTCTCTCCAGTCTCTCTCCAGTCTCTCTCCAGTCTCTCTCCAGTCTCTCTCCGGTCTCTCTCCGGTCTCTCTCCGGTCTCTCTCCAGTCTCTCTCCAGTCTCTCTCCAGTCTCTCTCCAGTCTCTCTCCAGTCTCTCTCCAGTCTCTCTCCAGTCTCTCTCCAGTCTCTCTCCAGTCTCTCTCCCGTCTCTCTCCGGTCTCTCTCTGGTCTCTCTCCAGTCTCTCTCCGGTCTCTCTCTGGTCTCTCTCTGGTCTCTCTCCAGTCTCTCTCCAGTCTCTCTCCAGTCTCTCTCCAGTCTCTCTCCGGTCTCTCTCTGGTCTCTCTCCAGTCTCTCTCCGGTCTCTCTCTGGTCTCTCTCTGGTCTCTCTCCAGTCTCTCTCCTGTCTCTCTCCAGTCTCTCTCTGGTCTCTCTCTGGTCTCTCTCCAGTCTCTCTCCAGTCTCTCTCTGGTCTCTCTCTGGTCTCTCTCTGGTCTCTCTCTGGTCTCTCTCCAGTCTCTCTCCAGTCTCTCTCCAGTCTCTCTCCAGTCTCTCTCCAGCTGAACTTAGATCCAACTAAACACATGTTATTAATCTGTGTCGTGGTACAGCACAGGCCCACTGTCTACGTCCTTTACATTTGTTGTTTTTTATAAGTGCTTTATAAATAAACTGGACATTTTGTTTAGTTTAGGTCAAAATGACAAAACAAGACGCTTCATTTGGAGTAAATCACATCAAAGAGGAAATATTCAATGAAACTGTTGTGTCCAGTCTGTTGTTGAAGGTTTTGTTCAGAATCCACGTGTTTCAGACTTTTTTACAACATTACAGTAAACTCATAACGACTTTATATTGATTAAATACAGATAGATACTGAGTGGCTGAGTGGCTGAGTGGTTAGCACTGTCGCTTCTCAGCAAGAAAGTTCTGAGTTTGAATCCCGGTTGGAACATGGCCTGTCTGAGTGGAGTTTGCATGTTCTACCCATGTCTGCGTAGGTTTCCTCCGGGTGCTCTGGTTTCCTCTACCACTAAAAACATGTTCAATAGTTCAGAGTGAATGAGTGTGTTTGTGAGTGTGGAACAACAACACATGTTCATGAACACACACTGTCCCAACTGAATAAACCATTTTCCATCCATCCATTTTCTTCCGCTTCATCCGTTGCCGGGTCGCGGGGGCAGCAGTCTAAGCAGAGACGCCCAGACTTCCCTATCCACACACACTTCCTCCAGCTCGTCCGGGGGGACCCCAAGGCGTTCCCAGGCCAGCTGAGAGACATAGTCTCTCCAGCGTGTCCTGGGTCTTCCCCGGCTCTACTCCGAGCTCCTCACCCTATTTCTAAGGGAGCAGTGGCTCTACTCCGAGCTCCTCCCGTGTGACTGAGCTCCTCACCCTATCTCTAAGGGAGCAGCCACTCTGCGGAGGAAGCTCATTTCGACCGCTTGTATCCGCGATCTCGTTCTTTCAGTCATTACTAGGGCTGGGATAAACGATTATTTTTTAAACGATTAATCTAGCGATTATTTTTTCGATGCATCGATTAATCTAACAATTATTTTTTCCGCTTCGATTCGATTTCGATTCGATTCGATTCTCGATTATCTCCCCATTAATTGACTAATATTGATGTATACATGTTGATTTAAATATTTTAATGAAAAAAACATGAATTCCTTCACAAAAAATATTTATTGCTTGCTCTTAAAATTCAAAAATAAGACATTCTTAGAGGTAGCATAAAACCTTAAAGCCTTGAAAGCACAGCTTACTGAAAAAAGTGCATCTTATCATTCTTGAAACAAACATTTGATGCTTAGCATTCAATAAAAATATGAAAAAGTTCAGCCAAATACTTGTGTAGAGCAACTAAAAGAAAACAGTAACCAATGTAAACTTGAAGGCTTTAAGCTAAACAAAGAGTGCTTTTCCAGCAAAAACAGTGGGAGCCATCAGCCTGTCATGGCGTCCTTCCTGAACCAACAGAGTTTAACATTTAAGTTGAAGACACATAGGCCTATATTACTGAAGTCCATTAATTAAAGTGCATCTCTTAAATTCTTCATTCATATAAAAATAACAGTCAAAACTCTGCCACTCACCTTTTTCTTAAACTCAAAATTCAAAAATAAGATTCAAGTAAGAGTGTACAAGAGAAAAACAATGCATTGTGTAGCAAATAAAAAGGTCAACCAGTCATCCTTTCTTTTAGAGTTACTGAAAGAATACTGTAGAAGTCATCTCAGAGGACTTAAAACAACATTGAAGTCACCAACACAGATCAGAGAATCAATCAACAGTTAAACACATTAAGGATATTGAACACATGTTGAAAAATGTCCATATATGGCGGGCATGACAGTGAATAATACATGTAGGGGCTATTACGGGCGCCAATATTTCGTTTGTTACAAAGAAAGACAGACTAGTTGTAAGCTGTAGAGTTGCCACAGGACGCGTCATCAGCCTACGTCAGCAGCCTACGTCAGCAGCCTACGTCAGCAGCCGCGGACTGCTATGAAAACATTAGCTTTGTGGTTTCACAGGCGCAGTTGACTGCTTAAACTAAACTTTGCACAAAACTTTGACTCTTAAAACCCACATGTGACAAAACGGAACCATCAACATCTCGCCTCAAATTGCATTAAAAGTGACATTCGTGTCTTAATTCGTTTGTATTTCAACTTTTAGCAATTCACGGTCCGCCATCTTGGTTTGCTTCGGCTGCCGTGAGACGCGCATGCGCAGGTTTGCATTACATCATAAACAGCTGAGGCAGTGCATCTCTTCAAGACAGTGTATCTCAGCGTTACACCGGCTTGCACTACACGGCACTCGCATTGCTACCGCTCGCCGCCATCTTTGTTTTGTGTTTGACGCACCGACGCGCATATTATACGTCGGTGTATTTTTTGCGTCGACGTCACCGATTGCGTCGACGTCACCGATTACGTCGACGCGTTGTCCCAGCCCTAGTCATTACCCAAAGCTCATGACCATAGGTGAGGGAGGGAACGAAGATTGACCGGTAAATCGAGAGCTTTGCCTTTCGGCTCAGCTCCCTCTTTACCACAACGGTCCGATACAGCTCTGACTGCAGACGCTGCTCCCTCTTTACCACCACGGTCCGATACAGCTCTGACTGCAGACGCTGCTCCCTCTTTACCACAACGGTCCGATACAGCTCTGACTGCAGACGCTGCTCCCTCTTTACCACAACGGTCCGATACAGCTCTGACTGCAGACGCTGCTCCCTCTTTACCACAACGGTCCGATACAGCTCTGACTGCAGACGCTGCTCCCTCTTTACCACCACGGTCCGATACAGCTCTGACTGCAGACGCTGCTCCCTCTTTACCACAATGGTCCGATACAGCTCTGACTGCAGACGCTGCTCCCTCTTTACCACAACGGTCCGATACAGCTCTGACTGCAGACGCTGCTCCCTCTTTACCACCACGGTCCGATACAGCTCTGACTGCAGATGCTGCTCCCTCTTTACCACAACGGTCCGATACAGCGACCGCATCACTGCGCACGCTGCACCGATCCGTCTGTCAATCTCACGCTCCATTCTTCCCTCACTCGTGAACAAGACCCCGAGATACTTGAACTCCTCCACTTGAGGAAGGACCTCTCCACCCACCTGCAGAGGGCAAGGCACCTTTTTCCGGTCGAGCACCATGGCCTCAGATTTGGAGGTGCTGATTCTCATCCCAGCCACTTCACACTCGGCTGCAAACCGTCCCAGTGCATGTTGTAGGTCCTGGTTCGTTGGAGCCAACAGGACAACATCATCCGCAAACAGCAGAGATGAAATCCTGTGGTCCCTGAACCGGACCCCCTCCGACCCCTGGCTGCGCCTAGAAATTCTGTCCATAAACACAGTGAACAGAACCGGTGACAAAGGGCAGCCCTGGCGGAGGCCAACATGCACCGGGAACAGGTCTGACTTACTGCCGGCAATGCGAACACAGCTCTGGCTCCGGTCATACAGGGATCGGATGGCCCTCAGCAGAGGACCCCGGACCCCGTACTCCCGGAGAACCCCCCAAAGGACACCCCGGGAAGGAGAAGGCGTTCGGCCAGCTGAATAAACAATAAACAAATACTTTATTGATCCCTGTTGGAGAGTGATGTCAAAAAAAACTTTGACGGACGTGTCCAGGATTATGCAGGATACAAGACGAAGACTTTTTCCAAGTTTAACATCTGTATTTAATTTATCTTTACAATCAGATACAGAAATTCAACAAAAGAGCTCCTATGCTGCCTATGTCCCTCGCTCGCCCTGTGCTGACTGTCCTCAAAGACCTTCAGGGAGGTTAAATGTAGGAGACTTCCGATGACGTCATCCATATGCGCCCAAGGGTTTTCCATCCGGGTGTGCTGGCGTCCCTTGTCCACTGGGAGGCGTCAGAATGCCGTTGGTGAATCCCCTTTCTGCCTGATTGTGTTGGACTTTGCTCTCGTCAAAAGAGGGAAGCAGATAATGTTCATTATCTAAAGTTAATAATTTGCCTTGTTCAAAGGCGATATCTTTTTATGATTCCTGTCTGCTTATCCTGTGTCCTTGTGACTTAAGACCTGAGGGCACAGGTCTTTTTTGGCTATGATGAAAATTAGAGTTCAAATGGTCAAATATTGTCACATCTGTTTAGTGTATATTTAAAATATACAACAAGAGACACATAAATACATCGTTGTAAAAGTGACTAATAACAGTAATAAAGTGCAGCAGCAGGTGGCGCTGCTTCCTCTGATCCTTGCAGAGTCTGTTTGGTTCTGACCATTTCCCTGCTCTGGTTCAGAGTGAAATTCCTAACGCTTTATTATCATTTTTAAGAAATAATCCGCTCTGCCCTGGTCTGGATCGGTTTAAAACCAGGAACACTGTCAAATAAGAAAAATAACGATTGTAAAACACAAAACGACAGCTTGAGAGCGACTCAGGACTCGCTGCTAACTCCAGAACATTCTAAAGTAAATGGATTGTTGTTGTTGACTTCGGTGTCAGACCTGAAGAATAACGTGTCTGTGACGAGCGACCAAAGTCTCTGAATCTGAAGCGTCTGAATCGGATGCGCCCGAAAGCGTCTCGTGTCACGGCCTTAACCCCGGAGGAAGTCAGAGGCTGTCGTCATGGCGATCTCACACGAGCTAATTAGCATTTAGCGGCGTTAAAGACATGCTAATGGGCCCCTCCCTCGCTGCGGCTCCAGACAAACCCACTGATGTCTGTAGTGATAGGCTGGGTAGGAACCTTTGTATGCTGGTGGTATGTTGCTGGGCGGAGGACAATGAATAAAACGTTCCGCTTTGACTTCAACCTGCTCTCGTCCGTCTCTGTTCTAAAGGGTTTCTATGTACCTATAAAACATTAGAACATGGTGTCAGAAGTGGTGCCCAACAATTTCGAAAAGAGGAGACAACCAGATGAGAGTAAGTCGCCAACAAGAAAAGACTAAAGTTAAAAATAACTTCAGTCTGCGGCAGCTAGCACAGCTAGGCGGGAGCTAACGCTAAAGGAGTTAACCTGTAAACAAGCCGGCTCGTTAAAATGGCGCAATATCAAGTAAAGCCACCAGAACAGTTTACATTCAGGGCAGAAGACTGGACCAAATGGATAAAACGCTTTGAGAGGTTTCGGGTCGCGTCAGGTCTGGAAACTCAAGCTGATGAAAACCAAGTAAACGCACTAATCTACGGTATGGGGGAAGAAGCTGAGGACATTTTAGTATCTCTACATCTTACTCCAGAACAAATGAGTGAGTACGATACAGTCAAACAGAGGCTAGATGCTCATTTCGTAGCTCGGAGAAATGTAATATTTGAAAGAGCTAAGTTTAATCAGCGGCAGCAAGAGATGGGCGAGTCGGCTGACAGCTTTATCACCGCGCTGCATTGTTTAGCTGAACACTGTGGATATGGACAGCTACATGACGAAATGGTCAGAGACAGACTTGTAGTTGGACTCCGAGACAAGCGCTTATCAGAGCAGTTGCAAATGGATCCAGAGCTCACACTAGAAAAAGCAGTTACAAAAGCAAAGCAAAGTGAAATGGTCAAGAAACAACAAGAAATGCTGAAAACAAATTTCAAGGGAGAGGTCGTAAACGCTCAACTTGACATTGTGCGCGCGAGACCACAAGGGGGCGCCAGACCCAAATAAAACAACATGCAGCCCAAACAAGGCTTTTTCAAAGCTAAACCATGCACAAGATGTGGAGACACAAAAGGTCACGCATATCAGCAATGTCCGGCTAAAGAAGTCACATGCAATAACTGCAAAAAGAAAGGACATTTTGCTAGAGTGTGCAGGTCCAAGAAAATGCATGAAGTCAATGTAGAAATAATAACAGAGGATTCTTCATCAGAGGATATCTCATTTTTGGGTACACTGTCAAGTGATTTGTCAGATCCGTGGATGACAGAAATAAAAATGGACAAGAGCAATGCTGTGTTTAAAATTGACACAGGCACCGATGTGACAGCCGTTCCAACTGACATGTATGTAAAAGGACAGTTCAATGAATTAAAACAAACCAGAAAAGTGCTGATGGGGCCAGGCAGGTCACAGTTAAAAGTCAAAGGCAAGTTTACTGCAACTCTCAAAAGAAAAGATAAAAGCATAATGGAAGAAATTTATGTTGTTGAAGGACTAAGTACAGCTTTACTGAGCAGGCAAGCAGCCACTGCACTACAGCTAGTAGCTAGGCTCGATACAGCTACGTTGGACACTAAAGGAACAGTCAAGCAGGAATTTCCGGAGCTGTTCACAGGACTTGGAACTATGAAAGGAGAATACAATATTGTACTTAAACCGGGAGCTCAACCATACTCTATCTCAACTCCACGGCGCATTTCTCTCCCTCTACTGCCAAAGGTTAAAGAGGAACTGTACCGCATGGAGCGACAAGGAGTCATCTCCAAGGTGGAGCAACCTACAGAATGGTGCGCGCCTATGGTGGTGGTTCCCAAACCGGCACAAGAACGAGTGAGAATATGCTCTGACCTGACTCAACTCAACAAATCTGTGTTAAGAGAGAGGCACCAGCTACCTTCAGTAGAAAACACATTGGGACAGCTCTCAGGCGCCAAGGTATTTTCAAAGCTAGATGCCAATGCTGGTTTCTGGCAGATTCCTCTTTCAAAAGATTCATCGTTGCTCACAACCTTTATAACTCCCTTCGGTCGCTATTGCTACAATCAACTGTGCTTTGGACTCTCTTCAGCGCCAGAACACTTCCAGAAACGCATGCAGCAAATCCTGGAGGGCTTGGAGGGAGTCGTGTGTCAAATGGATGACGTCCTCATCTGGGGAGTGGATCAAAAAGAGCACGACGAAAGGCTAAGAAGAGCTCTCACACGTCTGCGAGACGCAGGTGTGACACTGAATGACAAGTGTGAATTTTCAAAGACTAAAATCAAGTTCCTAGGTCAGATCATTCAGGCATCTGGAGTCAGCCCCGACCCAGATAAATTGAACGCAGTAACGGCCATGAAAGAGCCAACTAACATTTCAGAGGTGAGACGGTTCCTGGGGATGGCAAACCACCTGGGAAAGTTTTTGCCACACTTGACAGAGAAGACACGCCCACTCAGAGATCTGTTGAGAAAAACAAACATGTGGTCATGGGGACCTCAGCAGTTGCAGGCTTTTGAAAGCATAAAACAGGACTTGACAACACCCCCTGGACTGGCACTGTATGATCCCTCCGCGGACACGCTAGTCTCAGCGGATTCATCTTCCTATGGACTTGGTGCTGTTCTGTTACAGAAAACTAGCAGTACAGACTGGAAACCAGTGGCATACGCATCACGAGCGTTGAGTACCACAGAGCAGCGCTATGCGCAAATCGAGAAAGAAGCACTAGCCACAACATGGGCTTGTGAAAGATTTGCAGAGTTTTTGATCGGAAATAACTTTCACATCCAAACCGACCACAAACCTCTAGTCCCACTGCTAGGCGCAAGAAATCTGGATGAACTGCCTCCACGTATACAACGTCTGAAAATGCGTCTAATGAGATTTTCATTCACCATATCACACGTGGCTGGCAAAGAGATTGCAACGGCTGATGTTCTGTCGAGAGCACCAGTAGCATGTTCAGAGGAGCAACTACGCGAGGAGGAGATCAACCTCTATGCTGACACCGTCGTAGCCAGCCTCCCTGCAACTGGGAAGAGACTCGAGGAGATACAGACTCACCAGGACAAAGATGACATTCTGCAGCAGCTCAAGCAGTTTTGTGTAAGTGGTTGGCCAGACAGGTTTTCAATTGAAAAGACTTTTCTGCCATACTTACCTTTCGCGGGGGAACTGACGGTTCAGAATGGTTTGTTGTTGTTAGGCTGTAGGCTTGTCATACCGAAAACACTCAGGGGTGACATACTAAACAAACTACACGAGGGCCACTTAGGAATAACAAAGTGCAGAGAACGTGCTAAACAATCTGTATGGTGGCCAGGTCTTAGCAAGGATCTAACACAGCTCATTGAGAAATGTGACACGTGTGCCCGTGAGCGAGTTAACAACAAAGAGACTATGTTAGGTACTGACTTTCCTTCCAGACCATGGTGTACAGTAGGCATGGATCTCTTTCAGTTTGGTAAAAACCAGTATCTCGCTGTAGTAGATTACTTCTCAAGGTTTTTTGAGGTAGCCAAACTTTCATGTACAACTTCAGAAGCTGTTATTACCCACTGTAAGTCTATTTTTGCTAGACATGGTATCCCTGAGGTTGTACGCTCAGACAATGGTCCACAATTTGCATCGGAAGCATTCGGAAAGTTTGCACAGATGTGGGGTTTTTCACATGTCACATCCAGTCCGCACTTCCCACAGAGTAATGGGGAGGTGGAGCGGGCTATACGGACAATCAAAAATCTACTAAAGAAATCTAGTGATCCCTACTTAGCTTTAATGGCTTACCGTGCCTCACCCTTAGCTAATGGTTATAGTCCAACTGAACTGCTCATGGGGCGTAAGATACGTACTACTGTTCCTGTCATTCCTTCTCAGCTCACTCCAAAAGGGGCTGATTTGGGAAAAGTGAAGAAGAAAGAACAGAGTTACAGACAAAAACAAAAACTGAACTTTGACAAAAGACACAGAGCTCACAACATGCCCAGCTTGCATCCTGGAGACCATGTGTGGGTAAAGGACATGCAACAGAGAGGAACTGTAGTGTCTACTACAGACACACCAAGATCCTACATCATTGAAACGTCGGGCGGCAATCTCCGGAGAAACAGGTACCATCTCTCACGCACACCTGTAGCTCCTGAGCCACACATCACCGTCCCGGATATGGCGGAAAGCAACCCTACAGAGACTGTGAATAGACCGGTCTCACCTGTTGTACTCCATGAATCTAACCAGCAAACACCCGAGTCTGAAAGTCGCTATCCTTCTCGCATCAGGAAGACACCGGAGTACCTTAAAGATTATGCAACATAGTTGACGTTATTTCGGGGCAGAATAATCCCCATATTCAACTCTAGGGATTGGGCAGTCTACCCCATTCCCTCGTTCTTCTCACCATGTAGTTATAAATAAATACGTTCTTTAAGATACAAAAGAAAATGTTATTACCAATTTCATTATAAGTTGTTTTTCCTGGGTACACAATGTGAACGTATTGATGGCATATAATTTCAACCTCTCCAGCACATGTGATAACAAATCTAATGTTGCTACACTAAAATTTGTTCCTGTAAAGAAAGGGGGATGTAGTGATAGGCTGGGTAGGAACCTTTGTATGCTGGTGGTATGTTGCTGGGGGGAGGACAATAAATAAAACGTTCCGCTTTGACTTCAACCTGCTCTCGTCCGTCTCTGTTCTAAAGGGTTTCTATGTACCTATAAAACATTAGAACAATGTCGAGCGCTGAAGGACTGAAAAGAGGGAGAGCGTTCGCAGCCGTGTCTGAATGTTCCGTGACATCGGTTATTTTTAATTCATTGAATGCTCCGAAAGCTGCGTCACGCTCTCAGACAATCGCACAGATGCAAACACACACAGCTCAGAACTGAACCTTTTTAATTACAAAGATTCACGAGATTCTGTGAAAGACCTCGAACAGTCTCCTCCCGATGTCTCTGGATCAGGATCGTTCGTTTGTTCATGTCTGAGAGAATAGACATTGAGCAGGACGGGCTTTTAGTCCTGACTCTGGGACCAGCAGGAGTCCAGTCCCTGTGCTCCTCAGAGTCCCAGCAGGAGTCCAGTCCCTGTGCTCCTCAGAGTCCCAGCAGGAGGCCGGTCCCTGTGCTCCTCAGAGTCCCAGCAGGAGTCCAGTCCCTGTGCTCCTCAGAGTCCCAGCAGGAGGCCAGTCCCTGTGCTCCTCAGAGTCCCAGCAGGAGTCCAGTCCCTGTGCTCCTCAGAGTCCCAGCAGGAGGCCAGTCCCTGTGCTCCTCAGAGTCTCAGCAGGAGTCCAGTCCCTGTGCTCCTCAGAGTCCCAGCAGGAGTCCAGTCCCTGTGCTCCTCAGAGTCCCAGCAGGAGGCCAGTCCCTGTGCTCCTCAGAGTCCCAGCAGGAGTCCAGTCCCTGTGCTCCTCAGAGTCCCAGCAGGAGGCCAGTCCCTGTGCTCCTCAGAGTCCCAGCAGGAGTCCAGTCCCTGTGCTCCTCAGAGTCCCAGCAGGAGACCAGTCCCTGTGCTCCTCAGAGTCCCAGCAGGAGACCAGTCCCTGTGCTCCTCAGAGTCCCAGCAGGAGGCCGGTCCCTGTGCTCCTCAGAGTTGGTTCATATGACACTCTTATGTCTCAGATTTTTATTTATTTATTTATTTATTTATTTGACAGGGACAGTACAAAAAAAACATTGTCACCCACAGGTAACCGATGTGAAGTACACAAGGCTTCTAGCCAAAGGCTAATTTGCAGCCCCCGTCCCTGGTTAGGCTTTTGGAGAAAGCGAAGAAACAAGTTTTTTTTTAAAAGGGGAGAAAAGAACAACCACACATCAATAAAAATAACTGACCCCATTTGTCCATACTACATTCATGTTTAGTGCTCACACTTCTGATTTTCCTTAAGCCACTTTTTCAGTTTAGTGGAGAAAAGTCTAGTGTCCGACTGTGACTTCAGCTCCAGCGGCAAAGAGTTCCACAGATGTGAGGCCTTCACTGAGAATGCAGACTGACCCAGAGTCGTCCGGCACCTTCTCACTCTGCAGCTCTTAGCAGATGTACTCTGCTACGAGGCCATGGAGAGACTTGTAAAAACCGGAGACCTGAGACTGGGACTAATGTGATGGTACTTCCTGGTTCTAGTCAGGACTAATGTGATGGTACTTCCTGGTTCTAGTCAGGACTAATGTGATGGTACTTCCTGGTTCTAGTCAGGACTAATGTGATGGTACTTCCTGGTTCTAGTCAGGACTAATGTGATGGTACTTCCTGGTTCTAGTCAGGACTAATGTGATGGTACTTCCTGGTTCTAGTCAGGACTAATGTGATGGTACTTCCTGGTTCTAGTCAGGACTAATGTGATGGTACTTCCTGGTTCTCGTCAGGACTAATGTGATGGTACTTCCTGGTTCTAGTCAGGACTAATGTGATGGTACTTCCTGGTTCTCGTCAGGACTAATGTGATGGTACTTCCTGGTTCTAGTCAGGACTAATGTGATGGTACTTCCTGGTTCTAGTCAGGACTAATGTGATGGTACTTCCTGGTTCTCGTCAGGACTAATGTGATGGTACTTCCTGGTTCTAGTCAGGACTAATGTGATGGTACTTCCTGGTTCTAGTCAGGACTAATGTGATGGTACTTCCTGGTTCTCGTCAGGACTAATGTGATGATGAGAATCTCTGAGTCTGGGTTAGACTTCTGTATTTCTGTTTTAAATGCAGTCGTCACCAAACCATTAAATGTTGGTTCAGTTCAGTCCAGTCCAGTCCAGTCCAGACCAGTCCAGTCCAGTTCAGTTCAGTTTATCACAAATAAAAAATAAAAACATGTGACATTAATTTCATAATTATAGACGTTCCATATTTATGTTTAATTGGAAGGTTCTGGAAACGGCAGCGAGTCCTGAGTGAGTCTGAAACTGTTGTTTTGTGTTTTACAATTGTTATTTCTTGAGATGAACTTATACTAATACGTAAACATTGAATATGAATAATGGTCCCAGTCCCGACCCCTGACCCCTGACCCCTGACCCCACATGTCAGTGATGAGCACCAGTCTCACAAACATCTTTAGCTCCAAAACCTCTTCACAGGAACCAGTGGGAACAGAGCGAGAGATTAAAATCGAGGAAGCGTCTCGAATTAATTATCTCTCCTGGAGTTGTTGTGGCTTATGGTCTGTACCAGGAAGACTGTAAACCAGGAAGACCGTAAACCAGGAAGACCGTAAACCAGGAAGACCGTAAACCAGGACAGAAGCACAATCAGATCGATGTTGTTCTCTGGAGTGTGCTGTCGCCTGATGAGGGATTCTTCTGCTGCAACTGGAAAGAATTGGGAACATTTGAAGAAGTGAATCCACAGTCTTTGGGCCGAGTGTCGTCAGCTCAGGTTCTACTTTCACTTTTAATACTTTTTCCAACTTAAAGTGGTTCTCACTCCCGCTCCTCGGAGCTTACGTCACTCACATTTCCTGTTCAAATCTTCCTCTAAATGGGCGTGGCCTGGAGGACTAAAGGGGGCGTGAACGAGACTGGGCCGTTTACATTGCTCTGGGCGGGGGGCTGCTGACGTCAGGTCTTGCTGCTGACGTCAGGTCTTGCTTCAGACGTCAGGTCTTGCTTCAGACGTCAGGTCTTGCTTCAGACGTCAGGCCTCGCTTCAGACGTCAGGTCTTGCTTCAGACGTCAGGTCTTGCTTCAGACGTCAGGTCTTGCTTCAGACGTCAGGTCTTGCTGCTGACGTCAGGTCTTGCTTCAGACGTCAGGTCTTGCTTCAGACGTCAGGTCTTGCTTCAGACGTCAGGTCTTGCTTCAGACGTCAGGTCTCGCTTCAGACGTCAGGTCTCGCTTCAGACGTCAGACGTCAGGTCTTGCTTCAGACGTCAGGTCTTGCTTCAGACGTCAGGTCTTGCTGCTGACGTCAGGTCTTGCTTCAGACGTCAGGTCTTGCTTCAGACGTCAGGTCTCGCTTCAGACGTCAGGTCTCGCTTCAGACGTCAGGTCTCGCTTCAGACGTCAGGTCTTGCTTCAGACGTCAGGTCTTGCTTCAGACGTCAGGTCTTGCTTCAGACGTCAGGTCTCGCTTCAGACGTCAGGTCTCGCTTCAGACGTCAGGTCTCGCTTCAGACGTCAGGTCTCGCTTCAGACGTCAGGTCTTGCTTCAGACGTCAGGTCTTGCTTCAGACGTCAGGTCTTGCTTCAGACGTCAGGTCTTGCTTCAGACGTCAGGTCTTGCTTCAGACGTCAGGTCTTGCTTCAGACGTCAGGTCTTGCTTCAGACGTCAGGTCTTGCTTCAGACGTCAGGTCTCGCTTCAGACGTCAGGTCTCGCTTCAGACGTCAGGTCTTGCTTCAGACGTCAGGTCTCGCTTCAGACGTCAGGTCTGCTTCAGACGTCAGGTCTCGCTTCAGACGTCAGGTCTCGCTTCAGACGTCAGGTCTCGCTTCAGACGTCAGGCCTCGCTTCAGACGTCAGGTCTCGCTTCAGACGTCAGGCCTCGCTTCAGACGTCAGGTCTCGCTTCAGACGTCAGGTCTCGCTTCAGACGTCAGGTCTCGCTTCAGACGTCAGGTCTTGCTTCAGACGTCAGGTCTTGCTTCAGACGTCAGGTCTTGCTTCAGACGTCAGGTCTTGCTTCAGACGTCAGGTCTTGCTTCAGACGTCAGGTCTCGCTTCAGACGTCAGGTCTCGCTTCAGACGTCAGGTCTCGCTTCAGACTTCAGGTCTTGCTTCAGACGTCAGGTCTTGCTTCAGACGTCAGGTCTTGCTTCAGACGTCAGGTCTCGCTTCAGACGTCAGGTCTCGCTTCAGACGTCAGGTCTCGCTTCAGACGTCAGGCCTCGCTTCAGACGTCAGGTCTCGCTTCAGACGTCAGGTCTTGCTTCAGACGTCAGGCCTCGCTTCAGACGTCAGGTCTCGCTTCAGACGTCAGGTCTCGCTTCAGACGTCAGGTCTCGCTTCAGACGTCAGGTCTTGCTTCAGACGTCAGGTCTTGCTTCAGACGTCAGGTCTTGCTTCAGACGTCAGGTCTTGCTTCAGACGTCAGGTCTCGCTTCAGGTCAGGTCTCGCTTCAGACGTCAGGTCTCGCTTCAGACGTCAGGTCTCGCTTCAGACGTCATGTCTTGCTTCAGACGTCAGGTCTTGCTTCAGACGTCAGGTCTTGCTGCCGCGCCAGTGTTGGCGCCAGATTCAAAATTCAAATGTAGTAACACAGGTCGCCAGCAGATGGCGCCTCACAGACGGTTTTAGGCAGAAAGTTTAACTTTCAACTAATTTGCACCAAAGTGACAAAATTATGACCAGGATATGTAGACAACACTATTGGACACTTATTTATACTGTTTATCAGCAAAAAAAAGTGGATTTGAGGCTGAGTTGTCCTTTAAAGAAGGAATATCATTTTTTCATCTTCATTTTGACCATAACATGAGATAATGAGGTTATTTCTATCTCTCTCCTCCTGGTCTCGCATTCTCCCCTTGGTCTCTCTCCCTCCTCTTAGTCTCTCTCTCTCTCTCTCTGGCGTTTGGAGCAGAGCAGAATATTGGATTCATATTGGATTATGTGCAGAGACAGAACAGCGTCTACTCTACCAGTTAGAGAGACCAGAGAGAGAGAGACCAGAGAGAGAGAGACCAGAGAGAGAGACCAGAGAGAAACCAGAGAGAGAGACCAGAGAGAGACCAGAGAGAGAGACCAGAGAGAGAGACCAGAGAGAAACCAGAGAGAGACCAGAGATAGACCAGTGAGAGGCCAGAGAGAGAGACCAGAGAGAGACCAGAGAGAGATCAGAGAGAGACCAGAGAGAAACCAGAGAGAGACCAGAGAGAGACCAGAGAGAGAGACCAGAGAGAGAGACCAGAGAGAGAGACCAGAGAGAGACCAGAGAGAGAGACCAGAGAGAGACCAGAGAGAGACCAGAGAGAGACCAGAGAGAGACCAGAGAGAGACCAGAGAGAGAGACCAGAGAGAGAGACCAGAGAGAGACCAGAGATAGAGACCAGAGAGAGAGACCAGAGAGAGAGACCAGAGAGAGAGACCAGAGAGAAACCAGAGAGAGACCAGAGATAGACCAGTGAGAGGCCAGAG
>OZ035828.1:1724479-1731979 GCA_964034765.1 Knipowitschia caucasica
TACACACTCAAAAGACACCGGCTGACTGTTTGTTGACTTTTGCGACAGTGCTGAGTTGCTTGTGGCCACTAGGGGCGCTAAACGTGAAAGTTGCAGGTCTAGCGCCCCTAGTGGCCAAGAGTTACACGGTGTGCCTTTAAAATGTTATTGTTAGTATTTAAATCTCTGCATGACCTGGCTCCGTCATATCTGACTGACTTGCTTACTTTGCACACTCCAGGAAGAGCACTGAGGTCCTCTGACCAGCTTCTTCTGCACTGTCCCAGGTCTAGATTAAAGACCAGAGGAGACCGAGCCTTTGCTGTGGCAGGGCCTAAACTCTGGAACGCTCTCCCTTACTCCATCAGAGCTGCCTCCTCTGTAGAGAGCTAACCCTCTGTAGAGAGCTAACCCTCTGTGGAGAGCTAACCCTCTGTAGAGAGCTAACCCTCTGTAGAGAGCTAACCCTCTGTAGAGAGCTAACCCTCTGTGGAGAGCTAACCCTCTGTGGAGAGCTAACCCTCTGTAGAGAGCTAACCCTCTGTAGAGAGCTAACCCTCTGTAGAGAGCTAACCCTCTGTGGAGAGCTAACCCTCTGTAGAGAGTTTTAAATCGCAGCTAAAGACACATTTCTTTGCTTTGGCTTTTTAACTCAAGCATTGTTGAAACATTTATGATGGTGTCCTGCATTTTATTTTATGCTGAATGTTATTTGTGTGTTGTATTTTTAGAATGTCTGGTAAGCACTTTGTGACAGTCCTGTCTGTTTTTAAAATGTGCTATACAAATAAACTTGACCTTGATGGTTGTTGATGGTTGTAGATGTGGTTGATGGTTGTAGATGGTTGTAGATGTGGTTGATGGTTGTAGATGGTTGTAGATGTGGTTGATGGTTGTAGATGGTTGTAGATGTGGTTGATGGTTGTAGATGTGGTTGATGGTTGTTGATGGTTGTAGATATGTTTGATGGTTGTAGATGGTTGTGATGTGGTTGATGGTTCTGGATGTGGTTGATGGTTGTTGATGGTTGTAGATGGTTGTAGATGTGGTTGATGGTTGTGATGTGGTTGATGGTTGTAGATGGTTCTAGATGTGGTTGATGGTTGTAGATGGTTCTAGATGTGATTGATGGTTGTAGATGTGATTGATGGTTGTAGATGTGGTTGATGGTTGTAGATGGTTTTGATGTGGTTGATGGTTGTTGATGGTTGTGATGTGGTTGATGGTTGTAGATGTGGTTGATGGTTGTTGATGGTTGTGATGTGGTTGATGGTTGTGATGTGGTTGATGGTTGTTGATGGTTGTAGATGTGGTTGATGGTTGTTGATGGTTGTAGATGTGGTTGATGGTTGTAGATGGTTGTAGATGTGGTTGATGGTTGTTGATGGTTGTAGATGTGGTTGATGGTTGTAGATGGTTGTAGATGTGGTTGATGGTTGTAGATGTGGTTGATGGTTGC
Source organism: Knipowitschia caucasica (assembly GCA_964034765.1). NCBI lineage: Eukaryota > Metazoa > Chordata > Actinopteri > Gobiiformes > Gobiidae > Knipowitschia > Knipowitschia caucasica. Next base: position 1,725,918 of record OZ035828.1, read on the forward strand.
TGATGGTTGTAGATGTGGTTGATGGTTGTAGATGGTTGTAGATGTGGTTGATGGTTGTAGATGTGGTTGATGGTTGCTGATGGTTGTAGATGTGGTTGATGGTTGTTGATGGTTGTGATGTGGTTGATGGTTGCTGATGGTTGTCCAGGTAGAGTCCGTGTGAGTCTGAGATGACCCGTTACAGATGTGGGCTTAAGGAGCGGAAGGAGAACAAGCAAAAACAAACTCACTTCTGGGTCACTGCAGCTCGTCAGGATCAGCAGAGTGTGTGTTTCAGGACCACATCCATCTGTCGCACGGTCGCACAAACACACACACACCTACACACAAACACACACCTCTAACACACACACACACACACACACACACACACACACACACACACACTACACACACACACACCTACACACACACACACACTCACCTACACACACACACACACCTATACACACACACACACACACACCTACACACACACTCACACTACACACACACACACACACACACACACTCGTCTACACACACACACACCTACACACACACACACACACCTATACACACATACACACACACACACACACCTACACACACACTCACCTACACACACACACACACACACTCGCCTGCACACACACACACACACTCGCCTACACACACACACACACACACACTCACCTACACACACACACACACACTCGCCTACACACACACACACACACACACTCGCCTGCACACACTCACACACACATTCACCTACACACACACTCACACACACTTGCCTACACACACACACACACTCGTTATACACACACACACACACTCACACACACACACACACACACACTCGCCTACACACACACACACGCACACACCTACACACACTCTGATGCAGTGAACGTCTGGGTTCTGATCCCTCTGTTGCAGTGAACTGGGTTCTGGACTTTTGGAGAAGCGAACACATGGACAGGAGACGGGGCTCAGTGAGTTTGTTGTTGGGAAAGTCATCTTCTGCATTTGACCCAGATGTTACTAAGGCTCACGTCAGGAGCAGTGGTCGCCATAGCAACAGCGCCCAGAACCAGATCCAGATGTTGAGGCTCTGGTCAGGACCAGAGCTGGAGGATTTGACCTAATGAGAATATTGTGAGTAGTATGGGAAACCGGAGCACCCAGAGGAAACCTACACAGACACGGGGAGAACATGCAAACTCCACCCAGAAAGACCCTGTTCTGACCGGGATTCAAACCCAGGACCTTCTAACCACCTGCTAACCTGCCACTGTGTCATTTTACATCCACAAGAGTCTCCTGAAAACAACCCTGGCTCATAGTTTACTTGTGTGTGTGTGTTTTGTGGAGGTTTTAGGTGTGTGTTCTTGTGTGTGTATATGTGTGCGTGTATATGTGTGTGTATATGTGTGTGTGTGTGTGTGTTTTGTTTTGTGTTTTGTGTGTGTGTATTTTGTGGGAGCAGGATAAGCCCTGACTCTGACATGTTGTGGTTCGACACGTCTGATGTCATTGTTACAGAAACAACAAGTGTCTCTGAGAGAGAGAGGGGGAGGTCTCTGGTCTCTCTCTGGTCTCTCTCTCTGGTCTCTCTCTCTGGTCTCTCTCTCTGGTCTCTCTCTCTGGTCTCTCTCTGGTCTCTCTCTGGTCTCTCTCTCTGGTCTCTCTCTCTGGTCTCTCTCTGGTCTCTCTCTGGTCTCTCTCTCTGGTCTCTCTCTCTGGTCTCTCTCTCTGGTCTCTCTCTCTGGTCTCTCTCTGGTCTCTCTCTGGTCTCTCTCTGGTCTCTCTCTCTGGTCTCTCTCTCTGGTCTCTCTCTGGTCTCTCTCTCTGGTCTCTCTCTCTGGTCTCTCTCTGGTCTCTCTCTCTGGTCTCTCTCTGGGTCTCTCTCTGGTCTCTCTCTCTGGTCTCTCTCTCTGGTCTCTCTCTGGTCTCTCTCTGGTCTCTCTCTCTGGTCTCTCTCTCTGGTCTCTCTCTCTGGTCTCTCTCTCTGGTCTCTCTCTCTGGTCTCTCTCTGGTCTCTCTCTCTGGTCTCTCTCTCTGGTCTCTCTCTCTGGTCTCTCTCTCTGGTCTCTCTCTCTGGTCTCTCTCTGGTCTCTCTCTGGTCTCTCTCTGGTCTCTCTCTGGTCTCTCTCTCTGGTCTCTCTCTCTGGTCTCTCTCTGGTCTCTCTGGTCTCTCTCTCTGGTCTCTCTCTGGTCTCTCTCTGGTCTCTCTCTCTGGTCTATCATCATGGCGGCCATAACAGGAGGTGGAAGTGAGAGGACAAGCAAGGCCTTCTGGGAATTGTTAATAGTATGCGCTGCCCCCTGCTGGTCTCTCCACAGTCCGACCTGCTCCACATGGTTCAGTCTCTGATGGTAAAGTGTCTTTGGGACACAGTGGACATGTCAGAGACTCCTTTAACTCTGTGTCTGAGAAAGTTGATTAAAAGTGAAAACAGAAGCCACTGTTTTGATCGTGTCAGATTAAGTCACTTCCTGTCTCAGTTACACACATTTAAAGTATTTACCTCTGTCTTAGTTTAAAAACCTGAAAACGGTCAAATTCAAAGTGTCGTTGTATTTAAACAGTTCTAACACAAGAAATAAAACAGAAACCACATCGGGTTTCGAAAGGAGCAGAGACCAATGAAATGTTTATAACAAAGTGTGTTTGTAAAGTGCTCTTAGATTACAAAGTGCAAACGGGAAGATCCAACAGAATGATGTCATCGTGCCTCTATGACATCATCAGTCTGTGAAGTGAACTGTTGCTGTAAAAACCCCGCCCTCTGGTGGCAGCACGGGGGTATTGCAGGACGATGGTGTTATTCTGATCTTCCATCCATTCATTTTCTTCCGCTTCATCCGTTGCCGGGTCGCGGGGGCAGCAGTCTAAGCAGAGACGCCCAGACTTCCCTATCCACACACACTTCCTCCGGCTCGTCCGGGGGGACCCCAAGGCGTTCCCAGGCCAGCTGAGAGACATAGTCCCTCCAGCGTGTCCTGGGTCTTCCCCGGGGCCTCCTCCCGGTGGGACGTGCCCGGAACACCTCCCCAGGGAGGCGTCCAGGAGGCATCCGGAACAGATGCCCGAGCCACCTCAACTGGTTCCTCTCGACGTAGAGTAGCAGCGGTTCTACTCCGAGCTCCTCCCGTGTGACCGAGCTCCCCACCCTATCTCTAAGGGAGCAGCCACTCTGCGGAGGAAGCTCATTTCGACCGCGATCTCGTTCTTTCGGTCATTACCCAAAGCTCATGACCATAGGTGAGGGAGGGGACGAAGATTGACCGATAAATTGAGAGCTTTGCCTTTCGGCTCAGCTCCCTCTTTACCACAACGGTCCGATACAGCTCTGACTGCAGACGCTGCTCCCTCTTTACCACAACGGTCCGATACAGCGACCGCATAACTGCGCACGCTGCACCGATCCGCCTGTCAATCTCACGCTCCATCCTTCCCTCACTCGTGAACAAGACCCCGAGATACTTGAACTCCTCCACTTGAGGAAGGACCTCTCCACCCACCTGTAGAGGGCAAGGCACCTTTTTCCGGTCGAGCACCATGGCCTCAGATTTGGAGGTGCTGATTCTCATCCCAGCCGCTTCACACTCGGCTGCAAACCGCCCCAGTGCATGCTGCAGGTCCTGGTTCGTTGGAGCCAACAGGACAACATCGTCTGCAAACAGCAGAGATGAAATCCTGTGGTCCCCGAACCGGACCCCCTCCGACCCTTGGCTGCGCCTAGAAATTCTGTCCATGAATACAGTGAACAGAACCGGTGACAAAGGGCAGCCCTGGCGGAGGCAAACATTCACCGGGAACAGGTCTGACTTACTGCCGGCAATGCGAACACAGCTCTGGCTCCGGTCATACAGGGACCGGACGGCCCTCAGCAGAGGACCCCCGACCCCGTACTCCCGGAGGACCCCCCAAAGGACACCCCGGGGAACATGGTCGAACGCCTTCTCCAAATCCACAAAGCACATGTGGACAGGTTGGGCGAACTCCCATGAACCCTCGAGTATCCGATGGAGAGTATAGAGCTGGTCCAGTGTTCCGCGACCGGGACGAAAACCACACTGCTCCTCCTGGATCCGAGATTCGACCATCGGACGTAGCCTCCTCTCCAGTACCTTGGAGTAGACCTTACCGGGGAGGCTGAGGAGTGTGATCCCACGATAATTGGAACACACCCTCCGGTCCCCCTTCTTGTAGAGAGGGACCACCACCCCGGTCTGCCACTCCATTGGCACCGCCCCCAATCGCCACGCGATGTTGCAGAGACGTGTCAGCCAAGACAGTCCTACAACATCCAGAGACTTTAGATAATCAGGACGGATCTCATCCACTCCCGGCGCCTTGCCACCAAGGAGGCTGCCAACCACCTTGGTGACCTCTGCCAGGGTGACAGAAGTATCCGCCCCAACATCCTCAGCCTCTGCCTCCGGGACAGAGGACGTGACGGGGGGTTGAGGAGAACCTCAAAGTATTCCTTCCACCGCCCGACAATATCCCCAGTCGAGGTCAGCAGCTCACCCCCCGCACCGTACACGGTGTTGGCAAAGAACTGCTTCCCCCTCCTGAGGCGCCGGACAGTTTGCCAGAATCTCTTCGAGGCCGACCGATAGTCATGCTCCATGGACTCTCCGAACTCCTCCCAGTCCCGGGTTTTTGCCTCTGCAACAGCCCGGGCCGCGGCACGCTTGGCCAGCCGGTACTGGACAGCTGCCTCAGGAGTCCCCCGAACCATCATGGCTCGATAGGACTCCTTCTTCAGCCTGACGGCATCCCTTACTGCCGGTGTCCACCACCGGGTTCGGGGGTTGCCGCCGGGACCAGCACCAGAGACCTTGCGACTACAGCTACGAGCCGCCGCATCGGCGATAGAGAAAGAGAACATGGTCCACTCGTACTCCATGTCCCCCTCCTCCGCCGGGACCTGGGAGAAGCTCTCCCGGAGGTGTGAGTTGAAAGTCCGTCTGACAGGGGTCTCAGCGAGTCTCAGCGACTGTGCCATACTGTGCAATACTGTATGGCACAGTATTGCACAGTATGGCACAGTATTGCACAGTATTGCACCCTGTAAGAAGTCTATGCGACTCATTTTCTACAGTGTAAATATGTAGAGTGTGTATAAATACATAAATATATAAATATATTGATAAAAAGAGCAGCAGATGCTGAGCCTGGAGCTGAACATCTGTGACTGAGGCAGAACTGACTGTTTTGGCTCAAACTGAGAAACGCTCGGAGACAAAATGGACGACGGGAAAAAGAAGTGAATCCACAGAAAGAGGAAGAGAGAGTTTTTTCTCTGATGCAGGAGTTAGACCAAGAAGGACTGTGGCGATCCTTCCAATACCATGTGGTCTCTCTATGGTCCAATACCATGTGTTCTCTCTATGGACCAATACCATGTGGTCTCTCTATGGACCAATACCATGTGTTCTCTCCCTATGTTCCAATACCATGTGGTCTCTCTCTATGGACCAATACCATGTGGTCTCTCTATGGACCAATACCATGTGGTCTCTCTCTATGGTCCAATACCATGTGCTCTCTCCCTATGGACCAATACCATGTGCTCTCTCTATGGACCAATACCATGTGCTCTCTCCCTATGGACCAATACCATGTGCTCTCTCTATGGACCAATACCATGTGTTCTCTCCCTATGGACCAATACCATGTGGTCTCTCCCTATGGTCCAATACCATGTGCTCTCTCCCTATGGTCCAATACCATGTGCTCTCTCTATGATCCAATACCATGTGCTCTCTCTATGATCCAATACCATGTGCTCTCTCCCTATGGTCCAATACCATGTGCTCTCTCTATGATCCAATACCATGTGCTCTCTCTATGATCCAATACCATGTGCTCTCTCCCTATGGACCAATACCATGTGCTCTCTCCCTATGGTCCAATACCATGTGGTCTCTCTATGGTCCAATACCAGTTCTGTGCGGTGGACTAGTTCCCATGATGCTTTGCGTGTGTGGCACATGACACAGTCAATAGTCTCAGATTCATGTTTAATGTTTAAAGGTCAAAATACATTAAGGATAAAATA
>OZ035828.1:1736979-1841979 GCA_964034765.1 Knipowitschia caucasica
GCAGAGACGTGTCAGCCAAGACAGTCCTACAACATCCAGAGACTTTAGATAGTCAGGACGGATCTCATCCACTCCCGGCGCCTTGCCACCATGGAGGCTGCCAACCACCTTTGTGACCTCTGCCAGGGAGATGGAAGTGTCCGCCCCAACATCCTCAGCCTCTGCCTCCTGAACGGAGGACGTGACGGGGGGATTGAGGAGAACCTCGAAGTATTCCTTCCACCGCCCAACAATATCCTCAGTCGAGGTCAGCAGCCCTCCACCCGCACCATACACGGTGTTGGCAAAGAACTGCTTCCCCCTCCTGAGGCGCCGGACGGTTTGCCAGAACCTCTTCGAGGCCGACCGATAGTCATGCTCCATGGACTCTCCGAACTCCTCCCAGTCCCGGGTTTTTGCCTCTGCAACAGCCCGGGCCGCGGCACGTTTGGCCTGCCGGTACTGGACAGCTGCCTCAGGAGTCCCACGAACCATCATTGCTCGATAGGACTCCTTCTTCAGCCTGACGGCATCCCTTACTGCCGGTGTCCACCACCGGGTTCGGGGATTGCCGCCGGGACCAGCACCAGAGACCTTGCGACCACAGCTACGAGCCGCCGCATTGGCGATAGAGGAAGAGAACATGGTCCACTCGGACTCGATGTCCCCCTCCTCCGCCGGGACCTGGGAGAAGCTCTCCCGGAGGTGTGAGTTGAAAGTCCGTCTGACAGGGGGCTCCGCGAGACGTTCCCAGCAAACCCTCACTATACGCTTGGGTCTGCCAGGTCTGACCGGCTTCTTCCCCTGCCAGCGGATCCAACTCACGACCAGGTGATGATCGGTTGACAGCTCCGCCCCTCTCTTTACCCGAGTGTCCGAGACACGCGGTCGAAGGTCAGATGATACGACAACAAAGTCGATCATCGACCTCCGGCCTAGGGTGTCCTGGTGCCACGTGCACTGGTGGATACCCTTGTGCTCGAACATGGTGTTCGTGATGGACAGGCCGTGACTGGCACAGAAGTCCAACAACTGAACACCACTCGGGTTCAGATCAGGGGGGCCGCTCTTCCCGATCACCCCTCTCCAAGTGTCACTGGCATTTCCCACATGGGCGTTGAAGTCCCCCAGGAGAATAACGGAGTCCCCGGGCGGTGCACTGTCCAGTACCCCTCCCAAGGACTCCAAGAAGGCCGGGTACTCTGCACTACCGTTAGGCCCGTAGGCCGTCACAACAGTGAGAGACTTGTCCCCCACCCGGAGGCGGAGGGACGCGACCCTCTCATTCACCGGGGAGAACTCCAACACGTGGCGGCTGAGATGGGGGGCAATGAGTATGGCCACCCCAGCTCGCCGCCTCTCCCCGCGGGAAACACCAGAAAAGTGGAGCGTCCAACCCCTCTCAAGGAGTTGGGTTCCAGAGTCCAAGCTGTGTGTGGAGGTGAGGCCGACTATCTCTAGTCGGTATCGCTCAACCTCCCCCACAAGCTCGGGCTCCTTCCCCCCCAGTGAGGTGACGTTCCACGTCCCAACAGCCAGATGTTGGGTGTGTGGACTGGGTCGTCGAGGTCTCCGCCTTCACCGCTGCCCAGTCCTCGCTGCACCACGCCACCACGGACCCCTCTGCAGGTGGTGGGCCCACAGGAGGGACTGCCCACGTCATCCCTTCGGGCTGAGCCCGGCCGGGCCCCGTGGGCTAAGGCCCGGCCACCAGGCGCTCGCTTGCGAGCCCCGACCCCAGGCCTGGCTCCAGGGTGGGGCCCCGGCTGCGCCATGCCGGGCGACGTCACGGTTTTTGTTGTCGTGCTGTCCATGGTTGGCTTCGGACTGCGCTTCGTCTGACTCGTCACTTGAGACCTGTCTGCCATGGGAGGCCCTACCAGGGGCATGAAGCCCCAGACAGCATAGCTCCCAGGATCATCCGAGTGCTCAAACTCCCCCACCACGTTAAGGTGGCAGTCCAAGGGGGAGCACTCTGAACCAGAACAGAGAAAATGGTCCATCTATCTATGTGTGTGTGTGTCTTTGTGTGGGTGTGTGTGTGTTTGTGTGGGTGTGTGTGTGTGTCTTTGTGTGTGTGTGTGTGTGTGTGTGTGTCTTTGTGTGTATTGTATTTTTATTGCAACACATCTTTTGTTTGTTTACAGCCTTGTGTGTGTTTGTGTAACAGTAACATATGAATAATAACGACCACAGAGAGAACACTTGGTCTCCACTTGGTTTCCACTGGTCTCCACTTGGTCTCCACTTGGTTTCCACTGGTCTCCACTTGGTCTCCACTTGGTCTCCACTTGGTTTCCACTGGTCTCCACTTGGTCTCCACCTGGTCTCCACTGGGTCTCCACTTGGTTTCCACTGGTCTCCACTGGGTCTCCACTTGGTCTCCACTTGGTCTCCACTTGGTCTCCACTTGGTCTCCACTTGGTCTCCAGTTGGTCTCCACTTGGTTTCCACTTGGTTTCCACTTGGTCTCCACTTGGGTCTCCACTTGGGTCTCCACTTAGTTTCCACTGGTCTCCACTTGGTTTCCACTGGTCTCCACTTGGTCTCCACTTGGTTTCCACTGGTCTCCACTTGGTCTCCACTTGGTTTCCACTGGTCTCCACTTGGTCTCCACTTGGTTTCCACTTGGTTTCAGTCCTGGATCTACAGCCTCAGTCCTGGGTCTACAGCCTCAGTCTTTAGTTGTAGTGATAACTCCAGACCACATCACTGAGAACACGTCTCTGTTTTTTCGAGGAGAGAAACAAAACTGAGGTCCTGTTTCCATGGAGACGCTGCGACAGAGAGACCATAGATTGATCGGATCAACACGGCAGGGGTCCCTCCATGTGACATCCACAGTAGAATAAACATAAACAAAATGGCGGCGGGTCGAGGCTTTGTCCTAACCACAGCTGTCGTTTGTCGCTGCTGTTCTCGACAGCAGTGGACCTTATAAAGATCCACTGCCCCCTACTGGCCTCACGCTAGAACTACATTGTTTTCAGTCGCTGTCTGAATAGAGTCGGAACCTGTGGAACCTGTGGAACCTGTGGAGCCTGTGGAACCTGTGGAACCTGTGGAACCTGTGGAACCTGTGGAGCCTGTGGAGCCTGTGGAACCTGTGGAACCTGTGGAACCTGTGGAGCCTGTGGAGCACAGCTTCTCTGCTGCTACAGGTGTCGATTGTCTCTGACTTACTTTTGGCGAATCCATCGTGTGGATAAATGTGGCGGTTATACATGTCCATGATGAAGACACGCTGGTCGTCCAGGAAGTCCCGCTCATGTCCGTTCCCCTGAAACATAACAGTTCAATCAGCACATATATAGTAAACAGTGGGCTAAAAAGTATTTAGTCAAGATTGTCAAGTTCTCCCACTTAAACTAATGACAGAGGTCTGTAATGTTCATCATAGGTTCACTTCAACTGTGAGAGACAGAATGTGAAAAAAACATCCAGGAATTCACATTGTAGGATTTTTAAAGAATTTATTTGTAAATGATGGTGGAAAATAAGTATTTGGTCAATAACAGAAATTCAACTCAATACTTTGTAATATAACCTTTGTTGGCAATAACAGGTCAAACGATTACTATAGGTCTTTACCAGGTTTACACACACAGTAGCTGGTATTTTCGCCCATTCCTCCATGTTTCGGGGCTGTCACCGAGCAACACGGACCCCTCCCTCCACAGATGTTCAATGGGGTTGAGGTCTGGAGACTGGCTCGGCCACTCCAGGACTTTCAAATGCTTCTTACGGAGCCACTCCTTCGTTGCCCGGGCGGTGTGTTTGGGATCATTGTCATGCTGGAAGACCCAGCCACGTTTCATCTTCAAAGCTCTCACTGATGGAAGGAGGTTTGGCTCAAATTCTCACGATACATGGCCCCATTCATTCTTTCCTTAACACGGATTAGTCGTCCTGTCCCCTGAGCAGAAAAACAGCCCCAAAGCATGACGTTTCCACCCCCATGCTTCACAGTAGGTATGGTGTTCTTGGGATGCAACTCAGTATTCTTCTTCTATGGTTACAGTTACAGCTATACAGTTGTACTTTGGTTTCATCTGACCACGTGACATTCTCCCAATCCTCTGCTGTATCATCCATGTGCTCTCTGGCAAACTTCAGACGGGCCTGGACATGCACTGGCTTCAGCAGGGGCACACGTCTGGCACTGCAGGGTTTGATTCCCTGTCGTCGTAGTGTGTTACTGATGGTAACCTTTGTTACTTTGGTCCCAGCTCTCTGCAGGTCATTCACCAGGTCCCCCCGTGTGGTTCTGGGATATTTGATCACCGTTCTCATGATCATTTTGGATCATTTTGACCCCATGGGATGAGATCTTGCGTGGAGCCCCAGATCGAGGGAGATTATCAGTGGTCTTGTATGTCTTCCATTTTCTGATAATTGCTCCCACAGTTGATTTGTTCACACCAAGCTGCTTGCCTGTTGTAGATTCACTCTTCCCAGTCTGGTGCAGGTCTACAATTCTTTTCCTGGTGTCCTTCCACAGCTCTTTGGTCTTGGCCATAGTGGAGTTTGGAGTCTGACTGTTTGAGGCTGTGGACAGGTGTCTTTTATACAGATGAGTTCAAACACAAAGAATAAACAGAGAAGCAGTTCAGGAAAGTGACGGGTCTTTAGTCTGTGCAGAGATATATACTGACTATATATATATGTATACATACAGTATATATAATATATACTGACTATATAATATATAGTATATATAAATAATATATACTTTGTACTATATATTGTACTGGAAAGTCTCTCTCTGGTCTCTCTCTCTGGTCTCTCTCTCTGGTCTCTCTCTGGTCTCTCTCTCTGGTCTCTCTCTGGTCTCTCTTTGGTCCCTCTCTGGTCTCTCTCTGGTCTCTCTCTGGTCTCTCTCTGGTCTCTGTCTGGTCTCTCTCTGGTCCCTCTCTGGTCTCTCTCTGGTCTCTCTCTGGTCTCTCTCTCTGATCTCTCTGGTCTCTCTCTGGGCTCTCTCTGGTCTCTCTCTGGTCTCTCTCTGGTCTCTCTCTGGTCTCTCTCTGGTCTCTCTCTGGTCTCTCTCTGGTCTCTCTCTGGTCTCTCTCTGGTCTCTGTCTGGTCTCTCTTTGGTCCCTCTTTGGTCCCTCTCTGGTCTCTCTCTGGTCTCTCTCTGGTCCTCTCTGGTCTCTCTCTGATCTCTCTAGTCTCTCTCTGGTCTCTCTCTCTGGTCTCTCTCTAGTCTCTCTCTGGTCTCTCTCTGGTCTCTCTCTGGTCTCTCTCTGGTCTCTCTCTGGTCTCTCTCTGGTCTCTCTCTGGTCTCTCTCTCTGGTCTCTCTCTGGTCTCTCTCTGATCTCTCTAGTCTCTCTCTGGTCTCTCTCTCTGGTCTCTCTCTCTGGTCTCTCTCTGGTCTCTCTCTGGTCTCTCTCTGGTCTCTCTCTGGTCTCTCTCTGGTCTCTCTCTGGTCTCTCTCTGGTCTCTCTCTGGTCTCTCTCTGGTCTCTCTCTGGTCTCTCTCTGGTCTCTCTCTGGTCTCTCTCTGGTCTCTCTCTGATCTCTCTAGTCTCTCTCTGGTCTCTCTCTCTGGTCTCTCTCTGGTCTCTCTCTGGTCTCTCTCTGGTCTCTCTCTGGTCTCTCTCTGGTCTCTCTCTGGTCTCTCTCTGGTCTCTCTCTGGTCTCTCTCTGGTCTCTCTCTGGTCTCTCTCTGGTCTCTCTCTGGTCTCTCTCTGGTCTCTGTCTGGTCTCTCTCTGGTCTCTCTCTGGTCTCTCTCTGGTCTCTCTCTGGTCTCTCTCTGGTCTCTCTCTGGTCTCTCTCTGGTCTCTCTCTGGTCTCTAACTGGTCTCTCTCTGGTCTCTCTCTGGTCTCTCTCTGGTCTCTCTCTGGTCTCTCTCTGGTCTCTCTCTGGTCTCTCTCTGGTCTCTCTCTGGTCTCTCTCTGGTCTCTAACTGGTCTCTCTCTGGTCTCTAACTGGTCTCTCTCTGGTCTCTAACTGGTCTCTCTCTGGTCTCACCTGATGAGCGTCCAGGTCGATGATGGTCGCTCTGCAGATTCCTTCAACTCTTTCAAACAGGAACTGAGGAAGACATTGACAAAACATCAACAAACCAAACTGATATCTATTTCTTGGTCTCTCTCTTTGGTCTCTCTCTGGTCTCTCTCTGGTCTCTCTCTGGTCTCTCTCTGGTCTCTCTCTGGTCTCTCTCTGGCCTCTCTCTGGCCTCTCTCTGGTCTCTCTCTGGTCTCTCTCTGGTCTCTCTCTGGTCTCTCTCTGGTCTCTCTCTGGTCTCTCATAACATCTGTTTTAAAGTGAAGTCTATACATAAATATGACCTGAACCAGAGCCTCATCCTCTGTTTCCCAGCAACAAGCAGCAGAGACTGATGAGGCTCATTGTTCTGAGGACACACACCAACACACATCAACACACAACACACATAGACACACAACACACACAGACAAACAACACACATAGACACACAACACCACAGAAACACAATACACACAGACACACAACACACAACCTTGCCTTACCACTCTGGTCCATGATCATTTCCTACATGTACGTCTGGTCTTACCATGTGTAAACTCTGGTCCATGATCATCTCCTACATGTACGTCTGGTCTTACCATGTGTAAACTCTGGTCCATGGTCATCTCCTACATGTACGTCTGGTCTTACCATGTGTAAACTCTGGTCCATGGTCATCTCCTACATGTACGTCTGGTCTTACCATGTGTAAACTCTGGTCCATGGTCATCTCCTACATGTATGTCTGGTCTTACCATGTGTAAACTCTGGTCCATGATCATCTCCTACATGTACGTCTGGTCTTACCATGTGTAAACTCTGGTCCATGGTCATTTCCTACATGTACGTCTGGTCTTACCATGTGTAAACTCTGGTCCATGGTCATTTCCTACATGTACGTCTGGTCTTACCATGTGTAAACTCTGGTCCATGGTCATTTCCTACATGTACGTCTGGTCTTACCATGTGTAAACTCTGGTCCATGGTCATTTCCTACATGTACGTCTGGTCTTACCATGTGTAAACTCTGGTCCATGGTCATTTCCTACATGTACGTCTGGTCTTACCATGTGTAAACTCTGGTCCATGGTCATCTCCTACATGTACGTCTGGGTCTTACCATGTGTAAACTCTGGTCCATGGTCATTTCCTACATGTACGTCTGGTCTTACCATGTGTAAACTCTGGTCCATGATCATCTCCTACATGTACGTCTGGTCTTACCATGTGTAAACTCTGGTCCATGGTCATCTCCTACATGTACGTCTGGTCTTACCATGTGTAAACTCTGGTCCATGGTCATTTCCTACATGTACGTCTGGGTCTGGTCCTAGTGGCTGCAGTTTCCTCGGTTGAATCTCCTCCGACCAATCAGAGAGCGGGGGAGGCGGGTGTTGTAGGTCGGTGTCGGTGACGTCAAGAGTTTGTGCTGAAATTGTGGCTCTATTCTCCAAGGGCTCCTTTAGTGGCAAAAGAGATGGCTAAAGCTAGGCTAAATGCTATAGCTAGGCTAAATGCTATAGCTAGGCTAAATGCTAAATGCCTCACTCACTCCCACCTGTTAATGGAACTTAATGGAGCAAATCCAGACTTTGGTATGAAATGAAATGAGTACAATGGTATGGTAAGACCAGGGTAGGCTCTTGGTGATCTTTTCAGTGTTGCTTTGCCAGTTAGAGAACAGTAGGGTCTTTACCTTGAGGGTCAGTGTGATGTCAGCGTAGGCACAGAAGCCTCCTCCTCGGTCTCCAGAGCAGTGGTGGAATCCTCCTCCTGCAAACACAACACTCAGAGCTACACAAACTAAAGTATTTACACATTTTTACTTTTCAGATTTCAATTAAAGCTAAATATGTAAATCTGTCAGAACCAGTGTGGGCGGGTCCCGGCTCAAAATGTCCAATGATGTGCGCTGAAATTCTGTGCAATACCACCCCAGGCCTGTGGGGGTGGACCTGGAATAAGAATTAGCCAATGATAATGTATAGTATCTTCTTTCCTCTCAAAGACGTCTTTACAAAATGGTCCAAAAGTGGTTCTTGGTCCAAAAGTGGTTCTTGGTCCAAAAGTGGCTCTTGGTCCAAAAGTGGCTCTTGGTCCAAAAGTGGTTCTTGGTCCTAAAGTGGTTCTTGGTCCTAAAGTGGGTCTTGGTCCAAAAGTGGTTCTTGGTCCAAAAGTGGCTCTTGGTCCAAAAGTGGTTCTTGGTCCAAAAGTGGTTCTTAGTCCTCTTGGTTCCAGATGTTGTCTGAGGGGAGTAAGTGTTTTTGGACCAGTCTAGTTTAGTTGCTGTGGACTTTTGAATGCACTCGTTAAAAGAATGGGGCTCATGCAGCTAAAGCAATTTTTTTGTTTTTTCACATTTTCCCAGCGGCCATTTTGAAACTGCCATAGAAGTGATAGATAGTTTATAGAAAATAAAGTGATGTCACATTAGTTTGAACGACAGAAGTGACTACGTCTTTAGTATTGACAGTCTATGTCCAAGAGCATTGGCCTTTGAGCCAGAGGGTCGTGGGTTCGAGCCCGACTTTCACCATCGACTCCCACTGTCTGCCGTCGTTGTGTCCTTGGGCAAGACACTTAACCTCTGAACAGCAGGTGCCACAGTGGGGCGGCTGCGGCTGTAAAGTGCCAAACTGTGGTTGTGTCCTTAGGCAAGACACTTCCCCCACATTAGAATGAGTCTGGTGTGTGTGTGAATGGTTGGTGGTGGTGGGAGGGGCCGATGGCACAGACTGGTTGCCTCGTTTCTGTCAGTGTGCCCCAGGGCAGCTGTGGCTACAGGAGTTTATCACAGCTGTGTTTGGAGAGAGAAAATAATGACATGTAAAGAGTCTTTGAGAGTCTGAAAAGCGCTGTATGAAACCGATGCATTATTATTATTATTATTATTATTATTATTAACACTCAAACCACAGACGAAATGGAGCAGATTCATGTTTTCAGGGTTTGAAAGGTGTTCGTTGGCTCCTCTCCATCTGACGGAGACTGTGAAAAATCAGTTTAACCAGAATCGTGGTGTAATCATCGTTAGCAGCTGTTTCATTATATCTGTCATGTTTCAAAGGGAAAACAGGTGACAGCAGCAGGGAACCCATCAGGTGACAGCAGCAGGGAACCAATCAGGTGACAGCAGCAGGGAACCAATCAGGTGACAGCAGCAGGGAACCCATCAGGTGACAGCAGCAGGGAACCAATCAGCAGCCACCGTTCAGAAGGGGACATCTGTGAGATAAGTGTGTTCTGTGCGTGTTGTGTGTTTGTTCAGTGTGTTATAAGTGTGTTGTGTGTGCGTTCCAGAGAGAGACCGGAGAGAGTCCAGAGAGAGACCAGAGAGAGACCAGAGAGAGACCAGAGAGAGAGAGACCAGAGAGAGACCAGAGAGAGACCAGAGAGAGACCGGAGAGAGACCAGAGAGAGAGAGACCAGAGAGAGACCAGAGAGAGACCAGAGAGAGACCAGAGAGAGACCAGAGAGAGACCAGAGAGAGACCAGAGAGAGACCAGAGAGAGACCAGAGAGAGACCAGAGAGAGACCAGAGAGAGACCAGAGAGAGAGAGACCAGAGAGAGACCGGAGAGAGAACAGAGAGAGAGAGCAACGAGAGAGACCAGAGAGAGACCAGAGAGAGTCCAGAGAGAGAGCAACGAGAGAGACCGGAGAGAGAACAGAGAGAGAGAGCAACGAGAGAGACCAGAGATAGACCAGAGAGAGACCGGAGAGAGAAGAGAGAGACCAGAGAGAGTCCAGAGAGAGAGAGAAACGAGAGAGACCAGAGAGAGACCGGAGAGAGATGCCAGAGAGAGACCGGAGAGAGAGACCAGAGAGAGAGAGACCAGGGAGAGACCAGAGAGAGACCGGAGAGAGAACAGAGAGAGGCCAGAGAGTGACCAGAGAGAGACCAGAGAGAGACCAGAGAGAGACCAGAGAGAGAGACCAGTGAGAGACCAGAGAGAGACCGGAGAGAGAACAGAGAGAGAGAGACCAGAGAGAGAGAGACCAGAGAGGGACAAGAGAGAGAGACCAGAGAGAGAGACCAGAGAGAGACCAGAGAGAGACCAGAGAGAAAGAGACCTGAGAGAGACCAGAGAGAGACCAGAGAGAGCGACCAGAGAGAGACCAGAGAGAGAGACCAGAGACAGACCAGAGAGAGACCAGAGAGAGGACCAGAGAGTGACCAGAGAGAGACCAGAGAGAGACCAGAGAGAGACCAGAGAGAGAGACCAGAGAGAGACCAGAGAGAGACCAGAGAGAGACCAGAGAGAGAGGCCAGAGAGAGACCAGAGAGAGACCAGAGAGAGACCAGAGAGAGACCAGAGAGAGACCAGAGAGAGCGACCAGAGAGAGACCAGAGAGAGAGAGAGAGACCAGAGAGAGACCAGAGAGAGCGACCAGAGAGAGACCAGAGAGAGAGACCAGAGACAGACCAGAGAGAGACCAGAGAGAGGCCAGAGAGTGACCAGAGAGAGACCAGAGAGAGACCAGAGAGAGACCAGAGAGAGACCAGAGAGAGACCAGAGAGAGACTAGAGAGAGACCAGAGACCAGAGAGAGACCAGAGAGAGACCAGAGAGAGACCAGAGAGAGACCAGAGAGAGACCAGAGAGAGACCAGAGAGAGACCAGAGAGAGACTAGAGAGAGAGACTAGTACAAATTAAAAACACTTCAAAGTAATTGTAGTAGTGTCTAAGACGTACCTACGTTTATGGCCCATCCTCGTTCCACGGCCAGTTTTCCCGCCTGCAACACATCGAGCAACACTTCAAATGAAAAGTATCAAATCACAAACAACTTAAGAACCTTTAAACTCAAGCGCTGCTCTTGAGTCTATTCCCTTCATAACACTACCCACAGATACATGTCTATGGTTCTCCCCACGATGGTGCCTCTGGTCTGAGTACCTCTATAGTCTATACAGATACATGTCTATGGTTCTCCCCACGATGGTGCCTCTGGTCTGAGTACCTCTATAGTCTATACAGATACATGTCTATGGTTCTCCCCACGATGGTGCCTCTGGTCTGTGTTCATCTATAGTCTATACAGATACATGTTTATGGTTCTCCCCACGATGGTGCCTCTGGTCTGTGTTCATCTATAGTCTATACAGATACATGTCTATGGTTCTCACCATGATGGTTCCTCCGGTCTGAGTCCGCAGAGGCCTCAACACTCGCCGCTGCACCAGGAAGTTAGGCAGAAAAACCAGAGGTGGTATTTCTGTGATTGTTGCCACGACCAGAGACCACTGCAACAGACGCACATTCTTACATCACAGATACACACAACAGACACGTTCTCTACACAGATACACACAACAGACACATGCTCAGGTTCACCTCCTTCACTCTACACAGATACACACAACAGACACAGGCTCAGGTTCACCTCCTTCACTACACACAGATACACACAACAGACACATGCTCAGGTTCACCTCCTTCACTCTACACAGATACACACAACAGACACATGCTCAGGTTCACCTCCTTCACTACACACAGATACACACAACAGACACGTGCTCAGGTTCACCTCCTTCACTCTACACAGATACACACAACAGACACGTGCTCAGGTTCACCTCCTTCACTCTACACAGATACACACAACAGACACATGCTCAGGTTCACCTCCTTCACTCTACACAGATACACACAACAGACACATGCTCAGGTTCACCTCCTTCACTCTACACAGATACACACAACAGACACATGCTCAGGTTCACCTCCTTCACTCTACACAGATACACACAACAGACACGTGCTCAGGTTCACCTCCTTCACTCTACACAGATACACACAACAGACACAGGCTCAGGTTCACCTCCTTCACTCTACACAGATACACACAACAGACACGTTCTCTACACAGATACACACAACAGACACAGGCTCAGGTTCACCTCCTTCACTCTACACAGATACACACAACAGACACATGCTCAGGTTCACCTCCTTCACTCTACACAGATACACACAATAGACACATGCTCAGGTTCACCTCCTTCACTCTACACAGATACACACAACAGACACATGCTCAGGTTCACCTCCTTCACTACACACAGATACACACAACAGACACATGCTCAGGTTCACCTCCTTCACTACACACAGATACACACAACAGACACGTGCTCAGGTTCACCTCCTTCACTCTACACAGATACACACAACAGACACAGGCTCAGGTTCACCTCCTTCACTCTACACAGATACACACAACAGACACAGGCTCAGGTTCACCTCCTTCACTACACACAGATACACACAACAGACACATGCTCAGGTTCACCTCCTTCACTCTACACAGATACACACAACAGACACAGGCTCAGGTTCACCTCCTTCACTCTACACAGATACACACAACAGACACATGCTCAGGTTCACCTCCTTCACTCTACACAGATACACACAACAGACACATGCTCAGGTTCACCTCCTTCACTCTACACAGATACACACAACAGACACGTGCTCAGGTTCACCTCCTTCACTACACACATATACACACAACAGACACGTGCTCAGGTTCACCTCCTTCACTCTACACAGATACACACAACAGACACAGGCTCAGGTTCACCTCCTTCACTACACACAGATACACACAACAGACACGTGCTCAGGTTCACCTCCTTCACTACACACAGATACACACAACAGACACATGCTCAGGTTCACCTCCTTCACTACACACAGATACACACAACAGACACGTGCTCAGGTTCACCTCCTTCACTCTACACAGATACACACAACAGACACAT
Organism: Knipowitschia caucasica; assembly: GCA_964034765.1. NCBI lineage: Eukaryota > Metazoa > Chordata > Actinopteri > Gobiiformes > Gobiidae > Knipowitschia > Knipowitschia caucasica. The sequence goes on from OZ035828.1 coordinate 1,749,726, forward strand.
GCTCAGGTTCACCTCCTTCACTACACACAAATACACACAACAGACACAGGCTCAGGTTCACCTCCTTCACTCTACACAGATACACACAACAGACACGTTCTCTACACAGATACACACAACAGACACATGCTCAGGTTCACCTCCTTCACTCTACACAGATACACACAACAGACACGTGCTCAGGTTCACCTCCTTCACTCTACACAGATACACACAACAGACACAGGCTCAGGTTCACCTCCTTCACTCTACACAGATACACACAACAGACACATGCTCAGGTTCACCTCCTTCACTCTACACAGATACACACAACAGACACAGGCTCAGGTTCACCTCCTTCACTCTACACAGATACACACAACAGACACATGCTCAGGTTCACCTCCTTCACTCTACACAGATACACACAACAGACACATGCTCAGGTTCACCTCCTTCACTCTACACAGATACACACAACAGACACAGGCTCAGGTTCACCTCCTTCACTACACACAGATACACACAACAGACACAGGCTCAGGTTCACCTCCTTCACTCTACACAGATACACACAACAGACACATGCTCAGGTTCACCTCCTTCACTCTACACAGATACACACAACAGACACAGGCTCAGGTTCACCTCCTTCACTACACACAGATACACACAACAGACACAGGCTCAGGTTCACCTCCTTCACTCTACACAGATACACACAACAGACACATGCTCAGGTTCACCTCCTTCACTCTACACAGATACACACAACAGACACGTTCTCTACACAGATACACACAACAGACACAGGCTCAGGTTCACCTCCTTCACTCTACACAGATACACACAACAGACACGTGCTCAGGTTCACCTCCTTCACTACACACAGATACACACAACAGACACAGGCTCAGGTTCACCTCCTTCACTACACACAGATACACACAACAGACACATGCTCAGGTTCACCTCCTTCACTCTACACAGATACACACAACAGACACATGCTCAGGTTCACCTCCTTCACTACACACAGATACACACAACAGACACATGCTCAGGTTCACCTCCTTCACTACACACAGATACACACAACAGACACGTGCTCAGGTTCACCTCCTTCACTACACACAGATACACACAACAGACACGTGCTCAGGTTCACCTCCTTCACTACACACAGATACACACAACAGACACATGCTCAGGTTCACCTCCTTCACTACACACAGATACACACAACAGACACAGGCTCAGGTTCACCTCCTTCACTCTACACAGATACACACAACAGACACAGGCTCAGGTTCACCTCCTTCACTACACACAGATACACACAACAGACACATGCTCAGGTTCACCTCCTTCACTCTACACAGATACACACAACAGACACAGGCTCAGGTTCACCTCCTTCACTCTACACAGATACACACAACAGACACATGCTCAGGTTCACCTCCTTCACTCTACACAGATACACACAACAGACACGTGCTCAGGTTCACCTCCTTCACTACACACAGATACACACAACAGACACGTGCTCAGGTTCACCTCCTTCACTCTACACAGATACACACAACAGACACAGGCTCAGGTTCACCTCCTTCACTACACACAGATACACACAACAGACACATGCTCAGGTTCACCTCCTTCACTACACACAGATACACACAACAGACACGTGCTCAGGTTCACCTCCTTCACTACACACAGATACACACAACAGACACAGGCTCAGGTTCACCTCCTTCACTCTACACAGATACACACAACAGACACAGGCTCAGGTTCACCTCCTTCACTACACACAGATACACACAACAGACACAGGCTCAGGTTCACCTCCTTCACTACACACAGATACACACAACAGACACATGCTCAGGTTCACCTCCTTCACTCTACACAGATACACACAACAGACACAGGCTCAGGTTCACCTCCTTCACTCTACACAGATACACACAACAGACACAGGCTCAGGTTCACCTCCTTCACTACACACAGATACACACAACAGACACAGGCTCAGGTTCACCTCCTTCACTACACACAGATACACAGAACAGACACAGGCTCAGGTTCACCTCCTTCACTCTACACAGATACACACAACAGACACATGCTCAGGTTCACCTCCTTCACTCTACACAGATACACACAACAGACACAGGCTCAGGTTCACCTCCTTCACTACACACAGATACACACAACAGACACATGCTCAGGTTCACCTCCTTCACTCTACACAGATACACACAACAGACACGTTCTCTACACAGATACACACAACAGACACAGGCTCAGGTTCACCTCCTTCACTCTACACAGATACACACAACAGACACGTTCTCTACACAGATACACACAACAGACACAGGCTCAGGTTCACCTCCTTCACTCTACACAGATACACACAACAGACACGTGCTCAGGTTCACCTCCTTCACTACACACAGATACACACAACAGACACAGGCTCAGGTTCACCTCCTTCACTACACACAGATACACACAACAGACACATGCTCAGGTTCACCTCCTTCACTCTACACAGATACACACAACAGACACAGGCTCAGGTTCACCTCCTTCACTACACACAGATACACACAACAGACACAGGCTCAGGTTCACCTCCTTCACTACACACAGATACACACAACAGACACAGGCTCAGGTTCACCTCCTTCACTACACACAGATACACACAACAGACACAGGCTCAGGTTCACCTCCTTCACTACACACAGATACACACAATTATTGTCATTCAGTGAAATATCACAGTCGCACTCACACAAAATGGCGTCTAATAATAATAATGTAAAGACACACAGAAACTACTTATTGTGTATATTGTGTGTATATTGTGTATATTGTGTGTGCTCCCTGTGTCCCTGACCTCTGTCCTGTCTGTGCGCTGCAACACTGACATTTCTCCACTGTGGGACCAATAAAGGATCTCTGTCCTTAATCTTATTGTCCCACTGAGATGAACCAGTTTACTCAGTGCTCTGTCCAGTTCTGGAGCACACGGGGAACAAAAGGACCAAGAGGTAGAGACGGATTGTTATCATTGACAGAAGGATTTGATTCATTCTTGTGTTTAACTATTGATGGTTTTAACTTTTATGGTTCAAAGTTTATATTAGCTTTATATATAACTATGGATGTATTATACTATCTGTATAGGCTATGGCTAGCTTCAACTGTCTCCAGCACGGAGAGTGAGAGACACCAGAGAGAGACACCAGAGAGAGAGACACCAGAGAGAGACACCAGAGAGAGAGACACCAGAGAGAGAGACACCAGAGAGAGAGACACCAGAGAGAGACACCAGAGAGAGACACCAGAGAGAGAGACACCAGAGAGAGACACCAGAGAGAGAGACACCAGAGAGAGACACCAGAGAGAGACACCAGAGAGAGACACCAGAGAGAGAGACACCAGAGAGAGAGACACCAGAGAGAGACACCAGAGAGAGACACCAGAGAGAGACACCAGAGAGAGACACCAGAGAGAGAGACACCAGAGAGAGACACCAGAGAGAGACACCAGAGAGAGAGACACCAGAGAGAGACACCAGAGAGAGAGACACCAGAGAGAGAGACACCAGAGAGAGACACCAGAGAGAGACACCAGAGAGAGACACCAGAGAGAGACACCAGAGAGAGACACCAGAGAGAGACACCAGAGAGAGACACCAGAGAGAGAGACACCAGAGAGAGACACCAGAGAGAGACACCAGAGAGAGACACCAGAGAGAGAGACACCAGAGAGAGACACCAGAGAGAGACACCAGAGAGAGACACCAGAGAGAGAGACCAGAGAGAGAGACCAGAGAGAGAGACCAGAGAGAGAGACCAGAGAGACACCAGAGAGAGACACCAGAGAGAGAGACACCAGAGAGAGACACCAGAGAGAGACACCAGAGAGAGACACCAGAGAGAGAGACACCAGAGAGAGACACCAGAGAGAGAGACACCAGAGAGAGACACCAGAGAGACACCAGAGAGAGAGACCAGAGAGAGACACCAGAGAGAGACACCAGAGAGAGACACCAGAGAGAGAGACCAGAGAGACACCAGAGAGACACCAGAGAGAGAGACCAGAGAGAGAGACCAGAGAGAGACACCAGAGAGAGAGACCAGAGAGAGAGACCAGAGAGAGACACCAGAGAGAGAGACCAGAGAGAGAGACCAGAGAGAGAGACCAGAGAGAGACACCAGAGAGAGAGACCAGAGAGACACCAGAGAGAGACACCAGAGAGAGAGACCAGAGAGAGAGACCAGAGAGAGAGACCAGAGAGAGAGACCAGAGAGACACCAGAGAGAGAGACACCAGAGAGAGACACCAGAGAGAGAGACACCAGAGAGAGACACCAGAGAGACACCAGAGAGAGAGACCAGAGAGAGAGACACCAGAGAGAGACACCAGAGAGAGACACCAGAGAGAGACACCAGAGAGAGAGACCAGAGAGAGAGACCAGAGAGAGAGACCAGAGAGAGACACCAGAGAGAGACACCAGAGAGAGAGACCAGAGAGAGAGACCAGAGAGAGAGACCAGAGAGAGACACCAGAGAGAGAGACCAGAGAGAGACACCAGAGAGAGAGACCAGAGAGAGAGACCAGAGAGAGACACCAGAGAGAGAGACCAGAGAGAGAGACCAGAGAGAGACACCAGAGAGACACCAGAGAGACACCAAAGAGACACCAGAGAGAGACACCAGAGAGAGACACCAGAGAGACACCAGAGAGAGACACCAGAGAGAGACACCAGAGAGAGAGACCAGAGAGAGAGACCAGAGAGAGACACCAGAGAGAGACACCAGAGAGAGAGACCAGAGAGAGAGACCAGAGAGAGACACCAGAGAGACACCAGAGAGACACCAGAGAGAGAGACCAGAGAGAGACACCAGAGAGAGAAACCAGAGAGAGAGAGACCAGAGAGAGACACCAGAGAGACACCAGAGAGACACCAGAGAGACACCAGAGAGAGACACCAGAGAGAGACACCAGAGAGAGACACCAGAGAGAGAGACCAGAGAGAGAGACCAGAGAGAGACACCAGAGAGAGACACCAGAGAGAGACACCAGAGAGAGAGACCAGAGAGAGAGACCAGAGAGAGAGACCAGAGAGAGACACCAGAGAGACACCAGAGAGACACCAGAGAGAGACACCAGAGAGAGAGACCAGAGAGAGAGACACCAGAGAGAGACACCAGAGAGAGAGAGCCCAGAGAGAGAGACCAGAGAGAGAGACCAGAGAGAGAGACCAGAGAGAGACCAGAGAGAGAGACCAGAGAGAGAGACACCAGAGAGAGACACCAGAGAGAGAGACCAGAGAGAGAGACCAGAGAGAGAGACCAGAGAGAGACACCAGAGAGAGACACCAGAGAGAGAGACCAGAGAGAGAGACCAGAGAGAGACCAGAGAGAGACCAGAGAGACCAGAGAGAGACCTGAGAGAGACCAGAGAGAGAGACCAGAGAGAGACCAGAGAGAGAGACCAGAGAGACCAGAGAGAGAGACCAGAGAGAGACCAGAGAGAGACACCAGAGAGAGAGACCAGAGAGACACCAGAGAGAGACACCAGAGAGAGAGACCAGAGAGAGAGACCAGAGAGAGACACCAGAGAGAGACCAGAGTGAGAGACCAGAGAGAGACCAGAGAGAGACCAGAGAGACCAGAGAGAGACCAGAGAGAGAGACCAGAGAGAGACCAGAGAGAGAGACCAGAGAGAGACACCAGACAGAGACCAGAGAGAGACCAGAGAGAGACCAGAGAGAGAGACCAGAGAGAGAGACCAGAGAGAGACCAGAGAGAGAGACCAGAGAGAGAGACCAGAGAGAGACCAGAGAGAGAGACCAGAGAGAGACCAGAGAGAGACACCAGAGAGAGAGACCAGAGAGAGAGACCAGAGAGAGACACCAGAGAGAGACAGACACCAGAGAGAGAGACCAGAGAGAGACAGAGACCAGAGAGAGAGACCAGAGAGAGAGACCAGAGAGACACCAGAGAGAGACACCAGAGAGAGACACCAGAGAGAGAGACCAGAGAGAGAGACCAGAGAGAGAGACCAGAGAGAGAGACCAGAGAGAGACACCAGAGAGACACCAGAGAGAGACACCAGAGAGAGAGAGAGAGAGACACCAGAGAGAGACACCAGAGAGAGAGAGACCAGAGAGACAGACCAGAGAGAGAGACCAGAGAGAGAGACCAGAGAGAGACCAGAGAGAGACCAGAGAGAGAGACCAGAGAGAGACCAGAGAGAGACACCAGAGAGAGACCAGAGAGAGAGACCAGAGAGAGAGACCAGAGAGAGACCAGAGAGAGACACCAGAGAGAGAGACCAGAGAGAGAGACCAGAGAGAGACCAGAGAGAGACCAGAGAGACCAGAGAGAGACCTGAGAGAGACCAGAGAGAGAGACCAGAGAGAGACCAGAGAGAGACCAGAGAGCCCAGAGAGAGAGACCAGAGAGAGACCAGAGAGAGAGACCAGAGGGAGAGACCAGAGAGAGACCAGAGAGAGACACCAGAGAGAGAGACCAGAGAGAGACCAGAGAGAGAGACCAGAGAGAGACCAGAGCGAGAGACCAGAGAGAGACCAGAGAGAGACCAGAGAGACCAGAGAGAGACCAGAGAGAGAGACCAGAGAGAGACCAGAGAGAGACCAGAGAGAGACCAGAGAGACCAGAGAGAGACACCAGACAGAGACCAGAGAGAGAGACCAGAGAGAGACCAGAGAGAGAGACCAGAGAGACCAGAGAGAGAGACCAGAGAGAGACACCAGAGAGAGACCAGAGAGAGACACCAGAGAGAGAGACCAGAGAGAGAGACCAGAGAGACAGACACCAGAGAGACAGACACCAGAGAGACAGACACCAGAGAGACAGACACCAGAGAGACAGACACCAGAGAGACAGAGACCAGAGAGACACCAGAGAGAGACACCAGAGAGAGACAGACACCAGAGAGAGAGACCAGAGAGAGACAGACACCAGAGAGAGAGACCAGAGAGAGAGACCAGAGAGACACCAGAGAGAGAGACCAGAGAGAGAGACCAGAGAGAGACCAGAGAGAGACAGAGACCAGAGAGAGAGACCAGAGAGAGACACCAGAGAGAGAGACCAGAGAGAGACACCAGAGAGAGACACCAGAGAGACACCAGAGAGAGACACCAGAGAGAGACCAGAGAGAGACACCAGAGAGAGACACCAGAGAGACACCAGAGAGAGACACCAGAGAGAGACCAGAGAGAGACACCAGAGAGAGACCAGAGAGAGACCAGAGAGAGACACCAGAGAGAGAGACCAGAGAGAGAGACCAGAGAGAGAGACCAGAGAGAGACACCAGAGAGACACACCAGAGAGAGACACCAGAGAGAGAGACCAGAGAGAGACACCAGAGAGAGAGACCAGAGAGAGAGACCAGAGAGAGACCAGAGAGAGACACCAGAGAGAGAGACCAGAGAGACACCAGAGAGACACCAGAGAGAGAGACCAGAGAGAGAGACCAGAGAGAGACACCAGAGAGAGAGACCAGAGAGAGAGACCAGAGAGAGACACCAGAGAGAGAGACCAGAGAGAGAGACCAGAGAGAGAGACCAGAGAGAGACACCAGAGAGAGAGACCAGAGAGACACCAGAGAGAGACACCAGAGAGAGAGACCAGAGAGAGACACCAGAGAGAGACACCAGAGAGAGACCAGAGAGAGACCAGAGAGAGACACCAGAGAGAGAGACCAGAGAGAGAGAGACACCAGAGAGAGAGACCAGAGAGACACCAGAGAGAGACACCAGAGAGAGAGACCAGAGAGAGACCAGAGAGACACCAGAGAGAGACCAGAGAGAGACCAGAGAGAGACACCAGAGAGAGAGACCAGAGAGACACCAGAGAGAGACACCAGAGAGAGAGACCAGAGAGAGACAGACACCAGAGAGAGAGACCAGAGAGACACCAGAGAGAGACACCAGAGAGAGAGACCAGAGAGAGACCAGAGAGACACCAGAGAGAGACCAGAGAGACACTAGAGAGAGACCAGGGAGACACCAGAGAGAGAGACCAGAGAGAGAGACCAGAGAGAGACAGACACCAGAGAGAGAGACACCAGAGAGAGACACCAGAGAGAGACACCAGAGAGAGAGACACCAGAGAGAGAGACACCAGAGAGAGACACCAGAGAGAGAGACAGACACCAGCGAGAGAGACACCAGAGAGAGAGACACCAGAGAGAGACCAGAGCTGGCCATAATGCAGACATCTTGGAGAGACCAGGGGCAGACATCTTGGAGAGACCAGGGGCAGACATCTTGGAGAGACCAGGGGCAGACATCTTGGCGACCAGGGCTTGGGTATCACATGCCAAAGTCGCCCCAAACCTTACCACCTGTGCTTTCAGTTTAACTGTAGTAACTGATACATTTGGGGGGTCTTGGTCCTACCTTCAGCCTCTTCAGGTAGCGTTTAGTGTGTGCCACCAGTAAGTCTTCTTCAGTGGCTTCTAGAGCTTCCACGAAGTTCCCATCATGAAGAAACTGCTCCTCTAAAAAACATAAGCTTCCATCAAATATATGTAAAGAAATAATGTGCTGTGTTTATCCGTGTCTGCAGAGTCCAGAGGAACTTGGCTGCTGCCCAGAGCGACGCGGTGCCAGGCTGTGCCAGGCTGTGCCAGGCTGTGCTACAACCAGCCTCTCTGATTCAGGCCGATGCTAATGTCTGTAATGTCCTCTATACTGTATCTATTCATCTGGATTCTGACACATTTACTAAAGGAAAGAACGTCCAGAATATTCATGTGAAATGGTTAAAGCTTTAACAGCCTCCAGAACGGACTCTCTCATTATCACAGCGTGCTACTCAAATAAATACATACGACTGATCATTTAAGTTCTGTCAAACGATTACAATACTTGATCATGTTGTAAATCACACATTTGTCCCTGTTCTGAATGTCCCTGGATTTTGTTTGAAAAGTTATGAAGCAAAAAGTATAAATTAATCCAATCTCAGTATTCTCAGCGTTTGGGCTGAGAGATAGTTATGATTCTGACCTTGACCTCTGACCCTGACCCTGATGGAGCCCGGTCTTCAGCCTGCTGTACTTTAGTTCTCTAGGCAGCGGAGCAGAAGCGAACCTTTGATGCGGTGTTACTTCATAAAACAATATCACGGGTAGAAAATATACAGTCGAACAAAACGATTAGGAAATACTTCCTGTGTAAGCTGCTGCCAGGGGGAGGGGCTTCATTAGCCTTTTGTTTTTTTCAAATTACAACATTCTCGGCTGCAAAGAATGTAGTTTAACGTTGTTTAAATTTGTGAGCAAAACTTTTGTGTGATGTCATAGTGGAACGATGACCTCATACTTTAACAGGACTGAGGGGAAGTGGATTTAGCACAGTGTGTCTCCTTTAAACTGGCTACTTTAGTTTAACAACACTTACTCTTGTGTCCAACAGATACATTTCCACATTTACCTTTTAAGAAGTGAATGACTTTGCCCCACTTCCCGGCATCAAAGGGGTGCAGCTTCTCCAGGCCCATGAAGGTGATGTTGTAGTCGGGGTGGTAGACGATGGGGAGCTGTGTTTTGGGGATGGATCCGTACAGAGCAGAGCGGTGTGGGCCATGAGCACTGAACAAAACACAGAGATTATACAGCTGCTGCAGCTGTGTCACATCTGTGTGACTCACCTCCTCTCTCCTTCATTATCTCTCTGGACAGACATGGTCTTCAGGCATTTCTACTTCATCTTCACAACTGCATCTGTCAAACATCAACAAACAAGAATAAAATGGCTTTGCTCAGTTTGGTTTCAGACGTGATTGTAACTCAGTCCAAGTCAGAGCTTGTTTCTGTAAATAAGTGTATTTGAGTGTGTTCACAGTTAAGTGTCAATTGAAGTATTTGGACTTTAAAAGGTTATAACTTAAAAACTAAAATTACTATCATAGATTGGAAAAAAGATTTCAAACACAGACACATCAAAGAGATAGTGTGGATAAAATCAAAAGGAAAGATTGTCAAATATATTTTTGGTGACATTTTAAACGACAAAATCATCCTCTTTTCTGACCATTCTACTGTGACGCCAGTTACATAGAAATGTCCTCAGTCTGAAAAAGCGGCAGATGAAATCCCATAATATTTACATGGTTAACACAACATCAGTAAATCACTTGATATGAAAAGGAATCGTTAAAAAATAAAAAATAATTAATTAATTAAATGACCCCTGAAAAATGTGTAACGGACGTGATGGTTTCCGTCCTCTTTTCTCTAACATTTAAACTTGAGAAAGAAAAAAATCTTGTCTGGTTTCACATTTAATTGGTTGACTAAATGAAAGTATCACTTTGTTTCTACTCTGTGTAAAAAAATAGAATCTCTGAATCAAATGTGGACATCTGAAAATACCATCAAACTTCCACAAAGCTCATTCCGTCAAATCATCGTTACATAAAATAAACAGGGCGCTGTAGGAAACTTGTCTAATGTATAAAATAGTTATGTTCTAGCAACTTCTAATGGACAGAGGTGGTGTTTGGAAACATGAAAAACATTAAATATCTTCTGATTATTAAAATCTAATTTTTGGCCTTTTGTCACACTTTTGTGCCCTTTAGTGTGAACAAGCCCATTTGCATAATGTAGTACAGTACAGTACAGTACAGTACAGTGCAGTACAGTACAGTACAGTATAGTACAGTACAGTGCAATGCAGTGCAGTACAGTACAGTACAGTACAGTACAGTAGAGCACTGTGCAGTACAGTACAGTGCAGTACAGTACAGCACTGTACATTACAGTGCAGTACAGTACAGTGCAGTACAGTACAGTACAGTGCAGTACAGTACAGTACAGTACAGTACAGCACAGCACTGTACAGTACAGTGCAGTACAGTACAGTACAGCACTGTACAGTACAGTACAGTACAGTACAGTGCAGTACAGTGCAGTGCAGTGCAGTACAGTACAGTACAGTACAGTGCAGTACAGTACAGTACAGTACAGTACAGTACAGTACAGTACAGTACAGTGCAGTGCAGTGCAGTACAGTACAGTACAGTACAGTACAGTACAGTAGAGCACTGTGCAGTACAGTACAGTACAGTACAGTACAGCACAGTACAGCACTGTGCAGTACAGTACAGTACAGCACAGCACTGTACAGTACAGTGCAGTACAGTACAGTACAGTGCAGTACAGTACAGTACAGTACAGCACAGCACTGTACAGTACAGTGCAGTGCAGTGCAGTGCAGTACAGTACAGTACAGTGCAGTGCAGTACAGTACAGTACAGTACAGTACAGTACAGTGCAGTGCAGTACAGTACAGTACAGTACAGTACAGTACAGTACAGTACAGTACAGTGCAGTGCAGTGCAGTACAGTACAGTACAGTACAGTGCAGTACAGTACAGTACAGTGCAGTACAGTACAGTACAGTGCAGTACAGTGCAGTACAGTACAGTACAGCACTGTACAGTACTGTAATACTAGGGCCACAGTGGATAGCACTCTCGCCTCTCAGCAAGAAGGTCCTGGGTTCAAATCCCGGTTGGACCAGGGCCTTTCTGAGTGGAGTTTGCATGTTCTCCCCGTGTCTGCGTAGGTTTCCTCCGGGTGCTCCGGTTTCCCCTACCACTAAAAATATGTACAATAGGTCTGGCATGTGCCTCCTGTACTGGCCCCGCTCCCAAAAATAACAATTGTAAACCGCTTTGAGACTCCGATGTGCAGTGAAAAGGCGGTATATAAATAAAGATTACTTACAGTACAGTGCAGTGCAGTACAGTACTGTACAGTACAGTACAGTACAGTGCAGTGCAGTGCAGTACAGTACAGTGCAGTGCAGTACAGTGCAGTGCAGTGCAGTGCAGTACAGTACAGTGTAGGGCTGAAACAACTAATCGATTAATCGACGACTAATCGATTATTGAAATAGTCGACAACTATTTTAGTAATCGATTAATCGTCTTCTGGTTCACACGGACTCAAACAAAGCAAAAATGACATGAAAATGTAGTATTTTTGATTAAAACCGACTTTGTTTTTATAATTTCATGAATATCTGTCTGTCTCATCCAATCAGAGCAGAATTAGCACAAAGAGCCTGTTACAAACATTTACTTTAAGTTTACGCCTCAATACGTCCTCGAGTGTTGCCACTTTAGCTTTTTGTGATGAAAAAATAATTTTTTTCTACACAATCCACAGCCAAGCGATTACTCGATTAATCGTAAAAATAATCTATAGATTAATCGATTACAAAATAATCGTTAGTTGCAGCTCTAGTACAGTGCAGCACGCACGCACGCACGCACGCACACACACACACGTTTTTGTTACCTGGTGGGTCCCTTTGACAGGGCCGTTCAGAATGGGACCCATAGACATAATCTTTTTTTACCAAGACTTTAAGTAATACAAAACAGTCAATAGAAACCAAACAACTATTTTAAAGGAATTTTATTTTAGATTTTGTTTTCGAATTGCAGTGATTCTATTTTTGACATAGAATTTAATGCCACTCCATGTCCGATGTCTAAGGTCATCTGGTGAGGCATTAATGCAGGCCAGGCAGTGAGGCCAGGCCAGGCAGTGAGACTTCCCAGGGACCTTTCCAGTCTGTATGAAAGGTGTCATGGTCTTCTCCACAGCCTTCACCTCAGATGCAGACCATGGCTTTCTTACACGTTCTAGGGAGAGAAATAAAAATATATTAGCAATATACACTCCCAGGGTGAGGACCAAGCAGCCTGGCTGTAATCCCCCACCTGGTACACTTACCAGAAGGGGCACTGCCACTACCATGGGGTGCATCTGGATGAATGGTTGAAGGTTCTCCGCTTGAAGTTTCTTTTAGCCCGTCCGTTTGTGAGAGGATCTCTACTGCTCTCCCTGTCGCACAGAAAATAAAAATACAAGTGGCCTTTAGGGGAAAAAAATCATACATATTTTAATAATATCAAGAATTACCTTCAGGCTCAATTTGTATCTGGTCGAGGCTCTTTCCTTCGAATTCCGTCACTCTTCCCTGCTCCATGGCCATCAACACTTTGCTGATTTTGGCCAGCTCCAGTGTCCCCTCTGGTAGTCTGTAATATTGCCTGTGGATGCGAATGTCATGGCCGAGGAAGTTGGCAAGTATGTCCATCTCATTCTCTTTCATATTGAGAACTGTAGACATAGTAGCTATGTGCTTTCTAAGTTTGGTTGAGGATAGCATCTCTGGATGCACCGCACCACATTCTTTGGCTACCTGGCGTAGGGAGTCTGATCCCCTGATGTGGGTGTCTGCGCCCGGGCGGGAAAAGAAGTATGGGTTATGGTCAGAGATGGAACAGGCCCTTCTGTTCTCCACCAGCACCTCCATCGAAGCAATCATTTCAGGAGTCAAAAGAACCGGCACTTTCCGACTTCTTTTCCCTTTAATTTCAATGCGTTGAAAATGCTGACACAGCTTTTTCTCAAGTTGGGACAGTCCCAGAGCAATGTCAGAATGGATCCCAGTCTTACTTCTTAAGGTAAAGGCTGTCAGTGGCATCTTTGAAACCTCACCTTCCCTTCTTCGATTGAAAATAATGACCTCACAAAGAGTCAAAACTGCCAGTTTAGACCAATGCTTAGACGTTGGCTCACTTATTAGGGTTTGCACATATTCAGGTCGACATACCTCAATATGTGCATGCATGGCTCTAACGTCCTCAGTCAGAGGGAGCAGGTCCGGAGTGTTCCACTTGGCTTGCCGGAGGGTCTGTAGGGCAGCAGAAGAAACACAGACGTCCCACCTCTTCTCAAAAAGCAGCCGGCTTCGTTGGAGGTTTTTAATAAATAGTTCATCAACACAATGCTCCATTTTTGAGTCACATTCAAGAATATCTGCTAGCTTTCTGAGGCTATGGCCGAGTTTGAGGGCCAAGGATGGAGTCTTGTATTGATTTGTTTCCTCATCATATCCAGCCACAGACCTGACTGCATCAATCACATGGTTAAAGTTGGAAGGAATAAAGAAATCCTTAATTGTTTTCAGTTTCCCTGCGGTTTTTGCTTCGTTAATTAACCTACCGACTTCTCTCATTTTCTGCCTAATGTAATCATGCTTTGTCTTATCATGCCCGTGTTTTAAGTACAGGTGCTCTCCGAGTCTCAGAGTCTGCTTTGACAACACCCGTGACCTCATCCTGATGCATTGCCGAAATTAAAGACCACAGCTTTTTGCTGATGCCCTCCGGTACAGGCTGGGCTAGGGAGCAGAGGGACTGGACCCTACTTCTACCTGGTTTAGCCTGGGCATCTTTCTGTGAAAGCCGGCACCTGGCCACATGCCTCCACAGCGACTTTCGCTTAAGCAATGCCCCACAGTCTATACAGTGCAAAAACTCACTGGATTTAACTGGGGAATTTGGCTGTTTAGCTGGGACTAAAGTTCCAATGCCGGCCTTTAAAACCTCAACATTGCGCTCACGGTTTCCACTATTCCTGATCAAATCAAACTGAAGTTTACGTGCTTTAGATTTCACAGGTAGAGCCAATGCTCTGGCTACGTCACTTTCATTTCCATGTTTTCTAGTCAAATGACGGGACATTTTGTGGCAGGACATTGAACAGTAGAGGCAGAAGTGTCTCTTGCTGTATACTCGCCCCCCATTTTTCTTCTTTTGCAGCTGCATGATAACAATCTTATTTGCCTTTGGTTCGTCACTTTCCGAGTCTTGAAGAAAAGTGTTTTTGATTTTTCTTTTTCCATACTTTTTTACAGGTTTCTTCTTGACAGTTAAATCGTCAGAATCTGAGTCGACTTCATCAATTAGGGACTCTTGACTAAGCTGCACAAACAACAAATAATTTGTAATCATTCTATATAACAATTTGAAGTCATGACTTGTAGTCAGCACTTACCAGTGGTTTGTAAGCGTGCGCTTCAGTGTGCTCCTCCATGATTTCTTGCAGCCTAATGAACCACACACTTGCACCTTTTTCTAGCCTGACACCTGATTTCCTCTGTTGTGCTGCTCCATGATTGGCTCCAGCCTCTGTTGTGCTGCTCCATGATTGGCTCCAGCCTCTGTTGTGCTGCTCCATGATTGGCTCCAGCCTGCTGGACTGAAATTGCCCCAGTGTGCCCCTCCTTGATATTCCGCAACCCACCACCAGGGTTCCGACACATAACACACTTTTTTCAGGAAAGTAAACCTCCAGGGGTCCTTTCCATATTTTTACAGAGACTGCATAAGGACCGTTAGAAAAGCATTACCCATTGATTATTAAGCTTGGACCAGTGGGGTCCGGTGTTCGGGCCCCACCACGTAAAACCAGTCCCCATGACGTGAGTGGAATCTCAGGTTATGGAACCCACCAGGAGTTGAAAACAAGTGCACACACGCACGTACACACACACACATACACACACACACACACACACACACACACACACACATACACGCACACACACACACACACACACACACACACACACATACACGTACACACACACACATACACGTACACGCACGCACATACACGCACATATATAATAAAAAAAACCAGCTGTGCAGTGTTTACAACTATGAGCTGCGCATGCGCAACAGCGGAATGTTCAGGAAATGACAGACGTTATAAAAGATGAAGAATGTTTGTGTTATTTGAAGAATCCTAACACAGGAGCAGGATCCGTGTCATATGTGTATACACTTATATACACTTATATACAGTTATTATATAATTATTATATGTTATTATACATCAGAAACGACGCTCACCTGCTTCAGGCGGAAGGACGCACGTCTGCGGAGGACGTTTCAGACACAAACCACACGTTAGGACGTTAACCACACGTTAGGAAGTGTGTCCTCACGTGTCTGTGTGAATGAAAGGTTCTTTTATTCCGAGACGAATGTCGTGAACGCAGTGTTTGGCGCTAGCTTTCCCTTTAGCAGCCGTACGCAGCTTCTCCTGCGCAGTTGCACTAGCTTACGTAAACTGCGTAAGGATGCGCGAGTGACGTACGCTCAGGAATCACAGACTGAGATTTTACTGTCTCTACTCTTTGATATAAACCTTTGTCCTGATCTATAAACAGCACCCGGAGGAAACCTACCCTTAACCTATTGTTTAATAAACAATAGGCTTCACTCACCTTTGAAAACACCCACAAACAGTTCACTGCTTTTATTTAACATCTGCTACATTTGTAAAACCATACAAACACAACCATACAACACACAAAAGAGACACAACAAAGACAAAGCAGACATTAAAATACAACATGTGAAGTTTAAAGTAGTACTAGAATGTAATATGCTGCTATCCAGAATATATAACTACAATATGTGTTTACAATATTTCGGGTGTTCATTTTGATATGTTCAGATGAATTATGTTAAAAAAACAGCTTTGAAGTGGCACCTTTTCACAAACGCTAGGGGGCGCCAAAATGTCGGCGATGACGTAGGAGAAGGACCTCTCACAGCAGCAGCAGCAGTCTGGGCTGAATCTGTAGGAGGTTTCACTGTCATCTGAACAAGGTATAAACATATTTACATCAGTTTGTACATAATAGTGTGCAACTCTTTTAACCTTTTAGCCTTATTTGTGAGATTCAAGCTAATTAGTGTTGGGCAAGTTAGCTAACTCTACTTGATATCATAAAACATGCTAACAAGGCTAATATTCGTTTTTACATTATGCCAGTCTCACTTTGCCTTAGATTTATTTACCACAATGTACATTGTAATATCCATAAATGCTAATCAAAATAACTTGAATTAAATAAATATTTTACTTTTATGAACAAAAAGCTGCAGAAGTTGAAAACATAGACTACATGTGATGCAATCATTGATAAAAATGCTAATTAAACCGTTAATAGGTGTTAGCATTTATGGATATTACAATGTACATTGTGGTAAATAATGCAGCCCGTGTTTCTCATTCAAAAGGTAAAACGCGTTTCATCCCATTTTTATTCGCTAATCGCTATGGCAACAGCCTTCATATTTCATCACTCCGAAGCCCATGGGAGCAGTTGTAGATAACGCGCACACGCACACGCAACCAAAGCGCGCTCTGGGCGCCACGGAGCGGCGTGCACACGGCAGCATCATCACAGAGGAGCAGCCTCCGCAGGAGCGAGGTGCAAAGAGGAGCAAAGAGAGGAGCACAAGGAGGAGCACAAGGAGGAGCAGAGAGGATCAAAGAGAGGAGCAAAGAGAGGATCAGAGAGGAGGAGAGAGAGGAGAAGAGAGAGGAGGAAGAACCAGAGAGCAGTGACAGCAGCGTGTGGACTGTGGAGACCAGAAACGGGGAGAGCAGTGACAGCAGACCACGCTGATGACTGAAGAACCAGTGACAGAAGGGACCAGCAGCGACAGGAGGGACCAGCAGCGACAGGAGGGACCAGCAGTGACCGGAGGAGCATGGAGGAGCTCTGGGGGGTCCCCGGAGCCGCTTCTCTCTGAGGCGGTGGAGAGTCTTAGACTTCTCGCCGGTCTACTGGACCTGGGTCTAGGGTCTGGGTCTGAGTAGAACATGGAGACCTCCTCCGAGAGCCCGAACAAAGCCTCGGAGTTCCTGCAGGAGCTGAACCGGATCATAGAGGCGCAGCGGGACATGCTGGAGCAGCAGCAGCGGCGCATCGAGGAGCTGGAGCTGCAGGTGGCGCAGCTGTGCGCGGACAACGCCAGTCTCCAGGAGCAGCACCGGAGACACATGGCCACGTGCAGACTGCAGGGCACGCACCCGGGGGGGCATCTGGGAGGGCACCCGGGGGGGCACACCAGCCTCCACGCGAGTCTCAGGGCTGTCAGCGACACTGCCATGAGTGACGTGTAAGTTCACAAACTTTCTATGTTCCTTTGTGTGTGTGTGTGTGTGTGTGTGCGTGCGCGCGCGTGTATGTGCGTGCGTGCGTGTGGGTGTGTCTCTGTGTGTGTGTGCGTGCGTGTGTGTGTGTGTGTGTGTGTGTGTGTTTGTGTCATGGATTAGTGCAGCTCAGACTGCGCGTGCACGCGTACACTATTGCATAATGGACGTCATTGACATGCGCAGCACCACATAAACAAATGGATACAGTGCTGTACGCGTGACCCCCGCGTGCACTGCAGGCTCTGTCCACTCTGGGACCATTCTGGGACCACTCTGGGACCACTCTGGGACCACACTGGGACCATTCTGGGTCCATACTGGGGCCACACTGGGACCACACTGGGACCACACTGAGACCACACTGAGACCACATTGGGACCATACTGGGACCATACTGGGACCATACTGGGTCCATACTGGGACCACACTGGGACCACACTGGGACCACACTGGGACCAGATTGGGGCCACACTGGGACCACACTGGGACCACACTGGGACCACACTGGGACCACACTGGGACCAGATTGGGGCCACATTGGGGCCACACTGGGACCACACTGGGACCACACTGGGACCACACTGGGACCAGATTGGGGCCACATTGGGGCCACACTGGGGCCACACTGGGACCACACTGGGACCACACTGGGACCACACTGGGACCAGATTGGGACCACACTGGGGCCACACTGGGACCACACTGGGGCCACACTGGGACCACACTGGGACCACACTGGGACCAGATTGGGGCCACATTGGGGCCACACTGGGGCCACACTGGGACCACACTGGGACCACACTGGGACCAGATTGGGACCACACTGGGGCCACACTGGGACCACACTGGGACCACACTGGGACCACACTGGGACCACACTGGGACCACACTGGGACCAGATTGGGGCCACATTGGGGCCACACTGGGGCCACACTGGGACCACACTGGGACCACACTGGGACCAGATTGGGACCACACTGGGGCCACACTGGGACCACACTGGGGCCACACTGGGACCACACTGGGACCACACTGGGACCAGATTGGGGCCACATTGGGGCCACACTGGGGCCACACTGGGACCACACTGGGACCACACTGGGACCAGATTGGGACCACACTGGGACCACACTGGGACCACACTGGGACCAGATTGGGGCCACATTGGGGCCACACTGGGGCCACACTGGGACCACACTGGGACCACACTGGGACCAGATTGGGACCACACTGGGACCACACTGGGACCACACTGGGACCACACTGGGACCACACTGGGACCAAACTGGGGCCACACTGGGACCACACTGGGACCACACTGGGACCACACTGGGGCCACACTGGGGCCACACTGTACATGAAAGCGGCTCTTTGTGGTGTGTCTCTGTCTCAGGAGCGTCTCGTTGGTTCTTTGTGCTCAGACTCACATCAGTATCAGTCATGTTTGATCTTTTAGTTTAGTCTGTGATGGATGAACCATCAGGAGCCAGAGCAGGAGCCAGAGCAGGAGCCAGAGGAGGAGCCAGAGCAGGAGCCAGAGCAGGAGCCAGAGCAGGAGCCAGAGGAGGAGCCAGAGCAGGAGCCAGAGCAGGAGCCACAGAGGGAGCGAGAGCAGGAGCCACAGAGGGAGCCAGAGCAGGAGCCACAGAGGGAGCCAGAGCAGGAGCCAAAGCAGGAGCCAGAGCAGGAGCCAGAGCAGGAGCCAGAGCAGGAGCCACAGAGCCAGCCAGAGCAGGAGCCAAAGCAGGAGCCAGAGCAGGAGCCAGAGCAGGAGCCAGAGCAGGAGCCACAGAGGGAGCCAGAGCAGGAGCCAAAGCAGGAGCCAGAGCAGGAGCCAGAGCAGGAGCCAGAGCAGGAGCTAGAGCAGGAGCCAGAGCAGGAGCCAGAGCAGGAGCCAGAGCAGGAGCCAGAGCAGGAGCCACAGAGGGAGCCAGAGCAGGAGCCAAAGCAGGAGCCAGAGCAGGAGCCAGAGCAGGAGCCAGAGCAGGAGCCACAGAGGGAGCCAGAGCAGGAGCCAAAGCAGGAGCCAGAGCAGGAGCCAGAGCAGGAGCAGAGCAGGAGCTAGAGCAGGAGCCAGAGCAGGAGCCAGAGCAGGAGCCAGAGCAGGAGCCAAAGCAGGAGCTAGAGCAGGAGCCAGAGCAGGAGCCAGAGCAGGAGCCAAAGCAGGAGCCAGAGCAGGAGCCAGAGCAGGAGCCAGAGCAGGAGCCAAAGCAGGAGCTAGAGCAGGAGCCAGAGCAGGAGCCAGAGCAGGAGCCAGAGCAGGAGCCAGAGCAGGAGCCAGAGCAGGAGCCAAAGCAGGAGCTAGAGCAGGAGCCAGAGCAGGAGCCAGAGCAGGAGCCAGAGCAGGAGCCAAAGCAGGAGCCAGAGCAGGAGCCAGAGCAGGAGCCAGAGCAGGAGCCAGAGCAGGAGCCAAAGCAGGAGCTAGAGCAGGAGCCAGAGCAGGAGCCAGAGCAGGAGCCAGAGCAGGAGCCAAAGCAGGAGCTAGAGCAGGAGCCAGAGCAGGAGCTCGAGCAGGAGCCAGAGCAGGAGCCAGAGCAGGAGCCAAAGCAGGAGCTAGAGCAGGAGCCAGAGCAGGAGCCAGAGCAGGAGCCAGAGCAGGAGCCAAAGCAGGAGCCAGAGCAGGAGCCAGAGCAGGAGCCAAAGCAGGAGCCAGAGCAGCAGCCAGAGCAGGAGCCAGAGCAGGAGCCAGAGCAGGAGCCAGAGCAGGAGCCAGAGCAGGAGCCAGAGCAGGAGCCAGAGCAGGAGCCAGAGCAGGAGCCAGAGCACGAGTAGGAGCAGAGTAGAACCCCCCCCACAGTCTGTTCACTCTGGGGTCAGGGGTCATGTATTCACTAAAAACAGCAGAAATGATGCTTATTTTAATCTGAAAGTTTAGTTTCTTAAACATGGAGTTTGTCATAAGATTATTTTACTAGTTTTAAGATGATCTAATAATGTTCCATGAGGGATGCTGCGTTCCTATTGGCCGACAGGAAGTCCATTCACTTATGTGGCGCCACCTGCAGGTAGAAGCCAGATCCTGTCAGATCTCTGAAGCTAAGCAGGACAGGGCCTGGTTAGTACTGTGATGGGAGACCTCTGGGAACGCCAGGGGCCACAGTGGGGCGGCTGCGGCTGTAAAGTGCCAGACTGTGTTTTGATTCCAGCTCAGAAGCTTCTCTCTGTGTTGTTTACGCCTCGTCCTGTCCCTCATGTCACTGGCAGCCGCTGCAGCCGCTGCAGCCGCAGCAGCCTCTGATAGTTTTACATTTAGAATCACATTCCAAACGTGTCTTTTTGCTCTCACTGCTCCTCTTCTTGTTTGTTTGTTGTTGTTGACGGAGGCCATCCATCCATGTTCTTGTGCTTTATCCATTGCCAAGTCGTGGGGGCAGCCGTCTGAGCAGACACTTCCTCACACCTCCTGCAGCTCATCTGGGGGAATCCTGAGGCGTTCATCTGAGACACCTCTGTGTCCGGGGGAGACTGTCATATTTAATCAATCAAAGACTTCAATCATGCACTGAGACAGTTAGCATGTAGCAGTTAGCATGTAGCGTGTAGCAGTTAGCATGTAGCAGTTCGCAGGTACGCCCGCAGGTGTGTGTGTGTGTGTGCGTGTGTGTGCTTGTGAGTGTGTGTGTGTATCCGTGTGTGTGTCGGTGTGTATCTGTGTGTGTGGGTGTATCTGTGTGTATCTGTGTGTGTGTGTGTGTATCTGTGTGTGTGTGTGTAGGTCACAGCTGATGCCTCTGTTCAGATGGAGCTGTTATTGATCTGTGATCGATACAGAGCTGTGTGTGAGTGCTCCACTGATCGGCTGCTTCAGCTCTCCTCTGATTGGCTGCTTCAGCTCTCCTCTGATTGGCTGCTTCAGCTCTCCTCTGATTGGCTGCTTCAGCTCTCCTCTGATCGGCTGCTTCAGCTCTCCTCTGATCGGCTGCTTCAGCTCTCCTCTGATTGGCTGCTTCAGCTCTCCTCTGATCGGCTGCTTCAGCTCTCCTCTGATTGGCTGCTTCAGCTCTCCTCTGATCGGCTGCTTCAGCTCTCCTCTGATCGGCTGCTTCAGCTCTCCTCTGATTGGCTGCTTCAGCTCTCCTCTGATCGGCTGCTTCAGCTCTCCTCTGATTGGCTGCTTCAGCTCTCCTCTGATTGGCTGCTTCAGCTCTCCTCTGATTGGCTGCTTCAGCTCTCCTCTGATTGGCTGCTTCAGCTCTCCTCTGATTGGCTGCTTCAGCTCTCCTCTGATCGGCTGCTTCAGCTCTCCTCTGATCGGCTGCTTCAGCTCTCCTCTGATTGGCTGCTTCAGCTCTCCTCTGATTGGCTGCTTCAGCTCTCCTCTGATTGGCTGCTTCAGCTCTCCTCTGATCGGCTGCTTCAGCTCTCCTCTGATTGGCTGCTTCAGCTCTCCTCTGATCGGCTGCTTCAGCTCTCCTCTGATTGGCTGCTTCAGCTCTCCTCTGATTGGCTGCTTCAGCCTCATGTGTTTCTGAAGCAGAACTTATGTTTAAATGTATTTAATGATTTTATTTTACTACGATTGGAAACATGTGACATCACAGGGCACATCTGTTGTTTTCACACTCTGTGGAACCAGCGGGTTTTAATGTTTCTTTAATGTGTTTAAAGATCAGCCAATCAAAGGCCTCATAGTATGATCACAAGACTGCTAAGCATTCTGGGTATTGGAGTTGTAGGAGGATCTCACAGTTAAAACGTCCATCCTTGCATTTTCTTCCGCTTCATCCGTTGCCTGGTCGCGGAGGCAGCAGTCTGAGCAGAGACACAGACTCCTCCAGCTCATCTGGGGGAATGCCCGAGTTAGCGATGGTCCTGATGAGTTAGCGATGGTCCTGATGAGTTAGCGATGGTCCTGATGAGTTAGCGATGGTCCTGATGAGTTAGCGATGGTCCTGATGAGTTACTGTAGGTCATCAGGAGCAGGTGATGGCTTCCTGTGGCTCAGAGAATAGACTTTAAAACAGCTCTGCTTGTTACAAGTCTCTCCATGGCCTCGCACCAAAATATATTAGTGACATGTTAGTCCCATATGAACCAGCCCGGACTCTGAGGAGCACAGGGACTGGCCTCCTGCTGGGACTCTGAGGAGCACAGGGACTGGCCTCCTGCTGGGACTCTGAGGAGCACAGGGACTGGACTCCTGCTGGGACTCTGAGGAGCACAGGGACTGGACTCCTGCTGGGACTCTGAGGAGCACAGGGACTGGACTCCTGCTGGGACTCTGAGGAGCACAGGGACTGGCCTCCTGCTGGGACTCTGAGGAGCACAGGGACTGGCCTCCTGTTAGTGCCCAGAGTCAGAACTAAACATGGGGAGGCTGCTTTTCAGATTCATGCTGCTAAAATCTGGAACAGTCTTCCTGAAGATGTGAGACAGGCCTCCTCTCTGACAATGTTTAAAACCAGGTTAAAGACAGTTCTGTTTAGCTGTGCTACAACTGAGGGATTTTATATTTTTATCTTTCTTTTTAATGTTCTGTGATTATTTATGATTTTAATGCTTTCTTGTTTTGTTCAGCACTTTGAGTTGCTTTGTAGATGAATTGTGCTATACAAATAAACTTGCCTTGCCTTAGCGATGCTTCTGATGAGATAGCAATGAAGCAGAGACTGAGGCAGAGACTGAAGCAGAGACTGAAGCAGAGACTGAAGCAGAGACTGAGGCAGAGACTGAGGCAGAGACTGAAGCAGAGACTGAGGCAGAGACTGAGGCAGAGACTGAGGCAGAGACTGAGGCAGAAACTGAAGCAGAGACTGAAGCAGAGACTGAAGCAGAGATTGAAGCAGAGACTGAAGCAGAGACTGAAGCAGAGACTGAGGCAGAGACTGAGGCAGAGACTGAAGCAGAGACTGAGGCAGAGACTGAAGCAGAGACTGAAGCAGAGACTGAGGCAGAGACTGAGGCAGAGACTGAAGCAGAGACTGAGGCAGAGACTGAAGCAGAGACTGAAGCAGAGACTGAGGCAGAGACTGAAGCAGAGACTGAAGCAGAGACTGAAGCAGAGACTGAAGCAGAGACTGAAGCAGAGACTGAAGCAGAGACTGAGGCAGAGACTGAGGCAGAGACTGAAGCAGAGACTGAGACAGAGACTGAAGCAGAGACTGAAGCAGAGGCTGAAGCAGAGACTGAAGCAGAGACTGAAGCAGAGACTGAGGCAGAGACTGAGGCAGAGACTGAAGCAGAGACTGAAGCAGAGACTGAAGCAGAGACTGAAGCAGAGACTGAAGCAGAGACTGAAGCAGAGACTGAGGCAGAGACTGAAGCAGAGACTGAGGCAGAGACTGAAGCAGAGACTGAGGCAGAGACTGAGGCAGAGACTGAGGCAGAGACTGAAGCAGAGACTGAAGCAGAGACTGAGGCAGAGACTGAAGCAGAGACTGAGACAGAGACTGAAGCAGAGACTGAAGCACAGACTGAAGCAGAGACTGAAGCAGAGACTGAAGCACAGACTGAAGCACAGACTGAAGCAGAGACTGAAGCAGAGACTGAAGCAGAGACTGAAGCAGAGACTGAAGCAGAGACTGAAGCAGAGACTGAAGCAGAGACTGAGGCAGAGACTGAGGCAGAGACTGAGGCAGAGACTGAAGCAGAGACTGAGGCAGAGACTGAAGCAGAGACTGAAGCAGAGACTGAAGAGAGACAGATGAGCAGAGACTGAGGCAGAGACTGAGGCAGAGACTGAAGCAGAGACTGAAGCAGAGACTGAAGCAGAGACTGAAGCAGAGACTGAAGCAGAGACTGAAGAGCAGAGACTGAAGCAGAGACTGAAGCAGAGACTGAAGCAGAGACTGAGGCAGAGACTGAAGCAGAGACTGAGCAGAGACTGAAGCAGAGACTGAGCAGAGACTGAAGCAGAGACTGAAGCAGAGACAGAAGCAGAGACTGAAGCAGAGACTGAGCAGAGACTGAAGCAGAGACTGAGGCAGAGACTGAAGCAGAGACTGAAGCAGAGACTGAGAGAGACTGAGAGCAGAGACTGAGCAGAGACTGAAGCAGAGACTGAGGCAGAGACTGAAGCAGAGACTGAGGCAGAGACTGAGCAGAGACTGAAGCAGAGACTGAGGCAGAGACTGAAGCAGAGACTGAGGCAGAGACTGAGCAGAGACTGAGCAGAGAC
Source organism: Knipowitschia caucasica (assembly GCA_964034765.1). Classification (NCBI taxonomy): domain Eukaryota; kingdom Metazoa; phylum Chordata; class Actinopteri; order Gobiiformes; family Gobiidae; genus Knipowitschia; species Knipowitschia caucasica. The sequence goes on from OZ035828.1 coordinate 1,774,714, forward strand.
TGAGCAGAGACTGAAGCAGAGACTGAAGCAGAGACTGAAGCAGAGACTGAAGCAGAGACTGAGCAGAGACTGAGCAGAGACTGAGCAGAGACTGAGCAGAGACTGAGCAGAGACTGAGCAGACAGGCAGAGACTGAGCGAGACTGAGCAGAGACTGAGGCAGAGACTGAGGCAGAGACTGAGCAGCAGAGACTGAAGCAGAGACTGAAGCAGAGACTGAGCAGAGACTGAAGCAGAGACTGAGCAGAGACTGAGCAGAGACTGAAGCAGAGATGAGCTGAATGGCAGAGACTGAGCAGAGACTGAAGCAGAGACTGAGCAGAGACTGAAGCAGAGACTGAAGCAGAGACTGAAGCAGAGACTGAGAGCGAGCAGAGACTGAAGCAGAGACTGAGCAGAGACTGAGCAGAGACTGAGGCAGAGACTGAGGCAGAGACTGAGCAGAGACTGAAGCAGAGACTGAAGCAGAGACTGAAGCAGAGACTGAGGCAGAGACTGAAGCAGAGACTGAAGCAGAGACTGAAGCAGAGACTGAATTAGAGACTGAAGCAGAGACTGAAGCAGAGACTGAAGCAGAGACTGAGGCAGAGACTGAGGCAGAGACTGAAGCAGAGACTGAAGCAGAGACTGAAGCAGAGACTGAGGCAGAGACTGAAGCAGAGACTGAGGCAGAGACTGAGGCAGAGACTGAAGCAGAGACTGAGGCAGAGACTGAGGCAGAGACTGAGGCAGAGACTGAAGCAGAGACTGAAGCAGAGACTGAAGCAGAGACTGAGGCAGAGACTGAAGCAGAGACTGAAGCAGAGACTGAAGCAGAGACTGAAGCAGAGACTGAATTAGAGACTGAAGCAGTGACTGAAGCAGAGACTGAGGCAGAGACTGAGGCAGAGACTGAGGCAGAGACTGAGGCAGAGACTGAAGCAGAGACTGAAGCAGAGACTGAATTAGAGACTGAAGCAGAGACTGAAGCAGAGACTGAAGCAGATACTGAGGCAGAGACTGAATTAGAGACTGAAGCAGAGACTGAGGCAGAGACTGAAGCAGAGACTGAGGCAGAGACTGAGGCAGAGACTGAGGCAGAGACTGAAGCAGAGACTGAAGGCAGAGACTAAGCAGAGACTGAAGCAGAGACTGAGGCAGAGACTGAGCAGAGACTGAGCAGAGACTGAGCAGAGACTGAAGCAGAGACTGAGCAGAGACTGAGCAGAGACTGAGCAGAGACTGAAGCGAGATGAGCAGAGACTGAGCAGAGACTGAAGCAGAGACTGAGCAGAGACTGAAGCAGAGACTGAGCAGAGACTGAGCAGAGACGAGCAGAGACTGAAGCAGACTGACTGAAGCAGAGACGAGAAGCAGAGACTGAGCAGAGACTGAAGCAGAGACTGAAGCAGAGACTGAGCAGAGACTGAGCAGAGACTGAGCAGAGACTGAGCAGAGACTGAGCAGAGACTGAGCAGAGACTGAAGCAGAGACTGAAGCAGAGACTGAGCAGAGACTGAGCAGAGACTGAGCAGAGACTGAGCAAGAGAGCGGATGAGCAGAGACTGCGAGACTGAGCAGACTGAGCAGAGACAGAGACTGAAGCAGAGACTGAGGCAGAGACTGAAGCAGAGACTGAGGCAGAGACTGAAACAGAGACTGAAGCAGAGACTGAGGCAGAGACTGAGGCCGAGACTGAAGCAGAGACTGAAGCAGAGACTGAGGCAGAGACTGAGGCAGAGACTGAGGCAGAGACTGAAGCAGAGACTGAAGCAGAGACTGAGGCAGAGACTGAGGCAGAGACTGAAGCAGAGACTGAAGCAGAGACTGAGGCAGAGACTGAGGCAGAGACTGAAGCAGAGACTTAAGCAGAGACTGAGGCAGAGGCTGAGGCAGAGACTGAGGCAGAGACTTAAGCAGAGACTGAAGCAGAGACTGAGGCAGAGACTGAGGCCGAGACTGAAGCAGAGACTGAGGCAGAGACTGAGGCAGAGACTGAAGCAGAGACTGAGGCAGAGACTTAAGCAGAGACTGAGGCCGAGACTGAAGCAGAGACTGAGGCAGAGACTGAAGCAGAGACTGAGGCAGAGACTGAAGCAGAGACTGAAGCAGAGACTGAAGCAGAGACTGAGGCAGAGACTGAAGCAGAGACTGAGGCAGAGACTGAGCAGAGACTGAGGCAGAGACTGAAGCAGAGACTGAGGCAGAGACTGAAGCAGAGACTGAAGCAGAGACTGAAGCAGAGACTGAAGCAGAGACTGAGGCAGAGACTGAAGCAGAGACTGAAGCAGAGACTGAAGCAGAGACTGAGCAGAGACTGAAGCAGAGACTGAGGCAGAGACTGAAGCAGAGACTGAAGCAGAGACTGAAGCAGAGACTGAAGCAGAGACTGAGAGCAGAGACTGAGGCAGAGACTGAAGCAGAGACTGAGGCAGAGACTGAAGCAGAGACTGAGGCAGAGACTGAAGCAGAGACTGAAGCAGAGACTGAGGCAGAGACTGAAGCAGAGACTGAAGCAGAGACTGAGGAGCAGAGACTGAGGCAGAGACTGAGGCAGAGACTGAGGCAGAGACTGAGCAGAGACTGAAGCAGAGACTGAGGCAGAGACTGAAGCAGAGACTGAGCAGAGACTGAAGCAGAGACTGAGGCAGAGACTGAAGCAGAGACTGACAGAGACTGAAGCAGAGACTGAGGCAGAGACTGAAGCAGAGACTGAAGCAGAGAATGAAGCAGAGACTGCGGCAGAGACTGAAGCAGAGACTGAAGCAGAGACTGCAGAGACTGAGCAGAGACTGAGCAGAGACTGAGGCAGAGACTGAGGCAGAGACTGAGCAGAGACTGAAGCAGAGACTGAGCAGAGACTGAAGCAGAGACTGAAGCAGAGACTGAAGCAGAGACTGAAGCAGAGACTGAAGCAGAGACTGAAGCAGAGACTGAAGCAGAGACTGAGCAGAGACTGAGGCAGAGACTGAAGCAGAGACTGAAGCAGAGACTGAAGCAGAGACTGAAGCAGAGACTGAGCAGAGACTGAAGCAGAGACTGAGATGAGCAGAGACTGAGCAGAGACTGAGCAGAGACTGAGCAGAGACTGAGGCAGAGACTGAGCAGAGACTGAAGCAGAGACTGAGCAGAGACTGAGCAGAGACTGAAGCAGAGACTGAGCAGAGACTGAGGCAGAGACTGAAGCAGAGACTGAGGCAGAGACTGAGGCAGAGACTGAGGCAGAGACTGAAGCAGAGACTGAAGCAGAGACTGAAGCAGAGACTGAGGCAGAGACTGAAGCAGAGACTGAAGCAGAGACTGAAGCAGAGACTGAATTAGAGACTGAAGCAGTGACTGAAGCAGAGACTGAGGCAGAGACTGAGGCAGAGACTGAAGCAGAGACTGAAGCAGAGACTGAAGCAGAGACTGAGGCAGAGTCTGAAGCAGAGACTGAGGCAGAGACTGAAGCAGAGACTGAAGCAGAGACTGAATTAGAGACTGAAGCAGAGACTGAAGCAGAGACTGAAGCAGATACTGAGGCAGAGACTGAATTAGAGACTGAAGCAGAGACTGAGGCAGAGACTGAAGCAGAGACTGAGGCAGAGACTGAGGCAGAGACTGAGGCAGAGACTGAAGCAGAGACTGAGGCAGAGACTTAAGCAGAGACTGAAGCAGAGACTGAGGCAGAGACTGAGGCAGAGAGACTGAGGCTGAGACTGAAGCAGACTGAAGCAGAGACTGAGGCAGAGACTGAGGCAGAGACTGAAGCAGAGACTGAAGCAGAGACTGAAGCAGAGACTGAAGCAGAGACTGAGCAGAGACTGAGCAGAGACTGAGCAGAGACTGAAGCAGAGACTGAAGCAGACTGAGACTGAAGCAGAGACTGAAGCAGAGACTGAGGCAGAGACTGAGCAGAGACTGAGCAGAGACTGAGCAGAGACTGAGCAGAGACTGAAGCAGAGACTGAGCAGAGACTGAGAGAGCAGAGACTGAAGCAGAGACTGAAGCAGAGACTGAGAGCAGAGACTGAGCAGAGACTGAAGCAGAGACTGAGCAGAGACTGAGCAGAGACTGAGGCAGAGACTGAGGCAGAGACTGAAGCAGAGACTGAGGCAGAGACTGAAGCAGAGACTGAGGAAGAGACTGAAGCAGAGACTGAGGCAGAGACTGAAGCAGAGACTGAGGCAGAGACTGAAACAGAGACTGAAGCAGAGACTGAGGCAGAGACTGAGGCCGAGACTGAAGCAGAGACTGAAGCAGAGACTGAGGCAGAGACTGAGGCCGAGACTGAAGCAGAGACTTAAGCAGAGACTGAGGCAGAGACTGAGGCAGAGACTGAAGCAGAGACTGAAGCAGAGACTGAGGCAGAGACTGAGGCAGAGACTGAGCAGAGAGACTGAGCAGAGACTGAGCAGAGACTGAGCAGAGACTGAAGCAGAGACTGAGCAGAGACTGAGCAGAGACTGAGCAGAGACTGAAGCAGAGACTGAAGCAGAGACTGAGGCAGAGACTGAGGCCGAGACTGAAGCAGAGACTAAGCAAGACTGAGGCAGAGACTGAGGCAGAGACTGAAGCAGAGACTGAAGCAGAGACTGAAGCAGAGACTGAGGCAGAGACTGAGGCAGAGACTGAAGCAGAGACTTAAGCAGAGACTGAGGCAGAGACTGAGGCAGAGACTGAAGCAGAGACTGAAGCAGAGACTGAGGCAGAGACTGAGGCAGAGACTGAAGCAGAGACTGAAGCAGAGACTGAGGCAGAGACTGAGGCAGAGACTGAAGCAGAGACTGAAGCAGAGACTGAGGCAGAGGCTGAGGCAGAGACTGAGGCAGAGAGTTAAGCAGAGACTGAAGCAGAGACTGAGGCAGAGACTGAGGCCGAGACTGAAGCAGAGACTGAGGCAGAGACTGAGGCAGAGACTGAAGCAGAGACTGAGGCAGAGACTTAAGCAGAGACTGAGGCAGAGACTGAAGCAGAGACTGGAGCAGAGACTGAGGCAGAGACTGAGGCCGAGACTGAAGCAGAGACTGAGGCAGAGACTGAGGCAGAGACTGAGGCCGGGACTGAAGCAGAGGCTGAGGCAGAGACTGTGGCAGAGACTGTGGCAGAGACTGAAGCAGAGACTGAGGCAGAGACTGAAGCAGAGACTGAGGCAGAGACTGAAGCAGAGACTGAGGAAGAGACTGAAGCAGAGACTGAGGCAGAGACTGAGGCAGAGACTGGAGCAGAGACTGAGGCAGAGACTGAAGCAGAGACTGAGGCAGAGACTGAGGCAGAGACTGAAGCAGAGACTGAGGCAGAGACTGAGGCAGAGACTGAAGCAGAGACTGAGGAAGAGACTGAAGCAGAGACTGAGGCCGGGACTGAAGCAGAGACTGAGGCAGAGACTGAGGCAGAGACTGAAGCAGAGACTGAGGCCGGGACTGAAGCAGAGACTGAGGCAGAGACTGAGGCAGAGACTTAAGCAGAGACTGAGGCAGAGACTGAAGCAGAGACTGAGGCAGAGACTGAAGCAGAGACTGAGGAAGAGACTGAAGCAGAGACTGAGGAAGAGACTGAAATAATCCCAAACATAACTTTTACACAAGTTTATTATTTGCTTTGGGTTTTTTACATTTCTTTACAGGACAATCGCCAACAGAGATTAGAAAAACAGAATAAGTCCTGAAGTCTTTCAAAACACAACACAGAATGAGGACTTTTCCTGCGTCGGGATCTAAACAAAAAGATTTGAGGTCGTTCCCGGAGAGTTCCGCATCGTCACATGGAGCTGGAACGGTCAAAATGGACGAAGATCAAAACAAGTTCAAGTCAAAATGGACGCCGCTCTGAGACGTCAGGAACAGGCTTCGTCTGACGAGTCATGGCCCAGAGTTTAAAAAATATCTACAATTATTGACAAGTAAAAGCAGATCTCCCATTGTGGGATAAATACAGCTAACTCCACCAAAGGGCAGAGAGACATTCGATTGGACGTCGCTTCAAAGACGATAGGCAATGATTTTATATCTGTTGTTTCCATGGCAACTGTGGAGGATTACAGTCTTATATTATTGAACAAATACGACGCGACATCTGTGTGCGATTTGGCTCAAGTACGAGTCCTAAAAGGTCCCCAGGTGTCCAGGAGGCGTCCCAAACTGAGCCACCTTCACTGGCTCCTTTCCACGTGGAGGAGCAGCGGCTCTACGGCGAGCTCCTCCACTGTGATACATTCCTAACATTACATTAAAGACAGTCCGTTCCCTCGGCTTAACTCAGACCAGTGAGATTTGCTGGAGGACAACAACAAACCAATGAAGAGGGGCCTCAAGGATTTGAAATATTATCGACCAATCAGAATGCTGCAGGGGTGAGAGTGGGCGGGTCTAACCAGTGCCCGTCAAAATCTTCTCTGGTAAAGCTAGAATCACTCCCTTACTTAAAGCTGGGGTACCTAACATGCAGTCTTCATCTCTTTGAAAAAACTCTTAAGTGCAAGAAAGAGCTGAGAGTCCGTCTCTTCCTGGTCCCTGGCCAGTCTCTCTGGTCCCCGGTCTGTCTCTCTCTCTTTGGTCCCCTGTCTGTCTCTCTCTCTCTCTCTCTCTCTGGTCCCCTGTCTGTCTCTCTCTCTCTCTGGTCCCCTGTCTGTCTCTCTCTCTCTCTCTCTGGTCCCCTGTCTGTCTCTCTCTCTCTCTCTCTCTGGTCCCCTGTCTGTCTCTCTCTCTCTCTCTCTGGTCCCCTGTCTGTCTCTCTCTCTCTCTCTCTCTCTGGTCCCTGGTGTCTCTCTCCAAAATACATGAAAATCAGAGATTGAAGCAAACCAGGAACTAGTGTCATGGTATTTAAAACCAACATAGACCAATGTTGTGTTATGATTTGAAAGTTACGAACCCCAGCTTTAATTTCTACTCCTGCTTGAACCCTGCTCCTTTGACAAATCTCGTTTTTAAAGACAAAAAACATAAATACGAAGTTATTTGAGCTGGAATGAAGTGAAACTGGAAACATCATGGACCTCACAGTTGCCACGGAAACAGAATGCATACATTATATAGAAAAACAATGTAAAAAAGTGGATTTCCCAGAATGTACCTGTGTCTACAGACTCAAGCCATCAACATACAAACATTCCCATAATTGCAGAGAACACAGACCGCCCCCTGGAGTGCACACAGGGAACTGCAAGTCTATTTTTCACATTAAACCTGGATAAAAAGTCAAATCAGAGCAGATTCAAACGTCTTCAAAAGTGAAAACCCTCTGGACCTGATCTGAAATAACAATCTGTGACTTTTGAGCAGAAGAAATAATTCAAGTCTCTCCACGGCCTCAAGTACATCTGAAGAGCACAGGGACCGGCCTCCTGCTGGGACTCTGAGGAGCATAGGGACCGGCCTCCTGCTGGGACTCTGAGGAGCACAGGGACCGGCCTCCTGCTGGGACTCTGAGGAGCACAGGGACCGGCCTCCTGCTGGGACTCTGAGGAGCACAGGGACCGGCCTCCTGCTGGGACTCTGAGGAGCACAGGGACTGGTGTCTTGTACTTAAATTCAGATTAAAAGCTGGTCCCCCTCTCCCTCTCTCTCTCTGGTCCCTCCCTCTCTCAGGTCCCTCTCTCTCTCTGGTCCCTCTCTCTCTCTGGTCCCTCTCTCTCTCTGGTCCCTCTCTCTGGTCCCTCTTTCTGGTCCCTCTTTCTGGTCCCTCTTTCTGGTCCCTCTTTCTGGTCCCTCTCTCTGGTCCCTCTCTCTGGTCCCTCTCTCTGGTCCCTCTCTCTGGTCCCTCTCTCTGGTCCCTCTCTCTGGTCCCTCTCTCTGGTCCCTCTCTCTGGTCCCTCTCTCTGGTCCCTCTCTCTGGTCCCTCTCTCTGGTCCCTCTCTCTGGTCCCTCTCTCTGGTCCCTCTCTCTGGTCCCTCTCTCTGGTCCCTCTCTCTGGTCCCTCTCTCTGGTCCCTCTCTCTGGTCCCTCTCTCTGGTCCCTCTCTCTGGTCTCACGGCAGAAGAGCCTCCCCCTCCTCCGCCCACAGCAGCTGGAGCACGTCGTTCTGCCGCTGCTCCCTCTGGTGGATCCTTCGCAGCCGCAGCAGGTAGAGCAGGATGGACAGCGCCACCACCAGGATGCAGACCGACAGGACGTGGTGGTTATAGACGAAGGACGAGCGCAGCCAACTGCTGCTGTTGGGACGCACTGGCTCCTGACGCAGGTCCCTGAGAGACCAGGAGGACACGCATTAGACCAGAGAGAGACCAGGAGAACACGCATTAGACCAGAGAGAGACCAGGAGGACACGCATTAGACCAGAGAGAGACCAGGAGGACACGCATTAGACCAGAGAGAGACCAGGAGAACACGCATTAGACCAGAGAGAGACCAGGAGGACACGCATTAGACCAGAGAGAGACCAGGAGGACACGCATTAGACCAAAGAGAGACCAGGAGGACACGCATTAGACCAGAGAGAGACCAGGAGAACATGCATTAGACCAGAGAGAGACCAGGAGGACACGCATTAGACCAGAGAGAGACCAGGAGGACACGCATTAGACCAGAGAGAGACCAGGAGGACACGCATTAGACCAGAGAGACCAGGAGCACACGCATTAGACCAGAGAGAGAGACCAGGAGAACATGCATTAGACCAGAGAGAGACCAGGAGGACACGCATTAGACCAGAGAGACCAGGAGCACACGCATTAGACCAGAGAGAGACCAGGAGGACACGCATTAGACCAGAGAGAGACCAGGAGGACACGCATTAGACCAGAGAGAGACCAGGAGGACACACATTAGACCAGAGAGAGACCAGGAGGACACATATTAGACCAGAGAGAGACCAGGAGAACACGCATTAGACCAGAGAGAGACCAGGAGGACACGCATTAGACCAGAGAGAGACCAGGAGGACAAGCATTAGACCAGAGAGAGACCAGGAGGACACGCATTAGACCAGAGAGAGACCAGGAGGACACGCATTAGACCAGAGAGAGACCAGGAGGACACGCATTAGACCAGAGAGAGACCAGGAGGACACGCATTAGACCAGAGAGAGACCAGGAGAACACGCATTAGACCAGAGAGACCAGGAAAACACGCATTAGACAGAGAGAGACCAGGAGGACACGCATTAGACCAGAGAGAGACCAGGAGGACACGCATTAGACCAGAGCGAGACCAGGAGGACACGCATTAGACCAGAGAGAGACCGGGAGGACACGCATTAGACCAGAGAGAGACCGGGAGGACACGCATTAGACCAGAGAGACCAGGAGCACACGCATTAGACCAGAGAGAGACCAGGAGGACACGCATTAGACCAGAGAGAGACCAGGAGGACACGCATTAGACCAGAGAGAGACCAGGAGGACACACATTAGACCAGAGAGAGACCAGGAGGACACATATTAGACCAGAGAGAGACCAGGAGAACACGCATTAGACCAGAGAGAGACCAGGAGGACACGCATTAGACCAGAGAGAGACCAGGAGGACAAGCATTAGACCAGAGAGAGACCAGGAGGACACGCATTAGACCAGAGAGAGACCAGGAGGACACGCATTAGACCAGAGAGAGACCAGGAGGACACGCATTAGACCAGAGAGAGACCAGGAGGACACGCATTAGACCAGAGAGAGACCAGGAGGACACGCATTAGACCAGAGAGAGACCAGGAGGACACGCATTAGACCAGAGAGAGACCAGGAGGACACGCATTAGACCAGAGAGAGACCAGGAGAACACGCATTAGACCAGAGAGAGACCAGGAAAACACGCATTAGACAGAGAGAGACCAGGAGGACACGCATTAGACCAGAGAGAGACCAGGAGGACACGCATTAGACCAGAGAGAGACCAGGAGGACACGCATTAGACCAGAGAGAGACCGGGAGGACACGCATTAGACCAGAGAGAGACCGGGAGGACACGCATTAGACCAGAGAGAGACCAGGAGAACACGCATTAGACCAGAGAGAGACCAGGAGGACACGCATTAGACCAGAGAGAGACCAGGAGGACACGCATTAGACCAGAGAGAGACCAGGAGGACACGCATTAGACCAGAGAGAGACCAGGAGGACACGCATTAGACCAGAGAGAGACCAGGAGGACACGCATTAGACCAGAGAGAGACCAGGAGGACACGCATTAGACCAGAGAGAGACCAGGAGAACATGCATTAGACCAGAGAGAGACCAGGAGGACACGCATTAGACCAGAGAGACCAGGAGGACACGCATTAGACCAGAGAGAGACCAGGAGGACACGCATTAGACCAGAGAGACCAGGAGGACACGCATTAGACCAGAGAGACCAGGAGGACACGCATTAGACCAGAGAGAGACCAGGAGGACACGCATTAGACCAGAGAGAGACCAGGAGGACACGCATTAGACCAGAGAGAGACCAGGAGGACACGCATTAGACCAGAGAGAGACCAGGAGGACACGCATTAGACCAGAGAGAGACCAGGAGGACACGCATTAGACCAGAGAGAGACCAGGAGGACACGCATTAGACCAGAGAGAGACCAGGAGGACACGCATTAGACCAGAGAGAGACCAGGAGGACACGCATTAGACCAGAGAGAGACCAGGAGGACACGCATTAGACCAGAGAGAGACCAGGAGGACACGCATTAGACCAGAGAGAGACCAGGAAGACACGCATTAGACCAGAGAGAGACCAGGAGGACACGCATTAGACCAGAGAGAGACCAGGAGGACACGCATTAGACCAGAGAGAGACCAGGAGGACACGCATTAGACCAGAGAGACCAGGAGGACACGCATTAGACCAGAGAGACCAGGAGGACACGCATTAGACCAGAGAGAGACCAGGAGGACACGCATTAGACCAGAGAGAGACCAGGAGGACACGCATTAGACCAGAGAGAGACCAGGAGGACACGCATTAGACCAGAGAGAGACCAGAGGAGGAAGCATTAGACCAGAGAGAGACCAGGAGGACACGCATTAGACCAGAGAGAGACCAGGAGGACACGCATTAGACCAGAGAGAGACCAGGAGGACACGCATTAGACCAGAGAGAGACCAGGAGGACACGCATTAGACCAGAGAGAGACCAGGAGACACGCATTAGACCAGAGAGAGACCAGGAGAACACGCATTAGACCAGAGAGAGACCAGGAGAACACGCATTAGACCAGAGAGAGACCAGGAGGACACGCATTAGACCAGAGAGAGACCAGGAGGACACGCATTAGACCAGAGAGAGACCAGGAGAGACCAGAGAGAGACCAGGAGGACACGCATTAGACCAGAGAGAGACCAGGAGAGACCAGAGAGGAACCAGGAGAGACCAGAGAGGAACCAGGAGAGACCAGGAGGACACGCATTAGACCAGAGAGAGACCAGGAGGACACGCATTAGACCAGAGAGAGACCAGGAGGACACGCATTAGACCAGAGAGAGACCGGGAGGACACGCATTAGACCAGAGAGAGACCGGAGGACACGCATTAGACCAGAGAGAGACCAGGAGAACACGCATTAGACCAGAGAGAGACCAGGAGGACACGCATTAGACCAGAGAGAGACCAGGAGGACACGCATTAGACCAGAGAGAGACCAGGAGGACACGCATTAGACCAGAGAGAGACCAGGAGGACACGCATTAGACCAGAGAGAGACCAGGAGGACACGCATTAGACCAGAGAGAGACCAGGAGGACACGCATTAGACCAGAGAGAGACCAGGAGGACACGCATTAGACCAGAGAGAGACCAGGAGGACACGCATTAGACCAGAGAGAGACCAGGAGGACACGCATTAGACCAGAGAGAGACCAGGAGGACACGCATTAGACCAGAGAGAGACCAGGAGGACACGCATTAGACCAGAGAGAGACCAGGAGGACACGCATTAGACCAGAGAGAGACCAGGAGGACACGCATTAGACCAGAGAGAGACCAGGAGGACACGCATTAGACCAGAGAGAGACCAGGAGGACACGCATTAGACCAAGAGACCAGAGGACACGCATTAGACCAGAGAGGACCAGGAGGACACGCATTAGACCAGAGAGAGACCAGGAGGACACGCATTAGACCAGAGAGAGACCAGGAGGACACGCATTAGACCAGAGAGAGACCAGGAGGACACGCATTAGACCAGAGAGAGACCAGGAGGACACGCATTAGACCAGAGAGAGACCAGGAGGACACGCATTAGACCAGAGAGAGACCAGGAGGACACGCATTAGACCAGAGAGAGACCAGGAGGACACGCATTAGACCAGAGAGAGACCAGGAGGACACGCATTAGACCAGAGAGAGACCAGGAGGACACGCATTAGACCAGAGAGAGACCAGGAGGACACGCATTAGACCAGAGAGAGACCAGGAGGACACGCATTAGACCAGAGAGAGACCAGGAGGACACGCATTAGACCAGAGAGAGACCAGGAGGACACGCATTAGACCAGAGAGAGACCAGGAGGACACGCATTAGACCAGAGAGAGACCAGGAGGACACGCATTAGACCAGAGAGAGACCAGGAGGACACGCATTAGACCAGAGAGACCAGGAGGACACGCATTAGACCAGAGAGAGACCAGGAGGACACGCATTAGACCAGAGAGAGACCAGGAGGACACGCATTAGACCAGAGAGAGACCAGGAGGACACGCATTAGACCAGAGAGAGACCAGGAGGACACGCATTAGACCAGAGAGAGACCAGGAGGACACGCATTAGACCAGAGAGAGACCAGGAGGACACGCATTAGACCAGAGAGAGACCAGGAGGACACGCATTAGACCAGAGAGAGACCAGGAGGACACGCATTAGACCAGGACAGGAGACACGCATTAGACCAGAGAGAGACCAGGAGGACACGCATTAGACCAGAGAGAGACCAGGAGGACACGCATTAGACCAGAGAGAGACCAGGAGAACACGCATTAGACCAGAGAGAGACCAGGAGAACACGCATTAGACCAGAGAGAGACCAGGAGGACACGCATTAGACCAAAGAGAGACCAGGAGGACACGCATTAGACCAGAGAGAGACCAGGAGAGACCAGAGAGAGACCAGGAGGACACGCATTAGACCAGAGAGAGACCAGGAGGACACGCATTAGACAGAGAGAGACCAGGAGAACACGCATTAGACCAGAGAGAGACCAGGAGAACACGCATTAGACCAGAGAGAGACCAGGAGGACACGCATTAGACCAGAGAGAGACCAGGAGGACACGCATTAGACCAGAGAGAGACCAGGAGGACACGCATTAGACCAGAGAGAGACCAGGAGGACACGCATTAGACCAGAGAGAGACCAGGAGGACACGCATTAGACCAGAGAGAGACCAGGAGGACACGCATTAGACCAGAGAGAGACCAGGAGGACACGCATTAGACCAGAGAGAGACCAGGAGGACACGCATTAGACCAGGGAGAGACCAGGAGGACACGCATTAGACCAGAGAGAGACCAGGAGGACACGCATTAGACCAGAGAGAGACCAGGAGAGACCAGAGAGAGACCAGGAGGACACGCATTAGACCAGAGAGAGACCAGCAGAGACCAGAGCGGGACCAGGAGAGACCAGGAGGACACGCATTAGACCAGAGAGAGACCAGGAGGACACGCATTAGACCAGAGAGAGACCAGGAGAGACCAGAGAGGAACCAGGAGAGACCAGGAGGACACGCATTAGACCAGAGAGAGACCAGGAGAGAGAGACCAGCGAGGGACATGAGAGAGAGAGACCAGAGAGAGAGACCAGAGAGGGACCAGGAGAGACCAGAGAGGGACCAGGAGAGACCAGAGAGAGACCAGAGAGGGACCAGGAGAACAGGCATTAGACCAGAGAGAGACCAGGAGGACACGCATTAGACCAGAGCGAGACTAGGAGAGATCAGAGAGGGACCAGAGAGAGACCAGAGAGAGAGACCAGAGAGAGAGACCAGAGTGAGAGACCAGAGTGAGAGACCAGAGAGAGGGACCAGAGAGACCAGGAGAACACGGATTAGACTAGAGAGAGACCAGGAGAGACCAGAAAGAGACCAGAGAGAGACCAGGAGAACACGGATTAGACCAGAGAGAGACCAGAGAGGGACCAGAGAGGGACCAGAGAGATACCAGAGAGAGAGACAAGAGAGACCAGGAGAACACGCATTAGACCATAGAGAGACCAGAGAGAAAGCGAGACCAGAGAGAGAGGCCACCAGCTCGAGTTCACCTGTGTGTGTATGTGTGTGCATGTGTCCGTGTGTGTGTACCTGTGTGTACCCGTGTGTGTGTCCATGTGTGTGTGTACCCGTGTGTGTGTACCTGTGTGTGTGTCCATGTGTGTGTGTACCTGAGAGGCAGGAAGCGTGTCTTGTAGAGTATGGCTCCCAGAGTCCACTGCACTTCTTTGTCTTGAACAAGCTGCGCCGTCCTGAGGCTGGAGAAGGACAGAGGGAATCGGAACCCAGTGTGGAGGACCTCCCACATCCACGCAGACTTAAAACACTGGAATCTACAACAAAGAGAAAGAGAAAGAGAGAAAGAGAGAAGGAGAGAAAGAGAGAAAGAGAGAGAGAGAGAGGGGGGTAGGGAGGGAGAGGGAGGGAGAGAGGGGAGGGAGAGAAAGTGAGACTAAAAAAACCAGTGCAAAGTGGTAGGTGTATAATATGACATTATAGATTATGTATACGCTATTTTACCTATATTAGAGCACTATTTGTTATAGTGCTATGACAACATTATCGATCCCTAAAGACAGATCAGAGAATAAGACAAAAAACACATAGTATGTGCATCTATCTTGAAAAGGAAATGGTTCATCTTAAGTGTATATGTGCGTGTGTGCGTGTGCGTATGTATGTGCGTATGTATGTATATATATATATATATATATATATATATATATATATATATATATATATATATATATATATATATATATATATATATATAATCTATCTAGCTATCTATCTATATATATGTATATATCCGTGTATATTTGTGTAAGTGCATGTGTGTGTGCAGTGACATGTGTGTGTTTCTCACTTGAGTCTGTTGAGGTCGGCCTGTTGTGAGAACAGCTTATTGTCCAGACGCTGTTTCAGAACGGACCACTGGGTGGAGCAGTAGTCCTGGACACAGAGACAGACAGAGACAGACAAGAGAGATAAAAGAGACAGACAGAAGAGAGAGAGAAGAGAGAGAGACAAAAGAGAGCGACAGGAAATAGACACAGTTTAATAACGTTACTTCTTCCCAGTACTTCCTGTCTTTGTGTACTCTCTCACCGCGGCGGCGCGGCTGAACTTGCGGCTGTCGTAGGTTCCACGTATCCGCAGCACGTCCTCCATACAGTAATAAAACTCAGAGAAACCGTAGAACTCACTGTTGCTGAAGTTTATCGGAGCCTGAACACAAACAACAACAAATCAGATCAGATTTAAAGACTGTATTCATGATTTGGCTAAAACTTTGTCTCATTAACACAAGAAATGATAATATTTTTATATTTCCCTTAAACCTACGCAGACACAAGAGAACATAAGATATTCCTTTATTCGTCCCACAGTGAGTGCACATTTCAGCAGAATACGCACAACAGTCTATATAAAACAGAACACGGTGGCTGAGTGGATAGCACTCTCGCCTCTCAGCAAGAAGGTCCTGGGTTCGAATCCCGGTCGGACCAGGGCCTTTCTGAGTGGAGTTTGCATGTTCTCCCCGTGTCTGCGTAGGTTTCCTCCGGGAACTCCGGTTTCCCCTACCACTAAAAATATGTCCAATAGTTCTAGCATGCGCCTCCTGTACTGGCGACCCCACTCCTATCTCTGTGTGGAGTGAGAGACAAATGCCCAAAAATTAACAATTGTAAACCGCTTTGAGACTCAGATCTGCAGTGAAAAGGCGGTATATAAATAAAAACTTACTTACTAACTTACTTACTAGAACAAATCAAATAAAACTCTGGAGCTATAATTGTAGATGTGTACATTGTACTTTAGCAGCAAAGAATATAAATTAATAATAAATTCTTATTTTTATTATCTCTTTTTGACTGTTGCACTGAGCCAAAGCAATTTCCAAGTCTGTGACCTCCCGTTACTTACGTTGGCAATAAAAATGATTCTGATTCTGATTCTGATTCTGATAAAAAACAATAGTAACAATATCAGCAGGTAAAGTGACTAGTGAATGACAGAAGTATCAGATGGATATGTAATAATGCAGTAATAATAAAAAGGTAAAGTGACTAGTGATTTAGAAAACTCCAAACAACATTTCCTGGAGGTAGAATCAAACCCAGGACCTTCATGCTACCCGAGGCTAACGCCGTCTGAACAAATGCCCATATAAGGATATTGGCTGCAGCTAGCATTAAGGCTAACTGTAAAGGCCGTTTTGTTTCATGTGTGTTTGGGTGGGGCCAGGTAAAGTGCAGTTCCTTTTAATGACAGTAGGGGGAACCTGTGAGTGTAATGTGGAAGCTGACCTGGGTTTAAGCCCAACAGTTTTTTCACCATGCTATTTTGTAGAAAATTGCATTGGATGTGGAATGGAAACTGTCTGTTTGGAAATATGAACCTTGTGCCTCATAAGAATCTGCAATTCTCCGTTATCCCTTAAAGGAGCAGTGTGTACAAATCTGGCCAAAAGTGGTACTGCAGCCTCTCCCACTCTCCCTGACTCAGGTTGCCAGATATGCAGACGAATCCAGCTGGGACCATAACAGCTGAATAGACAAAAGTTTAGTCAACAACAAATCTATAACCAACACCTTTTTCACAAAGACAGAAATCCTGGTTTTATTCCTTGTTTTGTTGTTAATGATTTGAGAATCATGACGGGACCTTTTTAAGTTCTGCGCCACATGGTACTTTACCAGTGACATTAGCTTTACACGGTAAGTTCTGGCGCCCGGATCACAGACTTTCTGATTGGTGAAACGGTGGAGGGCGGGACATCAAAATGAAAACAATAACAATATTTAGAGGCTGGAAAAGTCATTTAGAAATTCAAATATCTCTGAACTACTGTTATCAGTTAAAGAAGGATTGGGGAATATCATGTTTATCATTATGATAGATTAGGGCCCTTTAATAATGACAGATTAGGGCCTTTTAATGATGACAGATTAGGGCCCTTTAAGGATGACAGATTAGGGCCCTTTAATGATGACAGATTAGGGACCTTTAATGATGACAGATTAGGGCCCTTTAATGATGACAGATTAGGGCCCTTTAATGACGACAGATTAGGGCCCTTTAATGATGACAGATTAGGGCCCTTTAATGATGACAGATTAGGGCCCTTTAATGACGACAGATTAGGGCCCTTTAATGACGACAGATCAGGGCCCTTTAATGATGACAGATTAGGGCCCTTTAATGGTGACTTGACATGAAAATCTTACATATTGCTACTATAAGTCTGGACGTTCCATCTGTTTATGTTTTCAAAAGCACACATCAAGCTAAAGCTAAAGCCCGGGCTGCTCCCAGTGGCTGTGGTGATGTCACACTGACCCGGTAGACTCCTCCCAGTGACATTGTGCCGTTGTGCAACCCCAGGAAGGGCCGCACCGCCTCCTGACAACGGCTCCAGTGTCCCAGGCCGCGCAGGTGCAGGGTTCGATTTCCGCGCAGCACAGAGTCCGACAGCCCCAGAGGCAAACAGGGGTCAGGGAGGGGCCGGTCCGGGGACTGGCCCAGGGTCTGGTCCAAGGTCCGGTCCAGGGACTGAGCACTGGGGAAGAAGAGGAGTAGTGTTTGTGGAGAAGCAAGCTCACAGTAAAGGTTTTATGGATTAAAAAATGATTTAAAGCGGGTTCAAACTGGATTGCTTAAAAGAATGTAAAAACACATCATGTAGAGAGTAGTGCGAGAAAGGTGTAGGGTCAGAGAGTGTTTGAGTTTGTGTCTCTGTCTCTCTCTGTGTGTCTTTCTCCGCCCGTCTCTCTCTCTGTTCGTTCGTCCGTCCGTCTCTCTGTCCGTCTCTCTCAGTCTGTGTCTCTCTCTCTCTCCCTCTCTCCCTCCCTCTCTCTCTCTGTCTCTCTCTCAGTCTGTCTTTCTCCCACTCTGTCTCTCTCAGTCTGTGTCTCTCTCTCTCTCCCTCTCTGTCTCTCTCGCAGTCTGTCTTTCTCCCACTCTGTCTCTCTCTGTCCGTCTCTCTCAGTCTGTGTCTCTCTCTCTCTCCCTCTCTGTCTCTCTCTCAGTCTGTCTTTCTCCCACTGTCTCTCTCTGTCCGTCTCTTACCCTCTGTCTCTCTCTCAGTCTGTCCCTGTTGGTCTCTCTCGGTCAGTCCGTCCGTCTCTCACACTCCGTCTCTCTCTCCCTGTCTGTTTTACACCACATGATATAGAATTGCGTTGTTCAAAATCATCTTGTTTCTGTGTTGATCGGATGAGGAGCTTTTTCTTCATCCAACCCATAGGCGCTGCTAGTTAGGAGAAGGTGATACCTGGAGGAGGAGGTGCTGTAGGTACCTGGAGGAGGAGGTGGAGGAGGTGTTGAGGAGCTGGTCTTCGTATCTCTGTCGGGCCATGTTTCCTCCAAAGCCTAAGAATGTGGTGACGTAGACTCTGTAGACGTGCTCCGTGTGCTCCACGTCACAGCCCAGGTTAAACTCCGCCATCACACTCTTCCCCACCTCCTCCTGAGAGAGAGAGACAGAGAGAGAGAGAGACAGAGAGACACACATAGAGCAAGAGAGAGAGAAAGAGACACACACAGCGAGAGAGAGAGACACACAGAGCAAGAGAGACAGAGAGACACACACAGCGAGAGAGAGAGAAAGAGACACACACACAGCGCGAGAGAAAAAGAGAAACACACAGCAAGAGAGAGACACAGCGAGAGAGAGAGACACACAGAGCAAGAGAGACAGAGAGACACACACAGCGAGAGAGACAGAGAGACACACAGAGCAAGAGAGACAGAGAGACACACAGAGCAAGAGAGACAGAGAGACACACACAGCGAGAGAGACAGAGAGACACACAGAGCAAGAGAGACAGAGTGACACACACAGCGAGAGAGACAGAGAGACACACAGAGCAAGAGAGACAGAGAGACACACAGAGCAAGAGAGACAGAGAGACACACAGAGCAAGAGAGACAGAGAGACACACACAGCGAGAGAGACAGAGAGACACACAGAGCAAGAGAGACAGAGAGACACACAGAGCAAGAGAGACAGAGAGACACACAGAGCAAGAGAGACAACTGCAACTCACCCAACCAGATAGACACAACGCCCCAATGGAACCAATAACTGCTGAAAGAGGCAGACTGACCTGAAGCTCAAATCAGCTACAATGGCACAGATGAGAGAGACAAGCGGTTGTGTGAAGTACCACGTAAGGATCTCATAAGAAAACAGTGAATGCAGCCGTGAGGGCAATACCTACCACCACAAATCACTGAACCAATGAGCTGAACTAACACTTCAGCAGCAGTGATCCTAAATGCTTGGCTAAAAAAGAGCAACCAGGGAAGCCATGGACAATACCCACCATGAAAAGATGGTATGGAGGCTGAGATCAAGGTGGCTCGAGAGAAGAGAGTCAATTAACAGAGAGCCCATAAAGGTGCAATGAAAAGATCCAGTACCCAGAAAATGTACAGCCAGATAACCATACAGAAGCACTCGAAACTGCCAACAAATTCTCCAGACTGGCCAGCCGCCTACAGAGGTACACTAAAGAGATTATGAAGCCAGAGGTGAACAGGCAGTTCGCAACACAACCTGCGAAGGTGTACGCTCAGTGGCATGGTAACAACAGGGTAACAACAGGGAAGCAACAGGGGAGCAGACCCACCGAGCTGGAAACTGAACATTTCTGGAAGAACATATGGGAGAAGGATGCGCACATACAGAGCAGGGCACCAATGGCTGGTGTCCCTGAATAGAGGAGCACATCCACCATCCCAGAACAGAACTCAAGTTTACCAACACAGAAGGCAGACATCCGGGAAAGAGTCCAGGTATGGAAAAACTGACAGCACCTAGCCCTGATATGGACCATGCCTACTGGCTTAAGGAACACTCACAACACTCCAGAGCGGCTCGCACACAAATGGAACCAGCTGCTGAGAGTTGGGTCTCAACCAGAATGCTAACCGAAGGGCGAACGGTCCCTGATCATAAGCAGTCCCCTCCAACTACCGCGGCCAATAACTTGTCTCTCCACAAACATGGAACTCTGTACAGTATCTTGCGGCTAAATAAGTGGGCATATGGAACAATTCATGAGCACAGCACAGAAGGCATTGGTAGGGACTCCAGATTGAGCCAACACCAGCTCCTGTAGAGACATCCAAGAGTAGCCAAAACACCACTCCTGGTTGACAGAACAGAAATGTAGCAGGATGGTGAATCCAGAGACAAGTAGTCCACCAGAAGGATCTCACTCCCAAATCGGCAACTCGATATCCAAGGGAACAATAGCAAACTTTAGGACAGTTTACAAGTAATCTCGTTTATAACCACAGGCAAATGGCAACCTCGAACAGACCTGGCAACTAGAAAGCGGCAACTGGCCAATACCTACCAGCGAGTAAGGCAGGTCTAAAGAAGCCGGCTCAAATGGCAAGCACAAGGCTCGGGCAATTAACAGCTACGCCTGCCAGAGAACATATACACTGCAGGAATAATCAGGCCAAAGGATGAGATTCAGACCAAACGATGTTAAAACACGAAAGTGCCTTACCATGCAAGCGGGTTACATCCCCAATCCAGCACCCTAGACTAGTACGTAAGCCGTAAAGAAGGAGGCCGAGGACTAGTGAGAAGTGAGAGCCACTGTCCAGGACGCAACATCCAAACTCCATAACAACATCATGGGAAGGCCAAAACGGATGACGTACTCAGTGAATGTCTCAGGCAGTAGGCGAGATGAGGATGTGCTGGAGGATAGCCCATCATGTGGAGAACAAGCCCCTAACACGGCAAGTACCACCGGAGCATAAACAGAAGTGGCTGATCCGTCAAGAAGCCTACCAATTGGCAAGAAAGGCTGGACTACAGGACAGCACATAGGCACTCATCATGGCTGCACAGGAACAGGCACTCGAGCACCAGAGCGATAGTAGGCCCAGAATACCACACCAGACAAGACACCCAAGGTGTCGTTGTGCAAAGAGGCACTTGAGACACTCCAACACAAAAAAAGCAGGGTGCACAGATGCAGGCTGGGAAGAGCTACATGGAACGCCAAAAACCAAGTGGCCGCAAAAGAGACAGAACCATCTGTGCAGAGTATGGCTGGAAACCCCAAGGTCTAAGTGGAAACTCCCTCCACAGGTGGTGGAAAATGAGCAAAGAACCTGTGAGGACTTCCAGATACAGACCGACCGAAAGGTATGAACCAACCCGACATCGTGGTGGTGGACAAAGGGCAGAGGACAGCCGTGGTGTGGACAAAGGGCAGAGGACAGCCGTGGTGTACAAAGGGCAGAGGACCAGCCGTGGTGTAGACAAAGTCATAGGACAAGCCGGGTGTGGACAAAGGGCAGAGGACAAGCCGTGGTGGTGGACAAGGCAGAGGACAGCCGTAGTTGGTGGACCAAAGGGCAGAGGACAGCCGTTGTGGTTGACAAAGGGCAGAGACAGCCGTGTGTTGGACAAAGGGCAGAGGATAGCCCGGTGGTGGACAAAGGGCAGAGGACAGCCATGGTGTGGACACAGGGCAGAGGACAGCTGGTGGTGGACAAAGGGTAGAGGGACAGCCGTGGTGGTGGACAAAGGTTAGAAGGACAAGGCCTGGTGGTGGACAAAGGGCAGAGACGAGCCGTGGTGGTGGACAAAGGGCAGAGACAGTCCGTTGAGGTGTGGACGAGGCAATTCCAAGGCGAAGTAATAAGTAAGTAATATTTATTTATATATACCGCCTTTCACTACAATCTGAGTCCTCAAAGCGGTTACAATTGTTAATTTTGGGCATTATGTACTCTCACTCACACAGAGATTGTAGGGCCAGTACAGGAGGCACATGCCAGAACTAATGACAATATATTTAGTGGTAGGGAAACCGGAGTACCCGGAGGACACCTACGCAGACATGGGGAAACAAGCAAAACTCCAACTCAAGAAAGGCCCTGGTCCCGACCGGGTACGAACCCATGACCTTCTTAGCTGAGAGGCGAGAGAGCTATCCCACTCAGCCACCGGCGCCCGCTACGCTTGAAAACGGACAAGAAGGAAGCTATGTGCCTATACAGGGGAATGGGACGATAGTTCACCATCTTCAATGCGGATGTCTGGTTAACGCTGGTATAAGGCCAGCGTATACTCACCACCCTCTTTTGTACCCAGGAAAATGCAATTGAAACTTGAGAAGCGGGTCCTGGCGGCAAACTGCATCTACATCTTTTTCACCCCACAGCTGTACCTCCATACGTGAAGTGGTAAAACAAGCAAAATCCCAGCAGAAGGAGCGGAAACGCATCCATTTCACCGCCGCCATCTTTTCCGGAAAAAGAACAGAAAATCTTGAGAAATACCAATGTCTCCAGAGAGGAGCTGTATAGGGCCTGTGAAGGGTAAAGGTGACAGTAGTTGGCCCGTGGTGATCGGTGCACTCGGGGCAGTGACCCCGAAGCTAGAAGAGGATACGTATGATGTGGATCCCTGGAACAACCTCGACATCTGGGTCCAGAAAAGTGCAGTGCAAGGAACAGCAAAGATACTGCCAGAACCCACAGCTCCCAGGCCTCTGGTAGAGGACCCGAGCTTAGAGAGGGATAACCGCCCCGCGGAGGGCCAAAATTAAATGGACAGTTTTATATGTATGTATAGAATGTGGGGTATTCAGGCCATCCTCACATGAACCAACTGTACCAGTCCACGATCACTGAGGCCATGTTGAACTGGTTTCCTGGCCCCGGGAACATGTAATCCTCCGGATGTACCAGTTCGGAAGTGTCGGCCGAGAAGTCACAGGTACTCGCCCACTCTCATCCTCGAGAAGCCAGAAAAACATGCCTCAAAACCCGATACGACAAAAGAATTTTCATCTGAAAACATGAGATATGGTGTTACCCAGCGATATGAAAGAGGACAACGCACAAGAAAAACAGCAGAGGCCTAAAAAACATGTCAGTTACATATAAAGATTAGAAACGATAGGAGAGAGTGAAGGGTCAGAAGAGAGTTGGGTCTAGGCTTGTGTGTGTGTACATTGGAAATATCTTAATAACATAAAACATTTTATTTATATGGCACCTCGAGGTCGCATTAAAACAAAAGGGTACACAGTTAAAAGAAAAACAGTGTTGAGTGATATTGTTTTTTCACACGCAAAAAAACCATGTCTATAATTTTTGCTACTACAGACTACTACATGCAAAACAAAAACAACTAAAATCACTATTTACCTTATTAAAAATACCCACCGTCACTGTTGGTCTAGTCCTGGAAGAGCGCCTGTTTTTAATAAAGCACAAATATAATACTGGAAAAAGATCTTAAAAATATGAAGAATAACAATAGTAATGATTTAATCAATCATTATTATTATGATGATTATTATTATAATTATTATTATCATTATCATTATTATTAATATTGTTTATTATAGCCTTGTTTGGACAGGGTTGGACAGTGTCATTCCTCCACTCCATACACAGTGGTGATAAAATACTGGTGTGATGGGGTTGCCATTGGTGCATGAACGACGGAGACTTATCTGTCACATTTCTGAAAAAAGATTTGTCTGTCTTTAGGCTTAACCCTACAACAAACGCCATCGCTGGACTCCAGGACACTTTCTATAACAGCCACTTTTACTTTTTAATGCATATTGGTTTATTGATTGATATAGAATCTTGGGACCACTGATGACTGGTCTGGCCGTTGTGTCCTTGGGCAAGCACTTAACCCCACTCATGCCTGAACCCTGCTGAAAGATCAAGGCCCCTGGTGACTCCAGCACCCTGCAGAGGATCAGTGAGGGGGCTGGGCTCTGTGGACTGGGTGCAGCTCTGACTGCCACCCGCCCCCCCCGACCCAGAAATGGATTACAGGTGAAGAAAATGAAGGATAATATCTTGTGGTTCTGAGAATCTGGCACCCCATCTTTAACTTAATCTGCTTTGTCCGATAGAAAACTGTTTGAATTTTTTTTTGAACGACATAAAAACTTCCATTAGGCAAAAACATATATCTAAAAACGTTAACATGTTAAACAAAAACAAAGAAGTAAATTAGAACCTTTTGGAGTCCATTCAGCTCCCGCCCTCCCACAGACAACTTGAAATATATTTGAATCCTAAAAACACACAATTAAAGAGTCATATTTATAATTCTTGTATAAGTTATACTTGTATCCTTCTTACCTGGAGGATAGGCCGAGTTACACTGCAAATAAAACCACATTTTTATATTTTAACGATCATGATAGATCCTTGGGTCATTATTTTAATCTTTTATGTTTTACATTTGAGTAGTTTTATCTCCCAGATAAGAGCCGCTGCTAAGTTTTCCATAGCAACGCAACTGTTTAGTTAGCAGGAGTTAGGGGGGGGGGGGGGGGGGGGGGGGGGGGGGGGGGGGGGGGGGGGGGGGGGGGGGGGGGGGGGGGGGCATTTAACCTTTCATCTGTTTTTTTCAAGTTAAATTCACCAGTATTCAGCACTTAGTAAAAGAGATGACAAACCAAACAAAACAAAACATGTCAGCGGGTAATTAACTCATATTACATCGGTTTAAATGGAGCAGTGAAAAATGGCGGCTCCAGAGTGTAATAAAATTCCCTAATCAAAAAAGAATTTCAAAGAGTATAATAGTATAGTTACTATAGTCTAGTATAAGTGATGTTTAGTAATGTGTAGTTAGTATGAGGGAATGTTAGTAAGTGAAGTGTATTGTAGTATAGTTAGTATAAGAATAGTATAGTGTAGTGTAGTGTAGTATAGTAGTGTATGTAGTAAAGTGTAGTAATGTAAGTATAGTAAAGAGAGTATAGTGTAAGTATAGTATAGTAAGAGTAAAGTAGAAGTATAGTTTAGTATAAGTATAGTATAGTAAAGTAGAGTATAGTTCTAGTATAGTATAGTGTAGAAAAGTGGTAGTGT
This sequence comes from Knipowitschia caucasica, assembly GCA_964034765.1. Lineage (NCBI taxonomy): Eukaryota > Metazoa > Chordata > Actinopteri > Gobiiformes > Gobiidae > Knipowitschia > Knipowitschia caucasica. Next base: position 1,799,691 of record OZ035828.1, read on the forward strand.
ATGTAGTATAGTGTTGTAATATAGGTATAGTATATGTATGTGTAGTGTATAATAAGTGTAGTCTAGTCTAGTATGTATAGTAACGTAATTGTAGTGTAGTAAATAGTATAGGTATAGTAAAGTAGAGTAATAGTGTAGTATAGTATAGTATACGTAAAGTAGAGTATATGTCGTATAGTATCAAGTATAGTCTAGTGTAGTGTATTGTAGTATAGTATAGTGTATATAGTATAGTATAGTGAAGTATAGTATAGTAATAGTATAGTATAGTATAGTAAAAGTAGAGTAATAGTGTAATCTAGTTTAGAATAGTAAAGGTAGCAGTATAGTGTAGTATAGTATAGTATAGTAAAAGTGTAGTTATAGTATAGTATAGTACAGTGTTGTAAAGTATACGTATAGTATAGTGTAGTGTAGTATAGTATAGTACAGTGTTAGTAAAAGTATATTATGTAAGTGTAGTGAGTAACTATACTATACTACACTATAACTTAACTAAACTACACTACACTATACAAACTAATACTACACTGTACTATACTATACTAACACTACACTATACTATACACTATACTATAACTACACTGTACTATACTATACTATACTAACACTATACAATACTATAACTATACTACAACTATACTCTACTTTACTATACAAACAATACTAAACTATACTCTACATATACTATACTATACTATCCTATACTATAACTATACAACACAATACTATACTAACTACACTAACTAACTACACTACCCTACACTAGACTATACTATACTATACTACACTATACTCTACTTTACAATACCTATACTATACAACACTATACTCTAACTTAACAATACATCACTATATCTACACTACTACTATACTATACTAACTATAACTAGACTAACTACAACTATACTACACTAACACTAAACTATACTATACTATACTATACAACAACTATCTATCTTTCTCAAATTACATTTGTTTTTCGGCTCAGTTAAACATGTGGTGGAGGAGGAAGTGGAACAAACCCAGCTCTAAAACACACAGTTTTTTGTTATTTATCCTCCTCACCGTCACATGCGTCTCCCTGGGCGTTGGCATGGTAACCACGGCTGCAGGTGATGCTCTTCCTCTGACAGTGGAACGATCCCACGGTGTTGATGCAGCTGGAGCCGGGAGCACACGGTCCTGTCCCGGCGTCTGTCCCAGCGCTGCACTCGTTAATATCTGCACAATAACAGTAATTAACATGATGAATGCTGACCATGCAACTTTCTTTTGTTGATATGTTTCAGTCCAGCTTCAGACCCCACCACAGACTGAGAATGCTCTCATCAAGGTAACAACAAACGATATCCACACACTGACACTGGCAAAGTCTCATTCCTAATCTTATTAGATCTGAGTCACAGAGACTGGACGACTGGGTGGTCCTCACAGAGACTACAGGACTGGGTGGTCCTCACAGAGACTACAGGACTGGGTGGTCCTCACAGAGACTAGAGGACTGGGTGGTCCTCACAGAGACTACAGGACTGGGTGGTCCTCACAGAGACTAGAGGACTGGGTGGTCCTTACAGAGACTAGAGGACTGGGTGGTCCTCACAGAGACTAGAGGACTGGGTGGTCCTTACAGAGACTAGAGGACTGGGTGGTCCTCACAGAGACTACAGGACTGGGTGGTCCTCACAGAGACTAGAGGACTGGGTGGTCCTTACAGAGACTAGAGGACTGGGTGGTCCTCACAGAGACTACAGGACTGGGTGGTCCTCTTACAGAGACTAGAGGACTGGGTTGGAGTCGCTGGCTCCGCCCTAAGTTGGTTTAGGTCTTACCTTGAAGACAGGAAGTACTTTGTGGAGATTGGAAACTGTGTCTCAGATCATATGGCCCTGACCTGTGGAGTCCCACAGGGGTCGATCCTGGGACCTCTTCTGTTCAATCTCTACATGCTGCCGTTAGGTCAGTTAATACGCAGAAACAAAGTGTCCTATCATAACTATGCAGACGACACTCAGATCTATGTCTCACTGACTGCAGGAGAACATGGACCAGTGGACTCACTCCTTCACTGTATCCAACAGATCAGTGAGTGGATGCAAAACAACTTCCTTCAGCTAAACGCAGACAAAACTGAAATGATTGTCTTTGGTCCCCAGAAACAAAGAGAGAGCGTCATCTGTCACCTACAGTCTCTCTCCCTAAAACCTTCAAACAAGGTCAGAAAATGTAATACCTCATTTTAAACCCAGGGAGGATGTGCTCAGTGTGAGACTCACCGATGCAGTTTCCGTGAGCGTCTTGTGTGAACCCAGAGACACACTTGTGTTTGGGGCGACAGCGGAAGGATCCGGGGGTGTTCTCACACACAGAGGCCCCTCTGCAGGTGTGTGTGTGAGACTCACACTCATCAATGTCTGAAACACACATCAGTCAATACACAGCATCACTATGAGCTGCTTCTACAGTTACACTGCAAAACATTTTACAACATGAGGTGAATCTGAAACAACCTGAACGGGACAAAGACATTTAGTCTGATTTCTAGAACTGTTTCTTTGTTTCCTCATTCCAAAGAAGACACTTCTGTATCTGTTTAAAACAAGATCATTTTGTTTGGTCCCATTGGAGAATCTAGTTTTAAGGCACAGTCAGAATGTGCTCATGTTAAGACACATTTAGTCAAATTTGAGCATCACTGTTTGCAGTAACGACAACAACAAGACGTTTTGATGATACAAATCTGGAACAATCTTCCTGAATATGTGAGACAGGCCTCTTCTCTGATGATGTTTAGAACCAGGTTAAACACAGTAGCTGTGAAAACCTCAATGATTAACCAAATCATTGAGGGACCAACCAGAATCACCAATACATCTGAAACACTCATTGACCTAATTCTTACTAATAGGCCGGATCGGATCAAGAAGAGCTACAATTTAACAACTGGATTATCAGATCATAACATGATACTGTTTATAAGGAAAGTTAAAACTAAAATAAATGCATTGTCTAATATGAAACGAGAACAGCTAAAAATTCCTAAAAAACAGTTACCTTTGCTTGAACAAACAATTAGGGAAACTGACTGGTCACAGTATGTTCAGGAAGATAGTCTAGAAAGTAGCTGCAGTGTCTTTATGAATCGACTTAAAACAATTATAAATGGCTTCAGGAAGAAAATCACATGCAAACGAGGAAAGGGAAATAATCTGCCCTGGATAAATGGAGATATTTGGACTCTTATGAAACAAAGGGATCATGCTCTCAAAATGGCTCTTAAAAGTAAGAAAGATAATGATAGGCGATTGTTTACGTCTCTAAGAAATAAAGTCACAAAACTGATAAGAAATACAAAAGCTTCCTTTTTCATCAATGTTATAAATAATTCAAAGGGGAATGCAAAGGAAATATGGCAGAATTTAAACAAATTAACAGGAAAAAATGCTAAAGAAAATAAACCAATAAAATTGAAAATAGAGGAAACTGTCTATGAGGATGCAAGTGTAGTTGCCAATGCTCTTAATAATCATTTTGTTGCATCCATACAAAAATTGACAACTCATAACCAATCTAATTTTAAAGTCGAACCTCTAAAAATTGATGCTCCCGTATTGACATTCACAGAAGTAACTCAGTCAAAGATAGAAACAATCATCTCATCTATTAAGTCCTCAAGGGCAAAGGATATCTATGATATTGATACCTTGTTTTTAAAATCAAATAAGGTAACATTAATCCCATCCTTATGTAAATTAATAAACTGGTCAATCACTGAAGGATTATTTCCCACTGCCTGGAAAACCGCTGTAATCACACCCATCTTTAAATCAGGGGATCACACAAATATAAACAATTATAGACCAATAAGCATTCTCCCGACATTATCAAAAGTATTGGAAAAATGTGTCTCAGAGCAAATCATTTCTCATTTAAATCATTCACCATTTAAGTTGCATCAAATGCAATTTGGATTTCGTAAATTTAATTCTACCGATACTGCAAACATTTATCTTACAGAGAATATCAAATCAAAATTGGATAGAGGGGGTATAGTTGGGGCCAGCTACCTCGACTTAAGAAAAGCCTTTGATACTGTCAACTCAGACATATTAATTGCTAAATTATCTAAATTTAACTTTTCACCTAAGGTGCTACAATGGGTGGCATCATACTTAAAAGACAGGAAACAGTGCGTCAGGGTTAATAACGAAACATCTGAAGTAATGTATAACTCTATAGGTGTGCCCCAGGGCTCAACCCTTGGCCCTTTACTCTTCAGTTTATTTATCAATGATTTACCTGATGTATGTTCTGAAGCATCATGTCAGTTATATGCTGACGACACCATCATTTATGTTCACGCAAAAACGAAACAGCTGGCGGCAGAGAAGCTGTCATCTGTAATGGTGTCAGTCTGTGACTGGTTAAAAAATTCAAAATTACACTTAAATACTGATAAAACTATGTGTATGTTCTTCTCTAAGTCGGCAACTAAAGAGAGCGATCCAATAGTTTTGGTGAATGGGCAAGCACTACAAGTGGTGCAAGAGTACAAGTATTTAGGTGTCACCATGGATTCTCAATTATCATTTAAAAAACATGTTAAGAAATTGAGGAACAAAATTAAATTCAATTTAGTGAATTTTAAACACATTAGAAATAACTTAACAACTGATGTTTCAAAATTATACCTAAACGCCACAATTCTCTCGCATATTAATTACTGTATGACGAGTTGGTCTCAGGCCAACAAGACTACACTGTTGCCCATAGAAAGACTTTATAAGCAGACAGTAAAAACATTAGACAAAAAGAATAATTCATATCACCACTGTAAAGTTTTTACCAAACATAATTTCTTAAAGTGGGATCAGTTGATAATGTACTCTGATGTAATTATGGTCTATAAAACCCTAAATGGACTTGCACCGCCTCCATTACAGGAGTTTATACAGCTGAATGTAAATAAAAACACGCGCTCATCAAGCAGAGGAGACTGTAGAATCCCATTTAGAAAGACTTCATTTGGACAATCTGCCTACTCAGTACGCGCAGCACATTCCTGGAACTTGATTCCAACAGAATTGAGGAACCTGACCTCATTTCACATTTTTAGGAACTCTGTGAAGAAGTGGCTTTTGGACAATCAGACATGTGAACACAACATGGACTAAAGTCACCAAACACTGATACATGTCTTGCTGTGTGGAAGATTATGGTGTTGTGTGTATTGTCCCTTTCTGATTTTTTAGTTGAACAAATTCTTATATATTCCTTGCATTTTTAACTATATGTTGTATTCTTCTTTCACTGTCTTTTTATGCCTCTGTGATGGTGTTTCTGCTGTATGTTTGTGCCTGTTGTATGTCCTATACTACCTATCTTGACATCAACCTGCCATGGGACTACGGATGAAAATTAGCCTATATGGCTAACTCCGGCGCATTTACATGTTGAAAAAACACATGTTGATTAATGTGCACTGTCCCAATTCAAATAAAGAATTAAAAAAAAAAAAACAAAAAAAAAAAAAAAAACAACTGAGGGGTTTCATTGTTTTATATTTATTTATGATTTACTGTGATTGATTTGTTCAGCACTTTGTGTTGCCTCGTGTATGAACAGTGCTATACAAATAAACTTGCCTTACATTATAAGTCCAAGTCTGTGTCACATCTGTCTGAGCTTTCCTACGTTTGCTTCTTTTAGAACTTTGTGCAATTCAAACAATCTTTCCTGTAAAAATAAAAAACAGGTTTTTTTATTTTTGAATATTAAATGTAAATGTGTTAACTCTGAATGAACACATTATTTAGACCAGACTCATGTCTGCAGAACGTTAGGATTTCACTCTGACTCATATTTGAGCAATTTCTGACTTATTTTCCCCACTGGGTGCAGTGTAGTGCTTGAGTCGTCCAGCAGGGGGCACTGTGGCGCAGGCTGTGAACAGTATTGGGCCATCAGTCCTTCTTCCTGTCAAAATGAGGAGCAGAGAATCCACTGCATCCAACTCCGCAATTAACTCTGAAAACGTGTAATTTGACAGCTATTGAATCTGGGACGGATGGAGGGTTATTGGAAAACTTGTCTTGCCACTTTTTTTCTCGCCAATTTCTCAGAGTTCATATCTGGTCTTTTGAGATAAATGGCGCTGCGTCCCGGGCGCCGCGTCCCGGGCGCCGCGTCCCGGCCGCCATGCTCCCGGGCGCCGCGCTCGCCTTGAAGGGTTGATTTGTCGTATCCAAAGAATTACTGTATATTGCTTTTTCCACATTGTTGAAGATAATTGTGACTTTCTCTGTCATTACAGTCATCACAGACTCACTCTGACTCTGGGTCTGGGTCTGACTCTGAGTCTGGGCCTGGCTCTGGCTCTGGGCCTGGCTCTGGCTCTGGGCCTGGGCCTGGCTCTGGCTTTGGGCCTGGGTCTGGCTTTGACTCTGGGCCTGGCTCTGACTCTGGGCCTGGCTCTGGCTCTGACTCTGGGCCTGGCTCTGACTCTGGGCCTGGCTCTGGCTCTGACTCTGGGCCTGGCTCTGACTCTGGGCCTGGCTCTGGCTCTGACTCTGGGCCTGGCTCTGGCTCTGACTCTGGGCCTGGCTCTGGCTCTGGGTCTGGGCCTGGCTCTGGCTCTGACTCTGGGTCTGGGTCTGACTCTGGGCCTGGCTCTGACTCTGGGTCTGGGTCTGACTCTGGGTCTGGGTCTGACTCTGGGTCTGGGTCTGACTCTGGGTCTGACTCTGGGTCTGACTCTGGGTCTGGGTCTGACTCTGGGTCTGACTCTGAGTCTGGGTCTGACTCTGGGTCTGGGCCTGGGTCTGACTCTGGGCCTGGGTCTGACTCTGGGCCTGGGTCTGACTCTGGGCCTGGCTCTGCCTCTGAGTCTGGGTCTGGCTCTGGGTCTGACTCTGGGCCTGGCTCTGACTCTGGGCCTGGGTCTGACTCTGGGCCTGGGTCTGACTCTGGGTCTGACTCTGGGTCTGGGTCTGACTCTGGGTCTGACTCTGGGTCTGGGTCTGACTCTGGGTCTGACTCTGGGTCTGACTCTGGGCCTGGGTCTGGGTCTGACTCTGGGCCTGGGTCTGACTCTGGGCCTGGGTCTGGCTCTGACTCTGAGTCTGGGTCTGACTCTGGGTCTGACTCTGGGCCTGGGTCTGACTCTGAGTCTGGGTCTGAGTCTGGGTCTGACTCTGAGTCTGGGTCTGACTCTGAGTCTGGGTCTGACTCTGAGTCTGGGTCTGACTCTGGGTCTGACTCTGAGTCTGGGTCTGACTCTGAGTCTGGGTCTGACTCTGAGTCTGGGTCTGACTCTGAGTCTGGGTCTGACTCTGAGTCTGGCTCTGACTCTGGGCCTGGGTCTGGCTCTGACTCTGAGTCTGGGTCTGACTCTGAGTCTGGGTCTGACTCTGAGTCTGGGTCTGACTCTGAGTCTGGGTCTGACTCTGGGCCTGGGTCTGACTCTGGGTCTGACTCTGGGCCTGGCTCTGGCTCTGACTCTGAGTCTGGGTCTGACTCTGACTCTGAGTCTGGGTCTGACTCTGACTCTGGGTCTGACTCTGGGCCTGGGTCTGACTCTGAGTCTGGGTCTGACTCTGACTCTGAGTCTGGGTCTGACTCTGACTCTGGGTCTGACTCTGGGCCTGGGTCTGACTCTGGGCCTGGGTCTGACTCTGGGCCTGGGTCTGACTCTGAGTCGGTCTGACTCTGACTCTGAGTCTGGTCTGACTCTGACTCTGGGTCTGACTCTGGGCCTGGGTCTGACTCTGGGCCTGGCTCTGACTCTGAGTCTGGGTCTGACTCTGACTCTGGGTCTGACTCTGGCTCTGGGTCTGACTCTGGCTCTGGGTCTGACTCTCTGGGTCTGACTCTGGGCCTGGGTCTGACTCTGGGCCTGGGTCTGACTCTGGGCCTGGGTCTGACTCTGGGCCTGGGTCTGACTCTGGGCCTGGGTCTGGCTCTGACTCTGGGTCTGGGTCTGACTCTGGGTCTGGGTCTGACTCTGAGTCTGGGTCTGACTCTGAGTCTGGGTCTGACTCTGAGTCTGGGTCTGACTCTGAGTCTGGGTCTGGGTCTGACTCTGAGTCTGGGTCTGAGTCTGGGTCTGACTCTGGGCCTGGGTCTGACTCTGACGCTGAGTCTGGGTCTGAGTCTGGGTCTGAGTCTGGGTCTGACTCTGAGTCTGGGTCTGACTCTGAGTCTGGGTCTGACTCTGAGTCTGGGTCTGACTCTGGGCCTGGGTCTGACTCTGGGTCTGACTCTGGGTCTGACTCTGGGCTCTGACTCTGAGTCTGGGTCTGACTCTGGGTCTGACTCTGAGTCTGGGTCTGACTCTGGGTCTGACTCTGAGTCTGGCTCTGGCTCTGAGTCTGGGTCTGACTCTGAGTCTGGCTCTGGCTCTGAGTCTGGGTCTGACTCTGAGTCTGGGTCTGACTCTGGGCCTGACTCTGAGTCTGGGTCTGACTCTGGGTCTGACTCTGAGTCTGGGTCTGACTCTGGGCCTGACTCTGAGTCTGGGTCTGACTCTGGGTCTGACTCTGCGTCTGGGTCTGACTCTGGGCCTGACTCTGAGTCTGGGTCTGACTCTGAGTCTGGGTCTGACTCTGAGTCTGGGTCTGACTCTGAGTCTGGGTCTGACTCTGAGTCTGGGTCTGCTCTGAGTCTGGGTCTGACTCTGAGTCTGGGTCTGACTCTGAGTCTGGGTCTGACTCTGAGTCTGGGTCTGACTCTGGCTGAAGCAGAGGCTCATAAAGAAGTCTCCAGAACAAATGACAGTTATTTTACTGATGTTGTGTTAAAATATCACAGATTGATGTTGGAAGCAGCCAATCAGATCGCAGCATGTGGAGTCCCTCCCACAGAGGTCTCTGCACCGAGACTGTCTCTGAGTCTGGGTCTGGGTCTGACTCTGCACCGAGACTGTCTCTGAGTCTGGGTCTGGGTCTGACTCTGCACCGGGACTGTCTCTGAGTCTGGGTCTGGGTCTGACTCTGCACCGGGACTGTCTCTGAGTCTGGGTCTGGGTCTGAGTCTGGGTCTGGGTCTGACTCTGCACCGGGACTGTCTCTGAGTCTGGGTCTGGGTCTGACTCTGCACCGGGACTGTCTCTGAGTCCTGTTTATGTTTCACTTTAAACTGGAGGAAAATAAAGATAACATTTAAGACAAAAGACGGTTGAGTAAAGTTGTTTTAATCTGAGTAAAGTTGTTTTAATCTGAGTAAAGTTGTTTTAATCTGAGTAAAGTTGTTTTAATCTGAGTAAAGTTGTTTTAATCTGAGTAAAGTTGTTTTAATCTGAGTAAAGTTGTGCCAATGGAGTGGCAGACTGGGGTGGTGGTCCCTCTCTACAAGAAGGGGGACCGGAGGGTGTGTTCCAATTATCGTGGGATCACACTCCTCAGCCTCCCTGGTAAGGTCTACTCCAAGGTACTGGAGAGGAGGCTACGGCCGATGGTCGAATCTCGGATTCAGGAGGAGCAGTGTGGTTTTCGTCCCGGTCGCGGAACACTGGACCAACTCTATACTCTCCATCGGATACTCGAGGGTTCATGGGAGTTCGCCCAACCTGTCCACATGTGCTTTGTGGATTTGGAGAAGGCGTTCGACTGTGTTCCCCGGGGTGTCCTTTGGGGGGTTCTCCGGGAGTACGGGGTCGGGGTCCTCTGCTGAGGGCCATCCGATCCCTGTATGACCGGAGCCAGAGCTGTGTTCGCATTGCCGGCAGTAAGTCAGACCTGTTCCCGGTGAATGTTGGCCTCCGACAGGGCTGCCCTTTGTCACCGGTTCTGTTCACTGTATTTATGGACAGAATTCTCTAGGCGCAGCCAGGGGTCGGAGGGGGTCCGGTTCGGAGACCACAGGATTTCATCTCTGCTGTTTGCGGACGATGTTGTCCTGTTGGCTCCAACGAACCAGGACCTGCAGCATGCACTGGGACGGTTTGCAGCCGAGTGTGAAGCGGCTGGGATGAGAATCGGCACCTCCAAATCTGAGGCCATGGTGCTCGACCGGAAAAAGGTGCCTTGCTCTCTACAGGTGGGTGGAGAGGTCCTTCCTCAAGTGGAGGAGTTCAAGTATCTCGGGGTCTTGTTCACGAGTGAGGGAAGAATGGAGCGTGAGATTGACAGGCGGATCGGTGCAGCGTGCGCAGTGATGCGGTCGCTGTATCGGACCGTTGTGGTAAAGAGGGAGCAGCGTCTGCAGTCAGAGCTGTATCGGACCGTTGTGGTAAAGAGGGAGCTGAGCCGAAAGGCAAAGCTCTCAATTTACCGGTCAATCTTCGTTCCCTCCCTCACCTATGGTCATGAGCTTTGGGTAATGACCGAAAGAACGAGATCGCGGATACAAGCGGTCGAAATGAGCTTCCTCCGCAGAGTGGCTGGGCGCTCCCTTAGAGATAGGGTGGGGAGCTCAGTCACACGGGAGGAGCTCGGAGTAGAGCCACTGCTTCTCCACGTCGAGAGGAACCAGTTGAGGTGGCTCGGGCATCTGTTCCGGATGCCTCCTGGACGCATCCCTGGGGAGGTGTTCCGGGCACGTCCCACCGGGAGGAGGCCCCGGGGAAGACCCAGGACACGCTGGAGGGACTATGTCTCTCAGCTGGCCTGGGAACGCCTTGGGGTCCCCCCGGACGAGCTGGAGGAGGTGTGTGTGGATAGGGAAGTCTGGGCGTCTCTGCTTAGACTGCTGCCCCCGCGACCCGACAACGGATAAAGCGGAAGAAAATGGATGGATGGATGGTAAAGTTGTTTTAATCTGAGTTTTGTTGGTTTTAATCTGAGTAAAGTTGTTTTAATCTGAGTAAAGTTGTTTTAATCTGAGTTTTGTTGGTTTTAAAGGTGAGGTCTGTAGAAACGGTCTCTGAGGCTCCTGCGCCACAACAAGGCTTTGTTTATGGTCAAATATTGTTTTTTATCAGAAATGAAGTTATTGACCCAATTCAAGCCCTTTTTGTGAGAATAAATATGTAATAATTCCAGACAATAACCTGAGAATACGTTCAGGTGCGAAGAAGAGGTTATAAACTGTTTAAGAAAGACACCTTTAAAAACATAATCCTGTTTGTCAGAACAGCCCTGTTGTCGAGAAGTTGTGTGTTTGTTCAGTTGTGTGTTTGTTCAGTTGTGTGTTTGTGCAGTTGTGTGTTTGTGCAGTTGTGTGTTCGTGAAGTTGTGTGTTTGTGCAGTTGTGTGTTCGTGAAGTTGTGTGTTCGTGAAGTTGTGTGTTTCTGCATTTGTTTGTTTGTGCATTTGTGTGTTTGTGAAGTTGTGTGTTTGTGCAGTTGTGTGTTTGTGCAGTTGTGTGTTTGTGCAGTTGTGTGTTTGTGCAGTTGTGTGTTTGTTCAGTTGTGATTGTGCAGTTGTGTGTTTGTTCAGTTGTGTGTTTGTTCAGTTGTGTGTTTGTGCAGTTGTGTGTTTGTGCAGTTGTGTGTTTGTTCAGTTGTGTGTTTGTGCAGTTGTGTGTTTGTGCAGTTGTGTGTTTGTTCAGTTGTGTGTTTGTTCAGTTGTGTGTTTGTGCAGTTGTGTGTTCGTGAAGTTGTGTGTTTGTGCATTTGTTTGTTTGTGCATTTGTGTGTTTGTGAAGTTGTGTGTTTGTGCAGTTGTGTGTTTGTGCAGCTGTGTGTTCGTGAAGTTGTGTGTTCGTGAAGTTGTGTGTTTGTGCATTTGTTTGTTTGTGCATTTGTGTGTTTGTGAAGTTGTGTGTTTGTGCAGTTGTGTGTTTGTGCAGTTGTGTGTTTGTGCAGTTGTGTGTTCGTGAAGTTGTGTGTTCGTGAAGTTGTGTGTTTGTGCATTTTTTTGTTTGTGCATTTGTGTGTTTGTGAAGTTGTGTGTTTGTGCATTTGTTTGTTTGTGCATTTGTGTGTTTGTGAAGTTGTGTGTTTGTGCAGTTGTGTGTTTGTGCAGTTGTGTGTTTGTGAAGTTGTGTGTTTGTGTAGTTGTGAGTTTGTGTAGTTGTGTGTTTGTTCAGTTGTGTGTTTGTGCAGTTGTGTGTTTGTTCAGTTGTGTTCGTGACGTTGTGTGTTTGTTCAGTTGTGTGTTTGTTCAGTTGTGTGTTTGTGAAGTTGTGTGTTTGTTCAGTTGTGATTGTGCAGTTGTGTGTTTGTTCAGTTGTGTGTTTGTGAAGTTGTGTGTTTGTTCAGTTGTGTGTTTGTGCAGTTGTGTGTTTGTGCAGTTGTGTGTTTGTGAAGTTGTGTGTTTGTGCAGTTGTGTGTTTGTTCAGTTGTGTGTTTGTGCAGTTGTGTGTTTGTGCAGTTGTGTGTTTGTTCAGTTGTGTGTTTGTGCAGTTATTTGTTTGTTCAGTTGTGTGTTTGTGAAGTTGTGTGTTTGTGAAGTTGTGTGTTTGTTCAGTTGTGTGTTTGTGAAGTTGTGTGTTTGTTCAGTTGTGTTTGTGCAGTTGTGTGTTTGTTCAGTTGTGTGTTTGTGCAGTTGTGTGTTTGTTCAGTTGTGTGTTTGTGCAGTTGTGTGTTTGTGCAGTTGTGTGTTTGTTCAGTTGTGTGTTTGTGAAGTTGTGTGTTTGTGCAGTTGTGTGTTTGTGCAGTTGTGTGTTTGTGCAGTTGTGTGTTTGTGCAGTTGTGTGTTTGTGCAGTTGTGTGTTTGTTCAGTTGTGTGTTTGTGCAGTTGTGTGTTTGTGCAGTTGTGTGTTTGTTCAGTTGTGTGTTTGTGCAGTTATTTGTTTGTTCAGTTGTGTGTTTGTGAAGTTGTGTGTTTGTGAAGTTGTGTGTTTGTTCAGTTGTGTGTTTGTGAAGTTGTGTGTTTGTTCAGTTGTGTTTGTGCAGTTGTGTGTTTGTTCAGTTGTGTGTTTGTGCAGTTGTGTGTTTGTGCAGTTGTGTGTTCGTGAAGTTGTGTGTTTGTGCATTTGTGTGTTTGTGAAGTTGTGTGTTTGTGCAGTTGTGTGTTTGTGCAGTTGTGTGTTCGTGAAGTTGTGTGTTCGTGAAGTTGTGTGTTTGTGCATTTGTTTGTTTGTGCATTTGTGTGTTTGTGAAGTTGTGTGTTTGTGCAGTTGTGTGTTTGTGCAGTTGTGTGTTTGTGCAGTTGTGTGTTCGTGAAGTTGTGTGTTCGTGAAGTTGTGTGTTTCTGCATTTGTTTGTTTGTGCATTTGTGTGTTTGTGAAGTTGTGTGTTTGTGCAGTTGTGTGTTTGTGCAGTTGTGTGTTTGTGAAGTTGTGTGTTTGTGTAGTTGTGAGTTTGTTCAGTTGTGTGTTGTGCAGTTGTGTGTTTGTGCAGTTGTGTGTTTGTTCAGTTGTGTGTTTGTGCAGTTGTGTGTTTGTGAAGTTGTGTGTTCGTGACGTTGTGTGTTTGTTCAGTTGTGTGTTTGTGAAGTTGTGTGTTTGTTCAGTTGTGTGTTTGTGCAGTTGTGTGTTTGTGCATTTGTGTGTTTGTGAAGTTGTGTGTTTGTGCAGTTGTGTGTTTGTGCAGTTGTGTGTTTGTGTAGTTGTGAGTTTGTGTAGTTGTGTGTTTGTTCAGTTGTGTGTTTGTGCAGTTGTGTGTTTGTGAAGTTGTGTGTTCGTGACGTTGTGTGTTTGTTCAGTTGTGTGTTTGTTCAGTTGTGTGTTTGTGAAGTTGTGTGTTTGTTCAGTTGTGTGTTTGTGAAGTTGTGTGTTTGTGAAGTTGTGTGTTTGTTCAGTTGTGTGTTTGTGCAGTTGTGTGTTTGTTCAGTTGTGTGTTTGTGAAGTTGTGTGTTTGTTCAGTTGTGTTTGTGCAGTTGTGTGTTTGTTCAGTTTTGTGTTTGTGAAGTTGTGTGTTTGTTCAGTTGTGTGTTTGTGCAGTCGTGTGTTTGTGCAGTTGTGTGTTTGTGCAGTTGTGTGTTTGTTCAGTTGTGTGTTTGTGCAGTTGTGTGTTTGTGCAGTTGTGTGTTTGTGCAGTTGTGTGTTTGTTCAGTTGTGTGTTTGTGCAGTTGTGTGTTTGTTCAGTTGTGTGTTTGTGAAGTTGTGTGTTTGTTCAGTTGTGATTGTGCAGTTGTGTGTTTGTTCAGTTGTGTGTTTGTGAAGTTGTGTGTTTGTTCAGTTGTGTGTTTGTGCAGTTGTGTGTTTGTGCAGTTTTGTGTTTGTGCAGTTGTGTGTTTGTGCAGTTGTGTGTTTGTTCAGTTGTGTGTTTGTGCAGTTGTGTGTTTGTGCAGTTGTGTGTTTGTTCAGTTGTGTGTTTGTGCAGTTATTTGTTTGTTCAGTTGTTTGTTTGTGAAGTTGTGTGTTTGTTCAGTTGTGTCTTTGTGCAGTTGTGTGTTTGTTCAGTTGTGTGTTTGTTCAATTGTGTGTTTGTTCAGTTGTGTGTTTGTGAAGTTGTGTGTTTGTGCAGTTATGTGTTTGTGAAGTTGTGTGTTTGTTCAGTTGTGTGTTTGTGAAGTTGTGTGTTTGTTCAGTTGTTGCGGTGACATCATGAGTTCATCCTCACCCTCGCAGCGCCCCCTGTGGAGCTGGTGTCCCGGGCCACAGCTCAGACTCCGCTCACACACGAAGGATCCCAGAGTGTTTCTGCACATCTGCCCTGGTCCACATCTGTGAGAGGCCCCCGAGCACTCATCCACATCTGCAACAGACCACCTTAAACAGTAAACATCTGCAACAGACCACCTTAAACACTCTACACATCTGCAACAGACCACCTTAAACAGTAAACATCTGCAACAGACCACCTTAAACAGTAAACATCTGCAACAGACCACCTTAAGCGCTCTACACATCTGCAACAGACCACCTTAAATAGTAAACATCTGCAACAGACTACCTTAAGCACTCTACATCTGCAACAGACCACCTTAAACACTCTACACATCTGCAACAGACCACCTTAAACACTCTACACATCTGCAACAGACCACCTTCAACAGTAAACATCTGCAACAGACCACCTTAAACACTCTACACATCTGCAACAGACCACCTTAAACAGTAAACATCTGCAACAGACCACCTTAAGCACTCTACACATCTGCAACAGACCACCTTAAACAGTAAACATCTGCAACAGACTACCTTAAGCACTCTACATCTGCAACAGACCACCTTAAACACTCTACACATCTGCAACAGACCACCTTAAACACTCTACACATCTGCAACAGACCACCTTAAGCACTCTACACATCTGCAACAGACCACCTTAAACACTCTACACATCTGCAACAGACCACCTTAAACACTCTACACATCTGCAACAGACCACCTTAAACACTCTACACATCTGCAACAGACCACCTTAAACACTCTACACATCTGCAACAGACCACCTTAAACACTCTACACATCTGCAACAGACCACCTTAAACACTCTACACATCTGCAACAGACCACCTTAAACGTCCTTTCCAACAGTAGCTCAGTTGGTAAAGCGTTGGCCTTAGAGTCTTAAGGGTTTAATTCCCCCACGAGACCTTCTCCACCTACCCCCACAGTCTGCTGTTGTTGTGTCCTTGAGCATAACAGCTCTGATCAAAGCTTCTGCTCACTTTGCTCTGCAGTGTCCAGAGGAAGGAGGTCCCTGAGGACCAGAGGATGGAGGTCCCTGAGGACAAGAGGAAAGAGGTCCCTGAGGACAAGAGGAAGGAGGTCCCTGAGGACAAGAGGAAGGAGGTCCCTGAGGACAAGAGGAAGGAGGTCCCTGAGGACAAGAGAAAGGAGATCCCTGAGGACCAGAGGAATGAGGTCCCTGAGGACCAGAGAAAGGAGGTCCCTGAGGTCCAGAGGGAGGAGGTCCCTGAGGTCCAGAGGAAGGAGGTCCCTGAGGTCCAGAGGAAGAAGGTCTCTGAGGACCAGAGAAAGGAGGTCCCTGAGGTCCAGAGGAAGAAGGTCTCTGAGGACCAGAGAAAGGAGGTCCCTGAGGTCCAGAGGAAGAAGGTCTCTGAGGACCAGAGAAAGGAGGTCCCTGAGGTCCAGAGGAAGGAGGTCCCTGAGGACCAGCTCTGACACTTTAGACTTCAGAGCTTAGACCTCATCAGAATCAGAATCATTTTTATTGCCGTAAGTAACAGGAGGTCACAGACTTGGAAACAGCTTTGGCTCAGTGCAACAGTCAGAAAGAGATAATAAAATAAAATAAAAAGAATAAAAAAACACTTCTAAGGAATAAAAATAGAGTTACAATTACATACAGTGCACATGGTGCACACCATGTAAGGTGACTTTATAAAGGGCAGTAAAGTGACTTTATAAAGGGCAGTAGGGGACTTCTAGAGGGCGGGGAGGTTAAGAAGTGTTCAAGTGTTGGTGGTGCTTTCAGACGCCAACGCTGAAACACTGAAGCCCCGCCCACCAGACGTGCATTCTCTAGTTTTCAGACGCAGAGGACTTCACACCAGATTGTCCTGACTCGAGCCGGAAGTACCAGAAGTAGCCGGCTCTGATGCTAACAGAGCTATGCTAGCGGCTTCTTGTGTACAGATCTTCTCCAATATGCAGCTTTGCAGCGTGTCTTTGAACAGAGACTTTCCACGGGCTTTATATAACAGCAGTATGTGTTCACGGAGGTGACTTTATATAACAGCAGTATGTGTTCACGGAGGTGACTCTATATAACAGCAGTATGTGTTCACGGAGGTGACTTTATAGAACAGCAGTATGTGTTCACGGAGGTGACTTTATATAACAGCAGTATGTGTTCACGGAGGTGACTTTATAGAACAGCAGTATGTGTTCACGGAGGTGACTTTATATAACAGCAGTATGTGTTCACGGAGGTGACTTTATATAACAGCAGTATGTGTTCACGGAGGTGACTTTATATAACAGCAGTATGTGTTCACGGAGGTGACTTTATATAACAGCAGTATGTGTTCACGGTGACTTTATATAACAGCAGTATGTGTTCATGGAGGTGACTTTATATAACAGTAGTATGTGTTCACGGAGGTGACTTTATATAACAGCAGTATGTGTTCACGGAGGTGACTTTATATAACAGCAGTATGTGTTCACGGAGGTGACTTTATATAACAGCAGTATGTGTTCACGGAGGTGACTTTATATAACAGCAGTATGTGTTCACGGAGGTGACTTTATATAACAGCAGTATGTGTTCACGGAGGTGACTTTATATAACAGCAGTATGTGTTCACAGAGGTGACTTTATATAACAGCAGTATGTGTTCACGGAGGTGACTTTATATAACAGCAGTATGTGTTCACGGTGACTTTATATAACAGCAGTATGTGTTCACGGAGGTGACTTTATATAACAGCAGTATGTGTTCACGGAGGTGACTTTATATAACAGCAGTATGTGTTCACGGAGGTGACTTTATATAACAGCAGTATGTGTTCATGGAGGTGACTTTATATAACAGCAGTATGTGTTCACGGTGACTTTATATAACAGTAATATGTGTTCATGGAGGTGACTTTATATAACAGCAGTATGTGTTCACGGAGGTGACTTTATATAACAGCAGTATGTGTTCACGGTGACTTTATATAACAGCAGTATGTGTTCACGGAGGTGACTTTATATAACAGCAGTATGTGTTCACGGAGGTGACTTTATATAACAGCAGTATGTGTTCACGGAGGTGACTTTATATAACAGCAGTATGTGTTCACGGTGACTTTATATAACAGCAGTATGTGTTCACGGAGGTGACTTTATATAACAGCAGTATGTGTTCACGGTGACTTTATATAACAGCAGTATGTGTTCACGGTGACTTTATATAACAGCAGTATGTGTTCACAGAGGTGACTTTATATAACAGCAGTATGTGTTCACGGTGACTTTATATAACAGCAGTATGTGTTCACGGTGACTTTATATAACAGCAGTATGTGTTCACGGAGGTGACAATGTCCCCCATTGTCAACCCTGGTTTGGTCCTGGTTTAGTCCTGGTTTAGTCCATTTTTTTATTTATTTTTTCTTTATCTAACACCATGTGATACAGATTCCATAAAAAACATAAATTACTATGTACAACATAGTAGTGCAGAATATATTGGTGGAGGAGGGAAGGGGGAGTGGGGGGGGGGGGGGGGGGGGGCATTTTTAAGGCATCCAGAGCATGAAACGAAGAAAAACAAAACACTAAATAAAAAAAAAAAATAACAGGCAAGTACTGTCGTGGAAATATGTAGGTGCTAATGTGTAAGTGTGGGTGTTAATGTGTTTGAATGTTTGTGTATATGTATAAATGTGTGACCATATGTGTCTGAAGAAGAAATAGAAAAAATAGAAAAACAGAGCAATAACAGTGAATAAAACGGAGAAAAACAAGAAAAACAAAAACAAATGAGTGCTGCCACTTGCTGTCTCCACAGATCCCAGTAACGTATTTTGGCTGTTTATGTGACAATATATTTATTTGCTCATTTTGTATTATTATTATTATTTGTATTTTTTCATTTATTTATTTTTTGTGCGCGTCTAGTGCATTAAAAACATGCACCAGATACGCACAGAACATGCTGTTGCTGGAGGGGTCTCCTCCAGCAACAGCAGGGCCACTTCCTTGTTTAATCTTGTGTGTATTGTATGTGTGTGTTGAGCGTGGCTTATGTTATGCATTAAAAATCCAGGGTTCTGTGGGAGGTCTGCGCTCCAGGGGAGTCACCTCTAGAGCGCATGCCTCCCCTCCTGAAGGGCCTGATCTAGTAGGTGTGAGTCTGTTGTTGGTTTTTATCATTTTTTCATTTTTTCAGTTTTGGTTTGGTAAAAAGGGCTTTGGTTACTGTGGTGACAGGGTTAGCAGCATAATACTAATGGTGTTAGGATTCTGTGTGTGTGTGTGTGTTGTGTGTTGTGTGTTGTGTGTTGTGTGTGGTGTGTGGTGTGTGGTGTGTGGTGTGTGTGTGTGCGTGTGTGCGTGTGCGTGCCAGTGGATAGTGGGGGGGCTTCCAAACACTAGTGATTAGTATTCGGTGATATTGAGGTATTTGATGAAGGGTGACCAAGTTTCCGTGAAGGACAGTACGTTATCATCCTGAGATGATGGGTGATGTGTGTGTGTGTGTGTGTGTGTGTGTGTGTGTGTGGTGATGTGTGGTGACGTGATGAGTGAGGGAGTTGATCCAGCGGTTGATGCTTATTGAGTTTTTGGTTTTCCAGTTTAGTAAGATTATCCTCTTGGCGATAGCTAGAGATGTCAGAAGGCATTTTGTGTATCTGGTATGGGGCTGGTAGAGGTGGCGCTCAATAGACACAGAGATGGGGAGAGCGGGACTCTTCAGCTCAGGATGTCAGAGAGTTTTAGAGTGACTGTGCCAAAAGGATTGCTTTAGTCCTGGTTTAGTCCTGGTTTAGTCCTGGTTTAGTCCTGGTGTAGCTCCTGTTTTGGCTGTTTACGAGTATGTTCAGTCTGCTCGCTCAGTCCGCTAATGTCCCCGTGACCACTTTGCTGCTCTCTGATTGGTTGTCGCACGATCGTCCCAAGGAAAGGATGAGCAGAATCCATCTCCTGTGGGCGTTGATTTTTCGCTCCTGCTCCTCCCTTTTCACTTTCCCGCCAAGTCCATGCGTCTCTACTGAACAGTCCGTGCGTCTCTACTGAACAGTCCGTGCGTCTCTACTGAACAGTCCGTGCGTCTCTACTGAACAGTCCGTGCGTCTCTACTGAACAGTCCGTGCGTCTCTACTGAACAGTCCGTGCGTCTCTACTGAACAGTCCGTGCGTCTCTACTGAACAGTCCGTGCGTCTCTACTGAGCAGTCCGTGCGTCTCTACTGAGCAGTCCGTGCCTCTCTACTGAACAGTCCGTGCGTCTCTACTGAACAGTCCGTGCGTCTCTACTGAACAGTCCGTGCGTCTCTACTGAACAGTCCGTGCGTCTCTACTGAGCAGTCCGTGCGTCTCTACAGAACAGTCCGTGCGTCTCTACAGAACAGTCCGTGCGTCTCTACTGAACAGTCCGTGCGTCTCTACTGAGCAGTCCGTGCGTCTCTACTGAACAGTCCGTGCGTCTCTACTGAACAGTCCGTGCGTCTCTACAGAGCAGTCCGTGTGTCTTTACTGAGCAGTCCGTGCGTCTCTACAGTCCGTGCGTCTCTACAGAACAGTCCGTGCGTCTCTACAGAACAGTCCGTGCGTCTCTACAGAGCAGTCCGTGCGTCTCTACAGAACAGTCCGTGCGTCTCTACAGAACAGTCCGTGCGTCTCTACAGAGCAGTCCGTGTGTCTCTACTGAGCAGTCCGTGCGTCTCTACTGAACAGTCCGTGCGTCTCTACAGAGCAGTCCGTGCGTCTCTACAGAACAGTCCGTGCGTCTCTAGAGAGCAGTCCGTGCGTCTCTAGAGAGCAGTCCGTGCGTCTCTACTGAACAGTCCGTGCGTCTCTACTGAACAGTCCGTGCGTCTCTACTGAACAGTCCGTGCGTCTCTACAGAACAGTCCGTGCGTCTCTACTGAACAGTCCGTGCGTCTCTACTGAACAGTCCGTGCGTCTCTACTGAACAGTCCGTGCGTCTCTACAGAACAGTCCGTGCGTCTCTACAGAACAGTCCGTGCGTCTCTACAGAACAGTCCGTGCGTCTCTACTGAGCAGTCCGTGCGTCTCTACTGAACAGTCCGTGTGTCTCTACTGAACAGTCCGTGCGTCTCTACTGAACAGTCCGTGCGTCTCTACAGAGCAGTCCGTGCGTCTCTATTGAACAGTCCGTGCGTCTCTATTGAACAGTCCGTGCGTCTCTACAGAACAGTCCGTGCGTCTCTATTGAACAGTCCGTGCGTCTCTACAGAACAGTCCGTGCGTCTCTATTGAACAGTCCGTGCGTCTCTATTGAACAGTCCGTGCGTCTCTATTGAACAGTCCGTGCGTCTCTACTGAACAGTCCGTGCGTCTCTACAGAGCAGTCCGTGCGTCTCTATTGAACAGTCCGTGCGTCTCTATTGAACAGTCCGTGCGTCTCTACTGAACAGTCCGTGCGTCTCTACTGAACAGTCCGTGCGTCTCTACTGAACAGTCCGTGCGTCTCTACTGAACAGTCCGTGCGTCTCTACTGAACAGTCCGTGCGTCTCTACTGAACAGTCCGTGCGTCTCTACTGAACAGTCCGTGTGTCTCTACTGAACAGTCCGTGCGTCTCTACAGAGCAGTCCGTGCGTCTCTACTGAACAGTCCGTGCGTCTCTACTGAACAGTCCGTGTGTCTCTACTGAACAGTCCGTGTGTCTCTACTGAACAGTCCGTGCGTCTCTACTGAACAGTCCGTGCGTCTCTACAGAGCAGTCCGTGTGTTTTGTCGCTCGAACGCTCGTCACCGTAGAGTTTGCATTGAAAGCAGACGCAGCATGATCCGGTCTGAACGCGGCATAAGCCTCACTTTTAAAGAGGAAAGGAACTGTTTTAATAATGTGTTCAATAACACAATAACATGGATAAATGGTGCAAGGGCCTGGTTAGTGCTGTGATGGGAGACCTCTGAAGCTAAGCAGGGCAGGGCCTGGTTAGTACTGTGATGGGAGACCTCTGAACAGCAGGTGCTACAGTGGGGCGGCTGCGGCTGTAAAGTGCCAAACTGTGGTTGTGTCCTTAGGCAAGACACTTCCCCCACATTAGAATGGGTCTGGTGTGTGTGTGAATGGTTGGTGGTGGTGGGAGGGGCCGATGGCACAGACTGGTCAGTGTGCCCCAGGGCAGCTGTGGCTACAGCTGTAGTCTGTGTTTGGAGAGAATGTTTCTGAGAGTCCTTACAAGCGCTGAATAAAACTGATCCATTATTATTATTATTATCAGGCTCTAATAAACCGTGATCGTAAAATGCTTTTCCACATCTTCAACTTTATTGTTTACGTTGTGCAATTGATTTGCCATAGATTCCAGTCTAACTACGACACACACATGTGTTTACACATTTATATAATTGGACGTGTTCGGGGCCACTTCCACCTGTTCCCTGGTCCAGGGGCCACAGACTCTGCAGACTGTGGAGGACTCTTTTTCACATTTAACCTGAAACAACTTGACTTTCAACGACAGAACCTGAAGATATCCAAGGCCTCCTCAGGTTCCTGTGTTCTACTTAGATTCTTTATTCTATATTTTATTTTCTTATAAACCCAATCGGAGGAACTTGAGGAAATTATTCTTTTATCAACAAAGGAACTTTTTGGTTGTCTTGTGTGTTTATGTCATTGCATCAGTGTGTGGTCATGGTGTGTGTTTATGTCATGGTGTGTGTTTATGTCATGGTTGTGTGTTGTTGTGTTCCTATCATGTGTGTGTTGTTGTGTTCCTATCATGTGTGTGTTGTTGTGTTCCAGAGCAGATCTATCAGCTTGGACCAGCAGTAGTTTTGTGATTCCCATGACTAACTTCCATCATCTGCTGCTGGTCAAACGTGCAGATTATGTTTGTGTTTCAGTCCAGAGCTCTGGGATCTGAGTCCGACAGAGGAGGCTGATTTGTGACAGAGGAGGCTGATTTATTGCACTGGCGCAGGTTTTGCACCAGTGGAAATCTTATCGAGCGTAAAGCAGAGAGTGGACAGTAATGTTTCTGTATCGGCTTCATCTGTGGGAGTCTGGGCTCAGATCAAGGCTCAAACAGAGACTGTTTATACACAATGCTAACAATGCTAACGATGCTAACTATGCTAACCCTGCAGCTCTGACCAGGGAAAAGTGCGGCCCCATTCACATTACCATGTGGCCCGTGGACTTTTTAAATTAAATTAATAAGAATCTCGACCCAATGAAGGTGTGCTACTTCATGAGTGTTTCAATGGCACGTTATACCTCATAATAATTCATAATTTAATATTCATATAACTGGATGTGCTGTTGGGGACCATCGGTTTGAGTTGAATATAAAGTGTTGTCGTCGACAGAGAGACTGAAGCTTCTGAGGTTCGTCCTCTAGGAGCAGCTCCTCAGACCAGAGCTGTCAGATCTGCTGCTGGAGCCTCGAGTATAACATCAGTATAACACCCTCTGGGGAGCGGCACGAGTCTGTGAGACCAGTACGAGTCATATGAAGAATGGGTTTGTCACGACTTCTGTAGTGAATCAATATCTATCTATTTATACTTTGGCAATAACTTACATAGAGTCAAATACAATTCACTGTATTTTTATATCCTTATGCTACCAGATTGTTTTGGGCTTTTTAAATGTGAAAATTACCGTCTGAAAACACAGCCATGTGATCAATTGCTAAAACTATTTTTGGGGCAGAACTTTTGTTTTAAAAAGCAAAAAACTGATCTGAGTTTTTAGACAGAGACAAGTTTGTGCCAGAACGTTCCTGAATCTAGCATGGATGGATCCAAAACCACAACGGGTCACCAGTCTCACCAGTCTCACCAGTCTCACTAGTCTCACCAGTCTCACCAGTCTCACTAGTCTCACCAGTCTCACTAGTCTCACTAGTCTCACCAGTCTCACTAGTCTCATTAGTCTCACCAGTCTCACTAGTCTCACTAGTCTCACCAGTCTCACTAGTCTCACTAGTCTCACCAGTCTCACCTCACTAGTCTCACCAGTCTCACTAGTCTCACTAGTCTCACTAGTCTCACTAGTCTCACCAGTCTCACCAGTCTCACCTCACTAGTCTCACCAGTCTCACTAGTCTCACTAGTCTCACCAGTCTCACTAGTCTCATTAGTCTCATTAGTCTCACTAGTCTCACCAGTCTCATTAGTCTCACTAGTCTCACCAGTCTCACCAGTCTCACCAGTCTCACCTCACTAGTCTCACCAGTCTCACTAGTCTCACTAGTCTCACCTCACTAGTCTCACCAGTCTCACTAGTCTCACCTCACTAGTCTCACTAGTCTCACCAGTCTCACAGTCTCACTAGTCTCACCAGTCTCACCAGTCTCACCAGTCTCACCAGTCTCACTAGTCTCACCAGTCTCACCAGTCTCACCAGTCTCACCAGTCTCACCAGTCTCACCAGTCTCACCAGTCTCACCAGTCTCACCAGTCTCACTAGTCTCACCAGTCTCACTAGAGTCTCACCAGTCTCACCAGTCTCACCAGTCTCATTAGTCTCACTAGTCTCACTAGTCTCACTAGTCTCACCTCACTAGTCTCACCAGTCTCACCAGTCTCACCTCACTAGTCTCACCAGTCTCACCTCACTAGTCTCACCAGTCTCACTAGTCTCACTAGTCTCACTAGTCTCACCTCACTAGTCTCACCAGTCTCACTAGTCTCACTAGTCTCACTAGTCTCACCTCACTAGTCTCACCAGTCTCACCTCACTAGTCTCACTAGTCTCACCAGTCTCACAGTCTCACTAGTCTCACTAGTCTCACCAGTCTCACCAGTCTCACCAGTCTCACTAGTCTCACCAGTCTCACCAGTCTCACTAGTCTCACTAGTCTCACCAGTCTCACCAGTCTCACCAGTCTCACTAGTCTCACCAGTCTCACCAGTCTCACTAGTCTCACCAGTCTCACCAGTCTCACCAGTCTCACCAGTCTCACCAGTCTCACCAGTCTCACCAGTCTCACCAGTCTCACCAGTCTCACCAGTCTCACTAGTCTCACCAGTCTCACCAGTCTCACCAGTCTCACCAGTCTCACCAGTCTCACCAGTCTCACCAGTCTCACCAGTCTCACCAGTCTCACCAGTCTCACCAGTCTCACTAGTCTCACCTCACTAGTCTCACCAGTCTCACCAGTCTCACTAGTCTCACCAGTCTCACCAGTCTCACCAGTCTCACTAGTCTCACCAGTCTCACCAGTCTCACCAGTCTCACTAGTCTCACCTCACTAGTCTCACCAGTCTCACTAGTCTCACCAGTCTCACCAGTCTCACCAGTCTCACCAGTCTCACTAGTCTCACCAGTCTCACCAGTCTCACTAGTCTCACCAGTCTCACCAGTCTCACTAGTCTCACTAGTCTCACCAGTCTCCCAGTCTCACTAGTCTCACTAGTCTCACCAGTCTCACTAGTCTCACAAGTCTCACCAGTCTCACCAGTCTCACTAGTCTCATTAGTCTCACTAGTCTCACCAGTCTCACTAGTCTCACCTCACTAGTCTCACCAGTCTCACCAGTCTCACCAGTCTCACCAGACTCACTAGTCTCACCAGTCTCACTAGTCTCACTAGTCTCACCAGTCTCACCAGTCTCACCAGTCTCACTAGTCTCACTAGTCTCACTAGTCTCACCAGTCTCACCAGTCTCACCAGTCTCACTAGTCTCATTAGTCTCACTAGTCTCACCAGTCTCACTAGTCTCACTAGTCTCACCTCACTAGTCTCATTAGTCTCATTAGTCTCACCAGTCTCACTAGTCTCACCAGTCTCACTAGTCTCATTAGTCTCACTAGTCTCACCAGTCTCACTAGTCTCACCTCACTAGTCTCACCAGTCTCACTAGTCTCACTAGTCTCACTAGTCTCACCAGTCTCACCAGTCTCACTAGTCTCACCAGTCTCACTAGTCTCATTAGTCTCACTAGTCTCACCAGTCTCACTAGTCTCACCAGTCTCACTAGTCTCACCAGTCTCACTAGTCTCACCAGTCTCACCAGTCTCACTAGTCTCATTAGTCTCACTAGTCTCACCAGTCTCACTAGTCTCATTAGTCTCACTAGTCTCACCAGTCTCACTAGTCTCACTAGTCTCACCAGTCTCACTAGTCTCACCAGTCTCACTAGTCTCATTAGTCTCACTAGTCTCACCAGTCTCACTAGTCTCACTAGTCTCACCAGTCTCACTAGTCTCACCAGTCTCACTAGTCTCACCAGTCTCACCAGTCTCACCAGTCTCACTAGTCTCACCAGTCTCACTAGTCTCATTAGTCTCACTAGTCTCACCAGTCTCACTAGTCTCACCAGTCTCACTAGTCTCACCAGTCTCACCAGTCTCACTAGTCTCACCAGTCTCACTAGTCTCACCAGTCTCACCAGTCTCACTAGTCTCACTAGTCTCACCAGTCTCACCAGTCTCACCAGTCTCACTAGTCTCACCAGTCTCACTAGTCTCACTAGTCTCACTAGTCTCACCAGTCTCACTAGTCTCACTAGTCTCACCAGTCTCACCAGTCTCACCAGTCTCACTAGTCTCACCAGTCTCACCAGTCTCACCAGTCTCACTAGTCTCACCAGTCTCACTAGTGTCATTAGTCTCACTAGTCTCACCAGTCTCACTAGTCTCACCAGTCTCACTAGTCTCACCAGTCTCACCAGTCTCACTAGTCTCACTAGTCTCACCAGTCTCACTAGTCTCATTAGTCTCACTAGTCTCACCAGTCTCACTAGTCTCACTAGTCTCACCTCACTAGTCTCACCAGTCTCACCTCACTAGTCTCACCAGTCTCACTAGTCTCACTAGTTTCACTAGTCTCACTAGTCTCACTAGTCTCACTAGTCTCACCAGTCTCACCAGTCTCACCTCACTAGTCTCACCAGTCTCACTAGTCTCACCTCACTAGTCTCACCAGTCTCACTAGTCTCACCAGTCTCACCAGTCTCACAGTCTCACTAGTCCAGGGGTGGCCAACCAGTCAGAGACTAAGAGCCAATTTTTTTTACTGTGTTACAGCAAAGAGCCACATCATACAAATGTGCACTACATAAACATCACCCCATCCCTTACACACGCACGCACACGCGCACGCACATGCGCAGACACGCTCACAGACACACACACACACACATGCAATCTGTCTGAGCAGAGAGAGGTGTGCTCTGCTCAGACAGGTTTATTGTAAATGTCATCAACATGATAATGACAGAAATTGACTCGTACAGTACAAAAGTGCTGGACTCGACTCTCCCTGGTTTGCGGCGCTTCTACCGCTCGCTTCAACCGCTCCCCGGTACTTTTTATTAATGGTTTGGCCCTGGTTCTAACCGGGCGAGTCGATACCAGAACAATTTCACGTCAGCGAACATCAATTATGATTCCGCAATGAATGCTTTCAATCTCTAACCAAGAAAAAAAAATCAAGTTTCAACCCAGTATTCAGCAGAAACACAACTGTCTTTAGTAAAAGATATAGATTTGACACATAACACCAACACCACTTTAGCTGATTTAGAACCACAGACACATGCTCAGTATAAGACCAGATACTTTTGCATTTGATTGAAGACAGACACTCACCAGGCAGAGTTGGCTAATCTCCTGGTGTAATGCTAGTTGTTGTTAGCTGGTGTTAGCTGGTGTTAGCTGGTTTTAGCATTAGCCGGTGTTAGCCGATGTCCGTAAATGTAATCCATTTGGTCAAACCACCTCCAGACTTTTCGGGTCTGCCTCTACTTCTGCTGCTGCGATCTTTCATTTCACGGTTGTCACTTTTAAGCTTTTTAACTTTTCTCTGCATTGTCATGTTTGTGGGAATCATTCTGCTCCGTCCTTAGCGCTAGCTCCACAAACACCTTCTGGTTTCTGGTGGAACCATCGAGCTCACGCTGGTGTCCTCTCCTCAAACTGAGGAAGGTGTTGCCCTCATCCAGCGACCAAGGAATTCTTTTCCGTACGGACGTCATGGATCGAGGCAACATGTTGTTTGTTATGATATTTGCTACAGCTGAGGCAGCAGCTGCAGAGTGATTGACAGCGCATCTGACCAACCAGAATTGACGTTCGCCGACGTCAGATTGTTTTGGTGGCCTGGCTAGTGGAGTGAAGTCGGCCTTTACTATTGGTCAGAACTACATATGGAATGAAAGGCAGCGCCACCACCGAGGCGTTTTTGACGCTTGTCGAGTGAAAGCCCGAGAGCCGCACGGAACCAGCCAAAGAGCCGCATGCGGCTCACGAGCCGCGGGTTGGCCACCCCTGCACTAGTCTCACCAGTCTCACCAGTCTCACTAGTCTCACCTCACTAGTCTCACCAGTCTCACTAGTCTCACCAGTCTCACCAGTCTCACAGTCTCACTAGTCTCACTA
The DNA here is from genome assembly GCA_964034765.1 of Knipowitschia caucasica. Lineage (NCBI taxonomy): Eukaryota > Metazoa > Chordata > Actinopteri > Gobiiformes > Gobiidae > Knipowitschia > Knipowitschia caucasica. The sequence goes on from OZ035828.1 coordinate 1,827,446, forward strand.
GTCTCACCAGTCTCACAGTCTCACTAGTCTCACAGTCTCACTAGTCTCACCAGTCTCACCAGTCTCACATCAGTCTCACTAGTCTCACCAGTCTCACCAGTCTCACTAGTCTCACCAGTCTCACCAGTCTCACCAGTCTCACTAGTCTCACCAGTCTCACCAGTCTCACTAGTCTCACCAGTCTCACCAGTCTCACAGTCTCACTAGTCTCACTAGTCTCACCAGTCTCACTAGTCTCACAGTCTCACTAGTCTCACTAGTCTCACCAGTCTCACTAGTCTCACAGTCTCACAGTCTCACAGTCTCACTAGTCTCACTAGTCTCACCAGTCTCACTAGTCTCACAGTCTCACAGTCTCACTAGTCTCACAGTCTCACTAGTCTCACTAGTCTCACAGTCTCACTAGTCTCACCAGTCTCACAGTCTCACCAGTCTCACCAGTCTCACAGTCTCACCAAACACTTTGACCAATGAAATGACTCAGATCCATACTTACACATGTACAGAGTCTTATCGTCTGCTGCTGTTCTCTTGATTATCAGTGAAGTAACATCAGAGAGGGCGGGGCCTGGGCCTGTGGGCGGGGCCTATGGGGCTCTGTGGCTCCACTGCAGTCATCATGATATACATGAGAGGTTAGCCTCAGACAGCCTGTTGCTGGTGTTTCAGTGAGAGCAGGATGTGTGCTTTGATGGTATCAGTTGATGGTATCAGAGGAGAAAGTATTCCATGTAATGACTGAGTCTGCGGCGCTCAGGGTCATCGTCCGAACATTTGAAATCATCCAAAACCAGCAGTGAAACGATCCATGGTTCTGAGAGATCTGGATCTTACCATAAGTCAGAGATTTACAGTCTCACGTGAGAAGTTCATGAGGAAGTTGTAGAAAAACTACTGCAATACTACTGCAGTATTACTACAATACTAATGCAGTACTACTGCATTACTACTGAAGAACTACTGCAATACTAATGCAATACTACTGCAGTATTACTACAATACTAATGCAGTACTACTGCAGTACTTCTCAAATGAAGCGTCTGTAAGATCTAGGCTGATGTTGACAACAGTAAAAACAATATTTCTAAGATATAAAGACACTGAAGAAATGAGTTTGATCAGTGTCAGATCAATATTATTATTATTATTATTATTATTATTATTATTATTATTATTATTATTATTATTATTAATAATAATTATTATAATACATTATTATTGTTATTATCAGTTTTATACAGTTTTAAACCGTTTTAAACAGTTCTTTTCTGGACTCTCAAAGTCTCTTCTCATCATTATCCTCTCTCTCCAAACTCTGTGGTGATAAACTACTGTAGCCACAGCTGCCCTGGGGCACACTGACAGAAGCGAGGCAACCAGACTGTGCCATTGGCCCCTCCCACCAACAACCATTCACACACACACCAGACTCATTCTAATGTGGGGGAAGTGTCTTGCCTAAGGACACAACCACAGTTTGGCACTTTACAGCCGCAGCCGCCCCACTGTGGCACCAGCTGTTCAGAGGTCTCCCATCACAGCACTAACCAGGCCCTGCCCTGCTGAGCTTCAGAGGATTGACAGGATCTGGCTTCACCTGCAGGTATTGTCCAACTATTTCATTATTCTAGGAGGAACAACACATTATTTATATTTTCAAGGAAAAAGAAACGTCTTCAAATCAGTAAAACATTTTTGAAAATCTGTGAGTCGTCTCTAATCCAGGTCACACTGTAATCTCAGTCTCTAATCTCTAATCCATCTCACACTGTAATCTCAGTCTCTTATCCATCTCACACTGTAATCTCAGTCTCTAATCTCTAATCCAGGTCACAATGTGATCTCAGTCTATAATCTCTAATCCAGGTCACTCTGTAATGTCAGTCTATAATCTCTAATCCAGATCACACTGTAATCTCAGTCTCTAATCCATCTCACACTGTAATCTCAGTCTCTAATCTCGAATCCAGGTCACATTGTGATCTCAGTCTATAATCTCTAATCCAGGTCACACTGTAATCTCAGTCTCTAATCCAGCTCACACTGTAATCTCAGCCTCTAATCTCTAATCCAGTTCACACTGTAATCTCAGTCTCTAATCTCTAATCCATCTCACACTGTAATCTCAGTCTCTAATCTCTAATCCAGGTCACAATGTGATCTCAGTCTATAATCTCTAATCCAGGTCACACTGTAATGTCAGTCTATAATCTCTAATCCAGTTCACACTGTAATCTCAGTCTCTAATCTCTAATCCATCTCACACTGTAATCTTAGTCTCTAATCTCTAATCCAGGTCACAATGTGATCTCAGTCTATAATCTCTAATCCAGGTCACACTGTAATGTCAGTCTATAATCTCTAATCCAGGTCACACTGTAATCTCAGTCTATAATCTCGAATCCAGGTCACATTGTGATCTCAGTCTATAATCTCTAATCCAGGTCACACTGTAATCTCAGTCTCTTATCCAGCTCACACTGTAATCTCAGTCTCTAATCTCTAATCCAGCTCACACTGTAATCTCAGCCTCTAATCTCTAATCCAGTTCACGCTGTAATCTCAGTCTCTAATCTCTAATCCATCTCACACTGTAATCTCAGTCTCTAATCTCTAATCCAGGTCACAATGTGATCTCAGTCTATAATCTCTAATCCAGGTCACACTGTAATGTCAGTCGCCCCACTGTGGCACCAGCTGTTCAGAGGTCTCCCATCACAGCACTAACCAGGCCCTGCCCTGCTGAGCTTCAGAGGATTGACAGGATCTGGCTTCACCTGCAGGTATTGTCCAACTATTTCATTATTCTAGGAGGAACAACACATTATTTATATTTTCAAGGAAAAAGAAACGTCTTCAAATCAGTAAAACATTTTTGAAAATCTGTGAGTCGTCTCTAATCCAGGTCACACTGTAATCTCAGTCTCTAATCTCTAATCCATCTCACACTGTAATCTCAGTCTCTTATCCATCTCACACTGTAATCTCAGTCTCTAATCTCTAATCCAGGTCACAATGTGATCTCAGTCTATAATCTCTAATCCAGGTCACTCTGTAATGTCAGTCTATAATCTCTAATCCAGGTCACACTGTAATCTCAGTCTCGAATCTCTAATCCATCTCACACTGTAATCTCAGTCTCTAATCTCTAATCCAGGTCACATTGTGATCTCAGTCTATAATCTCTAATCCAGGTCACACTGTAATCTCAGTCTCTAATCCAGCTCACACTGTAATCTCAGCCTCTAATCTCTAATCCAGATCACACTGTAATCTCAGTCTCTAATCTCCAATCCATCTCACACTGTAATCTCAGTCTCTAATCTCTAATCCAGGTCACAATGTGATCTCAGTCTATAATCTCTAATCCAGGTCACACTGTAATGTCAGTCTATAAGCTCTAATCCAGTTCACACTGTAATCTCAGTCTCTAATCTCTAATCCATCTCACACTGTAATCTCAGTCTCTAATCTCTAATCCAGGTCACAATGTGATCTCAGTCTATAATCTCTAATCCAGGTCACACTGTAATGTCAGTCTATAATCTCTAATCCAGGTCACACTGTAATCTCAGTCTATAATCTCGAATCCAGGTCACATTGTGATCTCAGTCTATAATCTCTAATCCAGGTCACACTGTAATCTCAGTCTCTTATCCAGCTCACACTGTAATCTCAGTCTCTAATCTCTAATCCAGCTCACACTGTAATCTCAGCCTCTAATCTCTAATCCAGTTCACGCTGTAATCTCAGTCTCTAATCTCTAATCCATCTCACACTGTAATCTCAGTCTCTAATCTCTAATCCAGGTCACAATGTGATCTCAGTCTATAATCTCTAATCCAGGTCACACTGTAATGTCAGTCTATAATCTCTAATCCAGGTCACACTGTAATCTCAGTATCTAATCTCTAATCCAGTTTACACTTTAATCTCAGTCTCTAATCTCTAATCCAGGTCACACTGTAATCTCAGTCTCTAATCTCTAATCCAGGCCACACTGTAATATCAGTCTCTAATCTCTAATCCAGGTCACACTGTGATCTCAGTCTCTAATCTCTAATCCAGGTCACACTTTAATCTCCACAGAAGAAGAAGGAGTTGGCTTCATACCTTTGCAGCTGCGTCCATCAGACATGAGAGAGAATCCTGAGAGACAAGAGCAGAGGGGGCTCCCACCGACCAACCTACACCACTGAGCACATCCCCGCTCTGCAACACAGACAACAAACTATTTCACTTACTTTCATTTCATTCATTTGTAGTAAATTATTTGCATTTTATTGATAATTTCATTGTTTTTAATATTATATTATTTTACATTTTATTTTGTTTAATTTATTTTATTGTATTTTATTTATTTCATTTTAATTTGTTTCATTTTAATTTTAGTTTTTTCTTATCTCTTGTTGCTCAATTTTTTTGTATTTTTTATTGTACCCAGAAAGGAATTAAAGGGAATAACATGGATGTATTTATCATTTCATTATTATTATTAATTTAATTTAATTTAATGTTTAAATACATTTTTAATTGATGTATTTCTTTTGTTCATGTGTTTCACTACCCTGGTCTTACCGCACCACTGTACTCATTTAATAAAATAAAAAAAGGTCTGGATTAGCTCCATTGACTCCGTTAACAGGTGGGAGGGGTTCACTCCTTTTGCAGATTTAAGTTTACCGTGACTTATGTAATGAGCCCGAGTGAGTCGCTAGCATTTAGCATAAAGCTTAGCTTTAGCATATAGACTAGCTTTAGCATGTAGCCTAGCTTTAGCATTTACCTAGCTTTAGCCATCTCCTTTGCCGCTAACGGAGCCCGTGGGGAGTAGAGCCACAACATCTTTGCTTCAGTGACATTTACTAAACATTCCTCTTGCTCCGGCTTCAGTTTCTTGATATTTGGATTGAACCAGAACAGATTATTTTACTATCGCATTCTCCGACAAACTACAACCTGCAAATTCAGTACAAACTCTGACGTCACCGACACCGACCTACAACACCCGCCTCCCCCGCTCTCTGATTGGTCGGACGAGATTCAACCGAGGAAACTGACCCAGACATGTAGGAAATGATGTTAAGTGCTTTAGAATCTGCAGATGAACCAAATCTCACCGTCACACAGGCTGGAGGGGCGTCTGGTGCTGGTCCCACTGGTGCTGGTCTCAGTGGTGCTGGTCCCACTGGTGCTGGTCCCAATGGGGCTGGTCCCACTGGTGCTGGTCTCAAAGCGGTCGTCATCCTCCGTCAGTCTGTTGTCTTCCTCAGGCCTCTCTGTGAGACACGAGAATCTGATTCAGAAGAAGACTGGGACACTTATTCACTATGGTCCTGTGTGACCATGTGTTCACACAGGACCATGTGTTCACACAGGACCATGTGTTTACGCCAGACCATGTGTTCACACAGGACCATGTGTTCACGCCAGACCATGTGTTCACACAGGAGCATGTGTTCACACGAGACCATGTGTTCACACGAGACCATGTGTTCACACGAGACCAAGTGTTCACACAGGACCATACGTTTACACAGGACCATGTGTTCACACTAGAACATGTTTTCACACCAGACCATGTGTTCACACCAGACCATGTGTTCACACTAGACCATGTGTTCACACCAGACCATGTGTTCACACTAGACCATGTGTTCACACTAGACCATGTGTTCACACTAGACCATGTGTTCACACGAACCATGTGTCCACACCGGACCATGTGTTCACACCAGACCAAGTGTTCACACGAGACCATGTGTTCACACGAGACCACGTGTTCAAACTAGACCATGTGTTCACACCAGACCATGTGTTCACACCAGACCATGTGTTCACACTAGACCATGTGTTCACACCAGACCATGTGTTCACACTAGACCATGTGTTCACACCAGACCATGTGTTCACACTAGACCATGCGTTCACACCGGACCATGCGTTCACACCGAACCATGTGTCCACACCGGACCATGTGTTCACACTAGACTATGTGTTCACACCAGACCATGTGTTCACACCGAACCATGTGTCCACACCGGACCATGTGTTCACACTAGACTATGTGTTCACACCAGACCACGTGTTCACACTAGACCATGTGTTCACACTAGACCATGTGTTCATACCGGACCATGCGTTCACACCAGACCATGCGTAAACACGGGACCATGTGTTTACACCAGACCATGTGTTCACACCAGACCATGTGTTCACACCGGACCATGCGTTCACACCAGACCATGCGTAAACACGGGACCATGTGTTTACACTAGACCATGTGTTCACACCAGACCATGTGTTCACACCGGACCATGCGTTCACACCAGACCATGCGTAAACACGGGACCATGTGTTTACACCAGACCATGTGTTCACACCAGACCATGTGTTCATACCGGACCATGCGTTTACACCGGACCATGCGTTTACACCGGACCATGTGTTCACGCCGGACCATGCGTTTACACCGGACCATGCGTTTACACCGGACCATGCGTTTACACCGGACCATGTGTTCACACCAGACCATGTGTTCACACCGGACCATGTGTTCACACCAGACCATGCGTTTACACCGGACCATGCGTTTACACCGGACCATGTGTTCACGCCGGACCATGCGTTCGTTTGTGCGACGCAGCAGTACGTCTGATTTTCTAAACTCATGAGGTTGAAATTTAGTGAACAATTGTCCAAGACACATGGTCCTGTGTGAGGTGCCACACTGACTATAACACAGGTTTAATGATAATGATAATGATAATAATAATAATAATAAAAATATTAATAATATAATATAGTAATAATAATAATGAAAATAATAACATAATAATAGTAATAATAATAATAATAATAATAATAATAATAATAATATAATAATAATATTATTATTAATAATAATAATAATATAACAATAGTAATAATAATAATAATAATAATAATAACGTAACAGATCAGCAGTGAGTGGAGGAGACCTGGTGGTGACCTGGAGTGCAGGAGTGGCCGTCCGGCTGCAGAGAGTAGCCCTGGTGGCAGCCACAGCGGTACGAGCCCCCTGTGCTGGTCCCTGTGCTGGTCCCTGTGCTGGTCCCTGTGCTGGTCCCTGTGTTGGTGCATGTGTGCTGGCAGAGCTGTCCCGCAGATTGGCAGGGGTCGTGGCCCCTCTGTGGGGGGGTGGTCTCCTCTGGGGCGGAGAGGGCTTCTCTGGGCAGAGTCCTGTCAAACACTGGAGCAAAGGGACGAGCCGTGAGCCACAACAGCAGAAGGTTATAGTGTCTGAGATGAAACTGAGAGGAGCAGACACAGCTCCGGCTTCACACACACGTTTGTTCAGTTCTACATCATCATCATCCTCTTCATCATCATCACTCATTAAGAGAGCATCCTGCAGAGCTCGGGTCCAGGGACCGTCCATCATTCCATTAAACCACATACTTTTGAAAAACAATATTATTCCCTATGATCAAAACTTCAAATACACAGATACACACTTTTACTGTCGTATCAGTGTGTGTGTGTTTGAACTGCTTTGCTTTAAACTAACCCTAATCTGTCAGTATATTGTATATATACAGTATATGTATGAATGTATGTGTGTGCGTATTTGTGTACGTGTGTATAAATGTATGCTGTATGTGTGTATATGTGTATGTGTGTATAAATGTATGCTGTATGTGTGTATATGTGTATGTGTGTATAAATGTATGCTGTATGTGTGTATATGTGTATGTATGTAGTAAGTAGTAAGTAATGTTTATTTATAAACCGCCTTTCACAGACCAGAGTCAAAGTGGTTTACAAGTGTTGTGTGCATTAGTCTGTCACTCACACAGAGATGGGAGGGGCCAGTACAGGAGGCACAGACCTATTGTACATGTTTTTAGTGGTAGGGGAAACCGGAGCACCCTGAGGAAACCTACACAGACAGAACATGCAAACTCCACTCAGAAAGGCCATGTTCTGAACGGGATGTACTGTATGTGTGTGTATAGTGTATTAATGTGTGTGTGTGTGTGTGTGTGTGTGTGTGTGTATACTGTATGTATGTGTGTGTGTGTGTGTGCGTGCGTGCGTGTGTGTGTGTGTGTGTGTATGTCTGTGTGTGTGTCTATGTGTGTGTCTGTGTGTGTGTCTGTGTGTCTGTGTGTCTGTCTGTGTGTGTGTCTATGTGTGTGTGTGTGTGTGTGTGTGTGTGTGTGTGTGCGTCCCCCCCCCCCCCACGGCTCGTCTGTGGAGCTTTCCTTCTCTTTACATTCAGAGCGAGGGATGTTTTTGTTTTAATTAAAAGACGATGAGTTACTGAAAATAATGACATCCTTTTTTCATCCATAAAGACTGATTCCAGACGCCTGGCATTCACGGCTGCGTGCAGGTGACCCCCCCACCCCCCCAGGATGACATCATCCGAGCGTCGTTAAAGAAAACAAAACTATTAAAGTTCAGAGACTCATCAGACTCAGAGGAGGCTCCATCTGTGTTTGAGGAGAGGCTTAGACTGAGGCTGCGACCCCAAGAAGGAGCAGGACAAAGATCCCTCTGTCTGTGTCCGTCTCCTGCACGACTCTGGACAGACTCAGATACTTCCTCTGTTTGGACCGTGAGCTTACCTAACCCTAACCCTATCCTCTGGACAGAAGCCAAGACTCACCTCAGAATCAGGGTTATATAAACCTCAGAGGAGAAGTCTCTGATGGAGCATGTGCCGCTGAGCTCTGGGCCCAGAGATGAATGAAAGAAGTCAGTCTGAAATCTGGGAATAATTGAACCCAGCACTGGTTCCTTTTTACACTATTCTCTCTGGATCACGACCAACTGCTCTCAACTTTCAGGATCAGAAACAAACTCTCTGCAAAAACAGATCCAACGTAAGAAAGGTTTCTTTAATCCTCAACTTTGTCTCTAAGAAAAAACTCCCCATTTAAGACAAACTGTACTAAAATCAAACGTTCTGCTGTGAGGAGATGCATGTAACACAAGTCAGACAGATCTGACAAAACGAGCGGCTGAACCTTTAACGGGGATATAATCAAACAGATTGTTCTTTTCTAATGTTATAATAATGGGCTCTCTGACCTTACCTGGGGGCCTGACCTTGCCTGGGGGCCTGACCTTGCCTGGGGGCCTGGACTTGCCTGGGGGCCTGGCCTTGCCTGGGGGCCTGGACTTGCCTGGGGGCCTGACCTTGCCTGGGGCCCTGGACTTGCCTGGGGGCCTGACTTTGCCTGGGGGCCTGGCCTTGCCTGGGGGCCTGGACTTGCCTGGGGGCCTGACCTTGCCTGGGGCCCTGGACTTGCCTGGGGGCCTGACCTTGCCTGGGGGCCTGGACTTGCCTGGGGGCCTGACCTTGCCTGGGTGCTGTTGTTCCTCTTGGGGGGCCTGCAGCTGCCTCTTCCGTCCACAGGAGCAAGGGGCCTCTGAGGGTCTCTTCTCTCCACAGGAGCTGGGGGCCCGGAGCTGCCTCCTCACAGCAGCGGAGGAGGATGTGTCCACAGGGGAACCCCAGGAAGTGGTGCGAGTCGCAGCTCAGACCGTCCTGCTGCATCTGGAGGCCGAGGGCACAGCAGCTGCAGCAAACCTGCACACAGGGTCATGACCCCATAATGTTCTGCTCATCATGTGTTCAGTGTTACAGAAGATTAAAGTCAAATGGACACAAACAAACCATCAGTAACTGCAGCTTTCCACATTCACTATTAAAGTCCGTCCGTCCATTTTCTTCCGCTTCATCCGTTGCCGGGTCGCGGGGGCAGCAGTCTAAGCAGAGACGCCCAGACTTCCCTATCCACACACACTTCCTCCAGCTCGTCCGGGGGGACCCCAAGGCGTTCCCAGGCCAGCTGAGAGACATAGTCCCTCCAGCGTGTCCTGGGTCTTTCCCGGGACCTCCCCAGGGAGGCGTCCAGGAGGCATCCTGAACAGATGCCCGAGCCACCTCAACTGGTTCCTCTCGACGTGGAGTAGCAGCGGCTCTACTCCGAGCTCCTCCCGTGTGACTGAGCTCCTCACCCTATCTCTAAGGGAGCAGCGGCTCTACTCTGAGCTCCTCCCGTGTGACTGAGCTCCTCACCCTATCTCTAAGGGAGCAGCCACTCTGTGGAGGAAGCTAATTTCGACCGCTTGTATCCGCGATCTCGTTCTTTCGGTCATTACCCAAAGCTCATGACCATAGGTGAGGGAGGGAACAAAGATTGACCGGTAAATCGAGAGCTTTGCCTTTCGGCTCAGCTCCCTCTTTACCACAACGGTCCGATACAGCTCTGACTGCAGACGCTGCTCCCTCTTCACCACCACGGTCCGATACAGCTCTGACTGCAGACGCTGCTCCCTCTTTACCACAACGGTCCGATACAGCTCTGACTGCAGACGCTGCTCCCTCTTTACCACAACGGTCCGATACAGCGACCGCATCACTGCGCACGCTGCCCTGATCTGCCTGTCACCCATTAAAGTATTGTGTCATATTTATACATGATGTCTATATTTACAGTAAAACATGCTAGGCTACGTTTGTCTCCGCCGCCATCCCTCTCTCTGCTATGTAGGCCTTCCCTGCAAGTCTCCCTGCACCGACACCATGGGTCTCCTCTGGTGTGGTACATCTGTACCATGGGTCTCCTCTGGTGTGGTACATCTGTACCATGGGTCTCCTCTGGTGTGGTACATCTGTACCATGGGTCTCCTCTGGTGTGGTACATCTGTACCATGGGTCTCCTCTGGTGTGGTACATCTGTACCATGGGTCTCCTCTGGTGTGGTATATCTGTACCATGGGTCTCCTCTGGTGTGGTATATCTGTACCATGGGTCTCCAGCCCTTTCTAGCCATTGGTAAGACTTCTTGAGATCAGCCACTTCTGTTATGCTCCGGTGGTACATGCCGTGTAGGGGCTTGTTCTCCCATGATGGGCTCTCCTCCAGCACCTCCTCATCTCCCCACTGCCTGAGACATTCACTGAGTACGTCATCCGTTTTGGCCTTCTCCATGATGTAGTTATGGAGTTTGGATGTTTGGTCCTGGACAGTGGCTCTCACACTCACTAGTCCTCGGCCTCCTTCTTTACGGCTTACGTACAGTCTCAGGGTGCTGGATTTGGGATGGAACCCGCCATGCATGGTAAGGAGCTTTGAGTTTTAACATCCGTGGTCTGAATCTCTTCCTTTGGCCACCTGATTATTCCTGCAGGGTCTGATCACTGGCAGGGCGTAGCTGTTAATTGCCCGGGCTTTGTTCTTGCCATTGAGCCGGCTTCTTAGGACCTGCCTTACTCGCTGGAGGTATTTGGCAGTTGCCGCTTTCCTCGTCACCTGTTCGAGGTTGGGTTAGATCAGAATCAGAATCATTTTTATTGCCACGTAAGTAACAAGAAGTCACAGACTTGGAAATTGCTTTGGCTCAGTGCAACAGTCAGAAAGAGATAATAAAAATAAGAATAAAAAACACTTCTAAAGATTGAGTTTAAATTTAAAATAGAGTTACAGTTACTATTTACAATATACAAGTGCACATGGTGCACACCATGTAAGGTGACAGCAGTACAGTGAAGTAAAGTGACGTATGATGGGCAGTAAAGTGACTTTATAAAGGGCGGGGGGACAGGTTAAGAAGTGTTCAAGAGTCCAACAGCAGAGGGGAAGAAACTGTTCTTGTGGCGGGAGGTTCTAGTCCTGATGGACCGCAGCCTCCTGCCGCACAATGCACTGTAGTCTCTGTTTGTCCCTGACTGTGGCTCCAGCGAACCACACGGTGATGGAGGAGGTGATGGAGGAGGTGATGGAGGAGGTGCTGGAGGAGGTGAAGGAGGAGGTGATGGAGGAGGTGATGGAGGAGGTGATGGAGGAGGTGATGGAGGAGGTGATGGAGGAGGTGATGGAGGAGGTGATGAGGAGGTGATGGAGGAGGTGATGGAGGAGGTGCTGGAGGAGGTGATGGAGGAGGTGATGGAGGAGGTGATGGAGGAGGTGATGAGGAGGTGATGGAGGAGGTGATGGGGGAGGTGAAGGAGGAGGTGATGGAGGAGGTGATGAAGGAGGTGATGGAGGAGGTGATGGAGGAGGTGATGAGGAGGTGATGGAGGAGGTGATGGAGGAGGTGATGGAGGAGGTGATGGAGGAGGTGATGGAGGAGGTGATGAGGAGGTGATGGAGGAGGTGATGGAGGAGGTGCTGGAGGAGGTGATGGAGGAGGTGATGGCCGTGTGGAACTGCACCAACATCTGTGCAGGCAGCTTGGCTTTCCTGAGCTGCCGCAGGTATACTGAGATACTGTGGTATACTGAGATACTGTGGTATACTGAGATACTGTGGTATACTCAGATACTGTGGTATACTCAGATACTGTGGTATACTCAGATACTGTGGTATACTCAGGTCCTGTTGGTTTGGATCAGTCTGATGTAGGTCCTGTTGGTTTGGATCAGACTGATGTAGATCCTGTTGGTTTGGATCAGTCTGATGTAGATCCTGTTGGTTTGGATCAGACTGATGCAGGTCCTGTTGGTTTGGATCAGTCTGATGTAGATCCTGTTGGTTTGGATCAGACTGATGCAGGTCCTGTTGGTTTGGATCAGACTGATGCAGGTCCTGTTGGTTTGGATCAGTCTGATGTAGATCCTGTTGGTTTGGATCAGACTGATGCAGGTCCTGTTGGTTTGGATCAGACTGATGCAGGTCCTGTTGGTTTGGATCAGACTGATGCAGGTCCTGTTGGTTTGGATCAGTCTGATGCAGATCCTGGTGGATCAGAGAGTCGCTCTTGGCTACAGTGTGACGTCCTCCGTGTACAGGAGGTCACTGATCTTTGCTCCTGAGGCGGTATCCAGAGCCTCAGGAGAGGTCTTTGGGTCTGGGGTTCAGGCCTGTGCAGATCAGCAGTGGGGACACTCCTTGGTAGTAGCCATATTTGAAAAAAGTTTAAAGAAGCGAGTTCTGCCGTTACGGTCGGTCTGATCCACAACAGCTGAGACACGTCACCATCGCTCTGAAAAAGTCCAAACATGTGCTGACTCAGCGGAACTAGCTTCTGTACACTTTTGTCTTCTTTTGTTGATTGATTGGAGTCGTCAGGACTGTGTGTGAGACGCACTTGCCTGATAGGAGTCGTCACGACTCTCATCATAAACAGCAGGTGTGTGTGATGCACTTGCCTAATAGGAGTCGTCAGGACTCTCATCATAAACAGCAGGTGTGTGTGATGCACTTGCCTGATAGGAGTCGTGAGGACTCTCATCATAAACAGCAGGTGTGTGTGATGCACTTGCCTGATAGGAGTCGTCAGGACATGGAGCCTCCACGTCACAGGAGCCTCCTGCTCTGGCTGCAGTCACACCAGCCTCACACTGAGTCTCCCTCAGAGAGCTTAGACAGCACTGATGCTGAGCCACTCTGCAACACAAGAACATTTTCTACACACACTGGGACGTCTCATGGTCCGGGACACATGATCTGGTACAGATGGTCTGGGACACATGGTCTACAGCCTCAGTCCTGGGTCTACAGCCTCAGTCCTGGGCCTCGGCACATACCTGCACACAGACGCCTGGTGGACCGAGGGCGGCGGCAAATCCAGACAGTGGTCGTTCTGTTGGGCCCAGGTCTGACCAGCAGCACAGCAGCTCCTCACCAGGTCCTCTGCACCAGCTGCACACATGCTCATGGTTCATAACACGTTCATAACACGTTCATACCCCGTCATCCACAGAAGCCACGGAGCAGACAGAAGCTGCTCTCAGGAACATTCATCCTTTCACCACAGTCAGAGGTAGAACTTCAGACACAAAGCTTTAAACAGCTGCATCTGGTTCTAAAGAGGGAGGAGCCAGCTTAGTGCTGTGATGGGAGACCCATGGAAACACCAGGTGCCACACACATCTGTACAAACTCTGCCTCTTAACTTTCAAAGTCCAATTTGAATGAACCCAAACTTAACAACGGCTAAATGTTCAACGCAGTTCGACGCTCGAACACGCGTCACCATAGACTTTGCATTGAAAGTCGACGCAGCAGGATCGGTCTGAATGTGGCTTTAGTGTTGGCTTTTTCCAAAGTCAAATGTTCTCTGCTGTTACATGCTGATGTAACCCAGGTGTAAAACCAAATTCCTAATTTAAATGTAAACCACAAAGGAATGGCTAACATATTTAAGTACTAAATGAAAATGTGTACTTTGTTTATTTATTTATTTGTATATGTGCCAACACAATGCACTGTAGTGCAGCATATAAGTCGCGTAGCAACTGCCAAAACGTTACGTTCAGATCCACGGTGCACGCGACCCCGCTTCCCCTCTCTGACCGGAGTCAAGCAACGAGACACACGCAGCGAGACACACGCAGCGTGACACACGCAGCGAGACACACGCAAAGCTCAGCTCCATCATTTCAACAATTCAAAAGCGCAAATCAGAGGAAAAATGACATCAATCCAAGCCAAAAGAAGAGTCCTGTTGCTGGCCTGGAGTTAAAGTTGACTGATCGGTAAGAGTTACTTTGTAGTGACCACCGCAACTTTAAAGGTGAAGCCGAGAGCCCCGGCG